>VMYD01000404.1:3489968-3809995 GCA_007663325.1 Eucalyptus pauciflora
GGCACGTGCAGGCTGACGTCTGCGTGACGTCAGCCCACGCACGCGCGCGGCATGTGCGGTCGGTCGGTTCGACCGGGGCGATTGGTCTGACCGGCTCGACCGGTCCGACGACCTGACGGTTGACCTTGACTTCCGTTGACCATTGACCGTTGACTTCTATTGACAAAAAAGAAAAGAAAATGAATTTGTTTCTTTTTTCCAATTGAGTCAATGTGAATTATATGTAATCCCTTATTTGTTCTGCATTTGTTGCATGAACAATGCCTCCCCTTCAGTTACGTACACCTATTCGCGTGATTACCGATAAACAAAAAGAAAGGCTTTCTAAGTTGATAGCTGAGTTGACTGATTATCGATGGGAGAATGGTGACTTAATTGATCATGTTCATGAAGTCAACGGGAAGATACAACATGTCATATGGAATGGTCGTCCCATGCTACAGTCAGAGATGGTGCGATTTTCATTAACACTCTTCCACCTGAATGGCAAGATGTATTGAATCGCATATGGGATGTCAACGGAGCTGCTTCATATAAGAAAATTGTAATGGATTTTGTAAAAGAATATTACTGCATTGTTACAAGGGAGAAGATCCAGAATTTGAACAAAAGAGGATCTTTCCCAGTTCGTGTGCTGGCTTGGTGTTAGATGTATTAGCTGTTTTTTGTTAAGTGTGCTTTATGGACATCTTATGTAATGATCACTACCTGATTGTTGTTGTTGTAGCAACCTATATGTTAGATATATTATATGAAAGCATTATTATAATATTGTATGTCAATTATCTGTTGCTTTCTGTAATTGCTGGTTGTTGTGGGTAGTTAGCTGTGGGTAGTTAATAGAAGTTTTTGTAGATTCATAGAATTGATTTTGCATATGACAATCATATTAATGATAGTTTTAAGTTATGATTTTTTGGAGGATGATTGGAAACGTAGTGACCTTTTGATTCTAAAACCTTACTTGAAATTATTCATTAATATGATGGGTCTGTGCGAAAGGGATGCATAAATGATAGGCATTAATAACTTGTGCATATATGTCTGATGTGTTCAGATCAATGGCTTCAGCCACAAAGTGTCACGCCCCGAACCCCGAGACACGTGAACATCCCACCATGGTCATACAAATGCGACATTCCCAGGTAGTGTCGCCGACCCAATTAATTCATTATGCGCATGCGAAACGTGTTATCTAACCCCTGACAAAAACTCATGAGGTAGGAAAGTAGGAAATAATTACAATCATAAACAAACATACTTCCATAAACAAATAACCTCCCAAGGTTTACATATATACCAAAAAGGGGCCAGTTCACAAAAAGGGATCAGTCCACCAAAAATAATAAACGGTTATAGGACTACTAGTCGGACACGCTCTTCGATCCCACTTCAAACTGGACAATCTCCAGAGGCGGTGATTCCTCCATCTACGGTCCTGAAAAATTTTGGCCCACAACGGGGTGAGACATTGTCTCAGCAAGTTCAACTCCTTAAACCCCTATTAGAAAGAAAATACACCCAGGGTGGCCTAGCTCCCTCACACAAAAGACTTACCTCGTCTTAATTCCTTTCCTGCAGGTTAGCGCAATTTATATCACACAAACTCATGTAATAATAAGAGTTTAAATAATTGGAATGACATCACTTTCATGTAAAATCACAATCGTACTCAACTCGCATTCCAATTATTCACCACCATACAAGGGTATAGCCTACTCGCCATTCAGCTATCTACTGACACTCATGTCAGGCATCGCCTCCCCCCGTGGAGCGCGGCTTCGTCACTACGTCGACAGCATTCCCGAAGGAGCATCGGTCCAGTCGGCCTAGCCTCTACTGCGACCGGCATCCGTTGCGCGGGCATCCCATATAGGGGTACATCTAGCTCAACAGCTCAGGACGGTTCCTCATTAACCAACACACGACAACCATTACTGAATTCCAGACATTCCACAATTCAATCACATACTTCAATTTCAATAGTAAACCATAACAATCAAATTTCTGCATCAAAATCCGACATTTAGATTTTTATGGCTAAAAGCCCTATTTATCACAATCAACACTCAATTTACCACAGCCATTTATCAAATTCAAATTCTAAATGCACAGCGACGATCGGCACGAAATTCCAAGCAATTGAGGTCAAAAATAATTTTTCGAGTTTTTTTTTTAATAATATTTTAATTATTTTCGGAATATAAAATATTATTTAATTCCAGAATTTCGAAACCATTAAATAAATCAAAAATAAAACACATTATGTCACATCAAGGCTTATATTATATAAAACCACTTAGCTTTAAACTAAACACACTTAACACTAATTAAATCACTTAATCCAAATCACCATTAAACAAACTAAATTAACCACCTAAACCTAATTAAACCAAGCTAAGCACACTTAGGGTATTATTAACCGTCTAATCAAGATTTAGTGAGCTAAACTCACCGGATTAGCGAGCCGAGCACGCCAAAACGACGAGGCCGACGCGAGGATCGACTTTCCTCAAAGCGGGCCGAGCATCCGGGCTCGGGAAGGCGGCCAAAAAGGGCCAAGACCGGGCTGCGATACCCATTTTTTTCTGCTTCTGTGCGCTGCTGGTTGAGGGCGAAGGAGGGTAGATTTGGGGCTGATTTGGGTTGAGAAGGGGCGGAGGAGGTGCGGTGGTGCCGTGCGGCCAACGGCGGGGCCTCACGGTGGCTGGAGGGAGCTCCGGCGAGGGCTGGCAGCTCGTCCCGAGCTGCTGGAACGCAGCTGCGCGGGCTGCTCGGCGCGCGGGCGCGCGGGCGACGACGGCGGTCCGGCGGCGGCGGCGGCGGCAGCGGTCCGGCGGCGGCTGGTCCCCCCCTCCCAAGCTTCTCTTGGCTGGATTTGAAGAAAATGCAGAACAACAATGGAGGAGGAAACCTATGGGGGAGAAGAAGAAGAAGAAGAAGAAGAAGAAGAAGAAGAAAAAAGAGGGAGGAGAGAGAAGGGGGGTTTCTTTTCTTTTCTTTTTTGTCTTTTCTTTAATCCACAAAATCACCTCACCATGACATCATCATGATGTCATGCTCCACTAACTCTCCACAACCTTAGTCCAATGGGTCAAATTTCATATTCCGCCGGGGCCTAAAATCTTGTACCTTGAATTTCTCAAATCCAATCAATTCTCGTCCAATTGAGCCCAATTAAAATCCATAAAATTAATACATGATCCTCATAAGGTATGTGACACTCCAAGACTTCCAATTTCTTAATTCAGTCACAATTTCACGGTTAATTTCATTCTGGCACGATATTAGCGCGTCCTGACTTACCGGTTAGCTTTTAGAAATTTTTATGCACTCGACTTGTGGTTGATAAATCTCAAGCCACAATGTACATCTTTGACACATTGGCGACCATCGGTTGTCGTGAAAATCTCAAGGTTTCAAATACGAACACAGGGGACCCAATCGATAGAAAAGTCGGTCTAGTGCCGACTAACAAGAACAGTGTGATATGGTGGAATCACCCACACTCAATCACATGCCTATGTCGAGCCGACCTATCTCCGGCTTCTAATCGATTTTTAACTGTGCCATAATGACCCTTGCAGATTAGCCCGGTCGAAAGATCGTTTCCTGGTCAAATTCTCGAGTCTGATGCATTAGAATCTCTTACCGGCTTCACCTGATAGACTGGTTTTCACATGAGTGGCCAACTCAAGGAAATGAACTATATGCGTGCAGATGAAATGCCCGTCTCAATTTACTAAAAATAAAATTGAAAAATTCGGGATGTCACAACTCTTCCCCTCTTATAAAAATTTCGTCCTCGAAATTTAAATCATTAAAATTCTCCTTCGAAATGGTGGGGTATTGTTGTCTCATCAAATCTTCACTTTCCCAAATCCTTCATTCTTCCCAGTAATGCTATCCAATACTTTCGGTGTCGACGAATCACTTCCAATTTGTCCAGACGAATTCTTGATTCCAAAAGGCTAAGCACTTGTCCAATTTTTCAAAAATGAAAATTGCAAAATTTTGGTTCTTTTTCTTTTCCTTTTCCTTTTTCTTTTCTTTTTCTTTCCATTAAGCGGCTAACTGCCGCGTCGGGGATTCGAACTCCCGACTTCGGACCAGCGAGCTTCATCCCGGGTACCACTCGGCTAGAGGCGCCAACAGTGCACCAAACTGCTTCCTTTTTCCATTTAAAGCCAAATCTCTTATTTGATCTCAAACCCGAAATATTCCACCGTTTAAACAGTTCTAGCTAATCCTTTCTTAACAATTCGAGATGTCCCTATCCTAGGTGACATCCAAGGAATAACAGGATTCTCGACCTGAAAATTCAAAGGTTTTCGACGCATAATTGCATAAATTTCCCGGCGGCTCTAAGCGGTCCTTAATTTGTCACCGATGTTCGCAACTGCATCCACTAACTGCTGAACTGACTCTGGACTGCGACCTTTCATTTTCTGATCTCAACTCAACAACTGAAGTTATGTACACTCTGCTCTGCACTGCCTAAAAAGGAACCATCTGACTGATCTGCTGAAATTAGGAACCTTTGGTCAAGATCTGATATAACTCTGACACTGGCACTCTAAGCAGATGAACTATTTGATGCACATACACTTATGCATGCTTAATCAAATCAAGATCCTTTCGCACAGCCACAAGATGGGCTGAGTTCATCCATCTGTCAATTACTACCCGAAATGAAATTATTAACACACTGACTCCTCGATAGACCTGTCACAAAAATCCATTTGTGACGTGTTCCCACTTCCTCACGGGGATCTCGAGAGATTACAAAGGTCCTCTCGACTCGTAAAACCGTGCTTTCTCTTGTTAGCACATCTGACACTTGTGACCTATCAGTGATATATGTCTTCATATCGGTCTGCCAATCCTGTTGATGCAAATTCTGACCCATCTTCGTACTGTCTGGACAATGTTGAAGTTGCTACGACTAGCTTTCGATAAGATCTCTTCTTTAATCTTTGTATCTTCAGGTACACACAATCATCCTCAAAAATCTGAAAATCAGTTCTCCTTTTCTCGGTATCCTCTTGCATAATCTTTTGAATCTCTAAGTCTATCCACTGAAGCGTCTTATTCTAACCTGATTATCCGATTCAATTCTGAGGGTGGCCATAAAATTCGAAGGTGGCCTACCTCAAATTTGAAAATCGAATTTCGAACTTTCTCAAGTAAGGTCCATACTTTAACCAGCATATGCACAAATGAAGACTCTCGACTCAACGCATCAGTGACTTCTTTCATCCTTCCAAGGTGATACCAGATACCACCATCCTAGTCCTTCAAAGATCTGGTTCACAATGCTATCTCATATTCAATTCCTTCTGAGAGAATAAATACTTTGAGACTTCAACGGTCAACGAAGATCTGGAGTCTTTCTCTGCACAATTAGTGTTTCCAAATCTTCAGAGCGAAAATAATTACTGCAAGTTCTAAGTCATGCATCTGTAATTTCGTTCACGAGGTCTCAACTGATAGGGCGAGTATGCAACAATCTTGCCATGCTGCATTAGCACGCAACCCAATCCTCTAAACGACGCACCACTGTAGATCTCGTAAGCTCCAGGACCAGATGGAATGGTCAACACAGGTGCGGTAGTTAGCTTTTGCTTAAGTTTGTGAAAACTACGCTAGCACTTGTCTGTCTACATGAACTTCTTTTCTTTCTTCAGTAGTCAAGTCAATGGCGACGCTAAGGCTAAAAACCCTTCCACAAACCTTCTGTAATACTCTGCTAAACCCCAAAAAACTTATGATCTCTGTCACTGTAGTTAATCTCGGCCAATTGATCACTACTTTAATCTTGGCGGGGTTCACAAAGATTTCTTCACCTGAAATCACATGACCTAAGAACGCAACATGAGTCATCCAAAACTCGCATCTGCTAAGCTCACCGTAAAATCCAAGAGTCCTTAAGATTTAAAGTACCATCCTTAAATGTCTCTTGTGCTCCTAAGCACTCTTTGAACACACCGGGATAACATCAATGAACACGATCACAAAACTAATCCAAGTACTCTTAAACATTCTGTTCATCAGACCCGTACTAATAGCTGGAGTGTCCGTCAAACCACACGGCATTACAGTGAACTCACAATTGCCGTATCAAGTGCGAAATGCCAACTTCGGTATATCTTTCTTCCTGATCCTCAACTAATGATACTCTATCCTCAAGTCGATCTTGGAGAATATCGATGCACAAACGCAACGGACCATCGTTTTTTTTTTTTTTCATGAACAGAACGGTGCTCTCAAGGTGATGCATTGGGACATAAGAATCCCTTATCTAACAATTCCCGCATCTCCACCTTCAATTCTTTCAACTCAGATAAAGCCATCCGGTAAGGAGCCTTAGGGACTGGCTCTGCTCCGGGTGCTAATTCAATCACGAACTCTATTTCCCTTTCTGACAGCAGACCTGACAGTTCTTTAAGGAACACCTCTGAAAACTTCTGTACCATGGCTATGTTCTCCATATTTGGTTCCTCAACTGATGTATCCACTACAGTTGCCATACAGATTTGGCAACCTACAACCAGAACCAGGTTGTCTTCAATGACGAATAACAGGGATTGGAGGTCCCTTCCGACCTTTAGTAATTCAAAATTTTCACACGCTAACTGAACACACTGAATTATATCTCTACCACGATTCATAACCCCAGAAAGCTCCTCGAGCTAGACCTTTTTATAAATGACTTACAGGTCATATATAAGCAAACCTTTCAAGAACGGATACAGTCAAAGATTCATCTTTCTATTACTTTATCACCGCAACGAAAATTCTACAACCTTCACTGAAAATCTCGCTGCGATACTCTGATAAAAACATCTCAAAACATTCTTCCTTTGATCGATGCATGGTCAATCCATTCATATTCCTTTCGCCATCCTAGTGGCGTCCTTCCGGCGGTAGCGATGCTTGAGTTCTCTTTGACTTATGCGGACGGTTCCTATCCCGATGGCCATGTTGTCCACACTCAAAGCAGCTCCCATTGTGCTTGGTCACCGGGCAGACTCACACTTCTTTTCTCAAACTTGACACACAAATAATGAGTCCCCTGTCTACTGTCAGGTAACAACATGCACTCTTTCTTATACTGAAGGCCTGTTCCAAAAACCCCACGATGTGTTCTATGGCGTACTCCTTTCGATCTGTACCATCGGCTTTCTAAGACCGTTTCTGGCCAAGCAACCATGTTGGTCACACCCAGAACAAGCACCCGTCTTACTAAGACGCGGGGCTGATCCATGTCGGCTTCTGCCAGCACGACACACTTGATTTTGATTCATTGCTGACCTGACCATCCCGCATTTCCAATTGGACGAAAATGGGATACTTTTCTCCAATCATAAGTTCCTTCCCAAACTGGTTTCCATCTCTACTAAATTCGAACCTCGACTCGGATGCAACGGCTTGCTCCCACATCACAACTCCAGGCTGGGCCTCAACAGGCACGGCAACAACAGCGGCTCGATCCTGAGCTTATGGTTCAACGAACTCCCAAAGAACACTAGCTCCAGAACGATTCCATAGAACCTAGGATCGCTCGGTGCTGCTACACTAGTACCGACCTACAGCAGTACTCTCACACTCGCGCTGGTCTAAGCCGGCGCTTCGCCACGACCACCTCAGGTACCGATCCCTGTCGGTATACCACCCCGAGTAACTGGTCTAAAGGTTCTCTCTAGGAGTCCTCTGCTCCTGATCACTCATCTACAGGATCTTTACAGAAACCTGTTTCTCAATTCTAATCCCATATTAGAATTTGAGTGATCCACGCCAAACAATCTACCAAACAGCTAACAGCCACATGCACCAGCATGAAATAAAAGCCATTCCTACTAACTATCCCATAACTCATCGCACCTTATCACTTCATTCACAAACCATGCTCTGATACCACTTAAACGGGGATGTCACGCCCCGAACCTCGAGACACGTGAACATCCCACCTTGGTCATACAAATGCGACATTCCCAGGTAGTGTCGCCGACCCCATTCATTTCTTTAATGCACACGTGGAAGCATATTATAAAAAAAAACCCCTGACAATGAAATACGGGATAGAAAAGCAACAAGCAAAACCACAACATGACACTTTCATAAATCAACAGAATTACAAACAAAGGCCTACAGCCAAAAGTCTACAAAAGACCGGCTCTTAAAAAGGAACTGTCCTACGGCCTACAAGTCGGACACGTTCTCCAATCCTTATGACTTCACCTTTGCAACTCCTCAAAGCCAACCAAAGCTATCTAGCCGCTCCATCCACAAGGACCTGAAATTGTTGTCCCCAAACCGGGATGAGACAATGTCTCAGCAAGTTCAACCCCCTAAACCCCTATTAGAAAGAAAATATACACAGGGTGGCCTAGCCACCTCACACAGAAGACTTACCTCGTCTTAATTCCTTTCCTGCAGGTTAGCACAATTTATATAATTCAACCACTCGCAATTCTGATAACCAAACAACTGTGGCACAATCACATTATCAGGACAACTCAATCACTCAGATCATCTCAGCGATCAATCGACTTGGCCGATTACATGTCATTCTAGCAAATCAATCACTACTTCCAATCACAACCCTATAGGAAGGTTTAACGACTAGTGGCAATCGGTCCCACTCAGCACAATTAGAATCAGTGGCATTACGGCCCCACTGGGCGCAACCTTTAAAAGGTGGCGAATTACGGCCCCACTGGGCGCGACCTTTATCAGGTGGCGAATTACGGCCCCACTGGGCGCGACCTTTATCAGGTGGCAATTCACAAAGAATACAGGTCCAGTCGGCTTAGCCACTACTGCGACCGGGTCTATCAACCAGCACACGACAAATCATTATTGACTTCCGGACATTCCACATTTCATCCACACACTTCAATTTCAATAGTAAACCATAACAATCAAATTTCTGCATCAAAATCCAACACTTGAGTTTTTATAGCTAAAAACCCTATTTATCACAATCAACACTCAATTTACCACATCCATTCATCAAATTCAAATTCTAAATGCACATCAACGATCAGCACGAAATTCTAAGCAATTGGGGTCAAAAATAATTTTTCGAGTTTTTTTTTTTAAATAAATAATAGTAATAATAGCCGACATTCAATTTCTCCACTTCCGTTCATCAAATTCAAATTCTAAGAGCACAGCGACGATCGGCCCGAAATTCTAAGCAATTTGAGTCAAAAATAATTTTTCGAGTTTTTTTTTTAATAAATAATATTTTAATGATTTTCGGAATATAATATATTATTTAATTCTAGAATTTCGAAACAATTAAATAAATCAAAAATAAAACCCATTATGTCACATCAAGGCTTATATTAAAAATAAACCTACTTAACTTTAAACTAAACACCATTTAACTTAATTAAACACACTAATCTAATCCACAATCAAATAAACTAATCAATCCACATAAACTCACTTAACTTTGACTAAGCACACTTAGGGCATCATTAACCGTCTAATCAAGATTTAGTGAGCTAAACTCACCGGATTAGCGAGCCGAGCACGCCAAAACGACGGGGCCGACGCGAGGATCGACTTTCCTCAAGGCGGGCCGAGCAACCGGGGCCGGGAAGGCGGCCAAAACGGGCCAAGACCGGGCTGCGATACCCATTTCCGCAGCTGCTGTCCATGGCTGAAAAATGGTAGATCCGGCGCCGCTTTGGGTCAGAAACGGGCGGAGAAGACCGGCGGTAGCTCAGGCGGCGACCGGTGGTGGCTCACGGCGGCGGAGGGAGCTCCGGCGAGGGCTGGCAGCTCGTCCCGAGCTGCTGGAACGCAACTGCGCGGGCTGCGCGGCGCGCGGGCGCGCGGGCGACGGGCGACGACGGCGGTCCGGCGGCGGCGGTCTGGCGGTCCGACGGTGGCTACTCCTCCCCTTTCAAACTTCTCTTGGCTGGATTTGAAGAAAAACGCAGAACAACAATGGAGGAGGAAGCCTACGGGAGGAAGAAGAAGAAGAAGAAAGAGGGAGGAGAGAGAAGGGGGGTTTCTTTTCTTTTCTTTTTTGTTTTTTCTTTAATCCACAAAATCACCTCACCATGACATCATCATGATGTCATGCTCCACTAACTCTCCACAACCTTAGTCCAATGGGTCAAATTTCATTTTCCGCCGGGGCCTAAAATCTCGTACCTTGAATTTCTCAAATCCAATCAATTCTCGTCCAATTGAGCCCAATTAAAATCCATAAAATTAATACATGATCCTCATAAGGTATGTGACACCCCAAGACTTCCAATTTCTTAATTCAGTCACAATTTCACGGTTAATTTCATTCTGGCACGATATTAGCGCGTCTTGACTTACCGGTTAGCTTTTAGAAATTTTTATGCACTCGACTTGTGGTTGATAAATCTCAAGCCACAATGTACATCTTTGACACATTGGTGACCATCGGTTGTCATGAAAATCTCAAGGTTTCAAATACGAACATAGGGGACCCAATCAACAGAAAAGTCGGTCCAGTGCCGACTAACAAGAACAGTGTGATCTGGTGGAATCACCCACACTCAATCACATGCCTATGTCGAGCCGACCTATCTCCGACTTCTAATCGATTTTTAACTGTGCCATAATGACCCTTGCAGATTAGCCCGGTCGAAAGGTCGTTTCCTGGTCAAATTCTCGAGTCTGATGCATTAGAATCTCTTACCGGCTTCACCTGATAGACTGGTTTTCACATGAGTGGCCAACTCAAGGAAATGAACTATATGCGTGCAGATGAAATGCCCGTCTCAATTTACTAAAAATAAAATTGAAAAATTCGGGATGTCACAGTTTCCTCCATCAATGATAACATCACACACTTTTCTATGAGAAATGCATTTAGTGTGAAAAAAATTGTTGCAAAGCCATGTGTCTTCTTCACTAGGAGTAGCATTCAAGATCCGACGAAGGATTAGAGACTCTTCTTGATCGGCATAGATAACTTCATGTCCCTCTTCCGATCCTTCATTGGAGTTAATGAGTCATCATGTTTCTCTTCTTGAAGCGTTTCTTCTATTTAAGAGACAATTTTCCGATTTGGACAATCAGAGGCAACATGTCCAAACCCTTGGCACTTGAAACACTTGCGTAAATCTATAGGATTAGGGCGATTAGAACTTGATGCCCCATCATTCTTAGGAATTGAATTTGAAGCAGTTGCCCTAGTATTAGAAGTAGAAGCATTCTCACCTCTGGAATAGCTTTCTTTGTTCTAGGAGCTACTACCACGTGCTTCTTTAATTTGTCATTTCACCTTAGGTGCAAGTTGACAAACATCATTGTTAGTCCAATAAGGTTGAAGTTGAAAAACATTACCAAATTTTGATCAAAGTCCACCAAGGTAGCAAACAACAATTTGCTCCTCTAATTTAGAAACATCACAAAGCATCATGAGGTGATTAAACTCTGCCGCATATTCTCCAATGGACAGCTCCTTTCGTTTGAAATTGTGAAATTAGAGGAAGGTATCTTGACAGTTGTTCGCCAGTAAGAATTTCTTCTTCAATTCTTTCTTCATCTTCTCCCATATTACAATATGGCTCCTTCCTTCACAAGCTCTTTGTTTCTTCAAGTGCTCCCACTAAATAGATGCATGCTTTTTGAGCTTGACAGCAACTAGCTCTACCTTTCGATCACTTGGTATTTCTTGGTAATCAAAGACTCTTTCTATAGTGTGTCGCCAATCCATAAATTCTTCCTATTGCATTTTTCCTTCGAATTCAGGAACTTCAATCTTCACATAAGAATCTTGTTGAATTCTCTTAGGCCTTCGATACTGACATCGAGGAAATCCTTCTTCACTTGAAGCATGGCTTCGAATACTAGCAAAGGTATTAACATCTTCTTCATCTGAGAGTCATCTTCCGAATCATGATGCATAACATCATGTCGTTGAAGCTTGAAGCATTGCGAGCGCTCCTGTAGTTGCTGCACTTGTCTCCTTAAATCATTTATCTCCACATCTTGTAGGTTTCTTTCTCGTGCTGTAGGAGACCCAACATTTGGTCCACGACCGGCCATTTCTTTCTTCTTTCGAATCATGATGCATAACATCATGTTGTTGAAGCTCAAAGTGTTGCAAGTGCTCCTGATGTTGCTACACTTGTCTCCTTAAATCATCTATCTCCACGTCTTATAGGTTTCTTTCTCGCGCTATGGAAGACCCAACATTTTGTCCATGTTGACGGCGACCAGCCGTTTCTCTCTCTCTCTCTCTCTCTCTCTCTCTCTCTCTCTCTCTCTCTCTCTCTCTCTGTTTTTTTGTTTTTTGTTTTTTTTTGAATGGAAATATGACATGATATGCAAGATTGGTAACAAAAGGAATCAGTCAAAACGAGTGCACCCTTGAACTCTAATACCAATTTGATGTAGTTGCGGGATGGGCAAGACTTTTTTTGAGTGATAATTCATTTAGCCTTTGGCTTGAGAACAAGAAGGATTTTTTTGTTGTGCTCTTATCTCTTAGGTGGATTCTTGTGAGTGGCGAGCGACCCATCCAATTTAGTTCTCACTTGAGTTACCTCCTACTTCTCTACATTTTCTCTAGCGTCAACCATATGTCACTAACATGTGAAGAGTGATCACGTGGATGCGCACTCAAGAAAATAACACCCATTAATCAATGCAATAAATAAATTGTAGAAGACTTTAAGAACCTAGATGCGCAACAAGTAAAGTGTATCCCTATCCTTCAACATGAGGTTCTGTAAACTATTACTTTAGAAAAATATGCAGATAGAGTGCATGAGTGTTATGCATGATATGACTAATTAATATGCAATCTATACTAAATTATTTCTGCAATGTATATGAGACTGACTTCTGTATTTTTGTTCTTTTTTCTTAGTAAAAAGACAAATGCCCCTAAAGTCTATAAATTCAATGTGCATGCATTTTCTATTCTAAGACTAACCACGAACTAATCCTATGACACAATTTTTTTTTAAAAATTTTATCGAAACAGAAAATTTAAATCCTAAGACTATAATGTGATCTAATGAAATAGGTTTTAATATTGAACCATGTGCAATGCGGATGATGCACGTATGCAATTACTATTAAATATTTTCTATATGGTATGATTATTGAAAACGAAGAATATATGATTTTTTGTATGACATGCATTACATGAACATTCCCTAAATTTTAAATACGCATGAGACAATGACATACTATAATGATGCAATGCACGTTATGATTAAAATTAATCATATAATTGATAATGTGCTAAATCGAATCAACCACAGCAAGTTACGCAAGACAATACTAGGGTTCGACCTTAGTGTCTAAAGGTCCAAAAGCCCAATTTGCCTTGGGCAATGTAGGGTAACAAACAAAACACCTTAAGATTTTATCACTAAATATCATGCATTTAAAATTATTAAAATAAAACTATCGCATGAATTTCAAACCTTTACCACCTATCTAGGATCTCCTCAAGATGGACTTCACGAGTCTCGAATGGCATCAGCAGTGCGCTTGAGGAGACATCAGTAACAAGTCAGGAGCAAGATGGTCAAGGTGGTGAGGAACTACACTGATGGCAAGAACAAGCAAGGCTTCGCGGATGGACTGAATTGGGCGTCTGAAAAACCAACAGAGAAAGATAAAGGCCTTGGGTGGTCCTTAAATAGCTGTGCAAGACCCAAGGATCGGCCACGCTGGTGTGGCTCACGGTAGGGGCAGAGATCTGGCTCAACAAAGGCTGATACAGAGGCACAGGTGCGGATTATCGCCAGGAGCTTGTAGGCGTGGCTATGGACGATGATACACAGACAACGGCTATGTAGTCGGCGCTGGCAGGTCGCTTGCTGGACGTCAGACTGAAGCATGATGGCAGGGAGATTGATGTTGCTGGAATTGACCATGGAAGGAGGTGCAGAACGCCCGGCTTGATGGAGATTTGATGGAGAGGCCGAGAGTTAAAGGTCAACAAGCCGCTGAGCGAGGTGCCAAGGCCGCTGCTGGTCGTGGCGGAAAGGCAGGGTGTGAGGTAATAAGAGTGGCCACCGATGATGGGGCAAGGCATGGTCATCAGTATTGAATATGAGAGTCACACAGCTCTGATGACACTCTCACAAGAGAAGCTCTTAAGGAATGACATGAATACACTACTTTACTCGCTGAAATTTATTTTCACTCTCACTATATGAAATGATTACAAGACCTGCCTATATATAGGCTTAAAACATGACTCTTGACATACCTTAGATACATGAAAAGACATGTATACATAGCAATAAAGACACTTTAACATGTGCGCCGAAAAGAACTAAACAGCCTTTCGACCAAAACATGAAGAGTCACGAGAAATAAGTGGTTATATCTTCAATCAGCAATAATGATCTCGGAGAAAGAGGGATGCTTCAAGTCGAAACTCAGAGTCTCTCTTCTCTCTCGGCTTATGTGTTCCGTGGAGGTGACCGTGAAAGTGTGGAGAATGTGATGGTGTCCTTCCCAGGAAAAGCCAGCCGGTGCTGTGGTAGGACCTCCAGAGGAATGCTGGGCATTGACGCCTTCATTGGAGAACCGCCAGAATTGGAGCACTGAGGAGGGAGACCACCGGAGAGGGGCAATGCCGAGAGGGATAGAGGGAGAGCTTCGCCACTTTTGGAAACTTTCCAAGCACTTTTCTGTGGGTATGATTGCGAATTCCCCTCCTCTCTTTTGTCCGTTCACTCTTTTGCGATTCTCTCTTCTTCTTCTTCTTCTTCTTCTTCTTCTTCTTCTTCTTCTTCTTCTTTTTTCTTTTTCTGCAAGAGCTCAGTCTGGACAAGAAACGAAAACACAATTACAAAAATTTGAATAGCAAAAAGGAATCGCACATGATCAAACCAAAGAAAAAGATGCTCCACTTAGCTTAATGATTGTCGTCATCGTCCATTAAGCAAGATGAACGCGGGACGTCATAAGGACTTGCAAAGAGTAAATAAATCGCCGGGCTTCACAGGAGGTGATGGAGGAGCACAAGGATCACTGATCGTGCATGGCGAAGGCCAATGTGGTGTCACGGTGAAAAAGGAAATGAGGCTGACGGGTCTTTCTAGCGGTGGACGTGACCTTCAACAAGAAGAAAGAATTTTTGGTCTCTCTCAAATTTTCTATCTTCATGATTTTCTCCTCTCTTTTTTAACGATCGCTTCTATCCCACAATATGAACTCATAGAGAAAAGCCACGATGATGATGATAAAGACCTTTCTCTATCATTCCTTTCTGCCACTCATTGGCTCGTGAAGTCTCTTCTTATAGCAAAAATTTCCACTTATCATTGGAAAGTTAGACCCCGTTCTCCTTTTATTGTGGTGACTGCTGAATCTAAGTCCTGATTTGACATTTTCTTGGTTTTATTACCTTGCGCATGAACAATAGCTGATAAAGCTTCCCGAGATGATTGTAGACGGACTGCAAGTTTGTCGCTTTGAACTTTTGATTTTCATTCTCCATAAATCTGGTATGTCATGCATTTTGACTTTTTAAATTTTTAAATATTTTAATTTTCACCACATACAAATGTATACATATAATTTCAAATATAATCTTTTCTGGTTTTTAGAATCTGAATAATATCTGGAATTATAATGTGAAAGCCCAAAAAAAAAAAAAAAAAAAACTTTGTGGCTTCAAAAGACTAAACAGACACGCTTATAGAAATAAAGAAGGGATGTTGTGTAAACGACCGTCCCTTCCCTTGCATCCGCGTTTCATTGAAACTTTGAGCGTGCCCAATTCCAGAGCACTGTATGAATAAATTTAATTTCATGATATCACGCGTATTTTGGTAACAGTGCGTTTCAAATAATTGTTTTTTTTTTTTTTGATACCCAGGGAACCCCGTATAGCCGGTAGCCGGTGGGTAAACCCTGGGGTGATGCTAGTGGAGGACCCACCACTCCGGCGCCACACTTAAGATACCAAATGCCTCCACTGGGTTTCGAACCCCTCACTTTTGGGAAAGGATCAACGAAATTCTTATCCAGCTTTTCAAATAATTGTTTTTTTTTTTTGATACCCAGGGAACCCCGTACAGCCTGTAGTCGGCGGATAAACCCTGGGGTGACGCTAGCGGATGACCCACCACCCCGGCACCACACTTAAGACTCCAAATGCCTCCACTTGGTTTCGAACTCCTCATCTTTTGGGAAGGATCAACGAAGTTCTTATCCAGCGGAGCCACCACGGCCGGTGGTGCGTTTCAAATAATTGTTTATGTACATATAGGTTTAAAAATTCCATCAAAGTAAAGCTAATTTTTTGAATTAAAAAACAAAGGTTGACTTTCAAGTTAGTGGAACAAAGTCACGCCTCTAAGCTATGAAAGAAAAATTAATTTTTAAAAAAGTCATCCATGATTCATTGCGCATAGTTTGATAGTCAATGTTTAAAATAATTGTTCCCATGACTTATAGATTCTATTTTGAAATAACAGGAGGCTGAATATTTGATGGAAAAATTCTTGCACCTACATTATTATAAGAAAATTAGTACTTTTAAAAGGTCATATTCCAAGATTGAGCATATTTTGGTATTGAATGTTTAAAAAAAAATAAAAATTGGTTCATGTATTTGTAGATTCAAATTTGAGAATCTATAGGCTGTGATTTTAGATTGATCAAGTCATTCTATGAATAGGGGCACGTTTGGTAACGATTCTATTCCCGAGAACAAATTTTGATCATAAATGATTATTTTTTATTCTGATCCTGGAAACTGATTTTGAGTAAAAGAACGTGTTTGGTAACTGTACAAAATTTCTGATTCTGGAATAGAATTGCGTTTGGTACCGTTTTCATTGATTCTGTTCCAAATCAATTTATTTTAATTTTTAAATAATTTTTATAATTTTTTCCTTTTTCCTTTTTCCTTTTTTTCCTTTTTTTTTTTTTTTTTCTCCTATTCTAATTCTTCTTGCCAATTGCGGTCCTTGGCGAGGTTCGGCCTCCTCGCCTAACTTGGCGAGCCTCGGTCACCGGCACCGGTTGCGATTTCGGCCTGGCGGCGGTGGGGGCGGCGGCCCGGCGGCGACGGGCGGCGGACGGCGACGACCAGCGGCGGTGGTGGATGGCGGCAAGCGGCGGCGGGCAGCGGTCGCGGGATGGCGGTCGATGAAGAAGAAGAAGAGTTTTGATTCTCAATTTCATTCCCGGAACAAGAATCAACTTTTTTTTTATTCTTGATTCTCGTCCCAAACTGATATGGGAACAAAAAATCAGAATCTGGCACTGTTGGGATGGTTACCAAACAGGCCCTAGATCTTCAGTAAGAAGGTAGGGAAACATACTGCATAGTATTTGTTCAAGTATTTTAAGGAAATACATTCAGTTTCGAATTGGCCTGCTGCGACCAATTACAACAAAGACCTATACTCTCAAATCAAATTGGTCAATCCTGCAATCTTGTCCAATAATTATGCCTCACTTCCAAATGCTCTTGGGACGAAAGATGCTCCCATAAGTGGATTTACCCATTTTCCATAGCAAAGGAATTTGGAGTACTAAGAATAAAAGAAGGGGGCCTAATGATAACGAAGCAAAGGTAATGTAAACCCACTTTGCTCTCTTTTGCTGCACGATAATGTAAGCTGCAACGAAAGCCACCAGCATGCAAGCCAAAGAGAGGAAGAGACAAGAAAGGCCCATCATGATCTTAGTAGGCAACGAGCGAAGAAAATCGTTCGCCTTATACCGCGAAGTTAAGATGGCTAGGAATATCAAGATGGCCAGCACGGAAAATAACAAACCTAAACCATCCGAAATTTCGAAAATGATGAGAGCCTTCCTTGCAAACAACGGTGGATCTCCAGCAATGCTGCTAATACTTTTAGGCACATTGTAAGAAGCACCAAATAGTATTGTGGCAATTAGAGTTGAGACGATCATACATGATTGAGCTGTGTTCCTCACCCACTCCCCTCCTTTCACAAGCAACTCTTGGTGCTCCTCCGTGAATATTTGCCAATATGATTTCCCCTCGTGTTTGAAGGTTCTCAAGTCAGGGAAAAGCCACTTTTCCACGGCCTGTGCATAAAAGTCACAAACATGAGTGACAATAAGTACAAATATAATTGAAAATTGGGAAAAATTCAAATAAGAGAATAAAGTGGAGCCGTTTTATCAAAATATGACTCATAGTATACTTCCTTCAAATAAAAACCTGAAATGGCTAACTTAGTACCAAACAAGGGGCAAGCTCACTGGCCAACTAAATCTTCGTCCACCAGTTTGCACGTGCGACTCATATGCTTATTCCGATGGCAATGTAAGGGGCAATTTTGTCCAAGATGTTCTGATTTAACCTAAAATGAAAAGGCCCCAGATTGACCCCGGTTCTTCGAGGGTTATTCTAAAGTGAATTTCATAGAGTGGTGAGTTCCATTCCCTATATCCTGAGGCGGATTCCTTAGATGGTGAGCACTTACCTTTGGTGGTAACCTATATCCTGAAGTGAACTCTTTAGGTCGTGAGTATCTGACCTATTAAATGCCCTATGTCTTGAAGTAGGTTCCTTAAATGGTTAGCATTTCCTTGGTCGCACTTTTGTGACCTCCTATAGGCAACATTACTCCAGCATTAAAAGGTTGAGGTGTTACTCCAGTTTTTATATTCCTAAATTGCCCTTCTCAAATCTCGACCGTGAAGATTCGCGTTCAAAGGGCCTTACTCTTGAGTTTCAGACTTATATAATCTTCATTTAGATTACTTGGATCACGCAACCTTTCAGCCCACCCTCTTATCTCTCTCTCTCTCTCTCTCTCTCTCTCTCAGAGTTTATTATCTAATATAAGGTCCAAAATTCTCTATGTCGCCTTCCTCACTTCTTCATCCAATTTTCACTTTCTTCACTAATCATTTCCCTAGAAATCTTAATTCGATATTGTTAATAGATTGTCTCGTTCTTTCTGTTATACTCACTAGACATTTGGAGAGATGTGTTGGCGCCTGCCACGGGAGAAAAAAAAAGAAATTTTTTTGTCCCAACCTCTTTTTCATGACAAAGAGAATAGAGGGTTGAAATGAGGCAAAGGTAAATATATAGTAAAAGCTTCATGATGTCATTCGTTTCTAGACAATGGATTGCGTGAGTGCAATCTAAGTTAATAGCTAAATCAACTAATGAGAAGTGTTCGTGAATTAATAGCTATTCAAATAGAAACAGCGGCCATAAATGAACTTTGCTAACTTTTGATTAAAAAAGAGAAGATTCATGTCATACTACTTTAATTAGATCATTATTTATCCACATATTTTAATTATAGCTGAATTACACTATCGTTTTTACAATATATGATACAATGGAACTAGCAAAGCCATCGTTAAAATATAAGCAAAACTAAATTAATTTTTTTTTTTGGGACTCCAAATTTAGATATGTGGGTTATACAAGATATGATTTGCATGATAATCCCCTAATTGCGTCGTGGCATAAACCTATAGGAGGTGGACAGTTTTAAGAAAGAATCGCTTGGTTTAGATTGAGTGGTGGAACATAGTTGTATTAGTAGAATTCATCTGCAATTTAATTCTGACGAGTCTCATTCAGTTTTTTGTATGTATAATTTAAAACTTACATGTAACAACAACGTGTTGATTAGATATCAGGAGAGTTTATTCTTTTCCTTGTGGTCTTAAATTCAAAGCTTGTTGGAAATATAGCTGCAATAAAATCCTATGCATTAGACTGATGTGGTGCTGTACACTCTTTAGATAGTCTAGAGAGGAGGATAAGTCAAGGTACACAAAAGTTGGTCTAGCCATCGCTTTACCGCTACTATGGAAGAAAGTTCTATGTATATTCTTAAGGCTATCCAAATAAAGGTGTAGCCATCATATTTTAAGAAATTTGTCGAGAAT
Organism: Eucalyptus pauciflora; assembly: GCA_007663325.1. Taxonomy (NCBI): domain Eukaryota; kingdom Viridiplantae; phylum Streptophyta; class Magnoliopsida; order Myrtales; family Myrtaceae; genus Eucalyptus; species Eucalyptus pauciflora. Next base: position 3,509,844 of record VMYD01000404.1, read on the forward strand.
ATATACTAATTATCATTAAGCTCGGTTAGTATATATTTGAAAAGAAAGGTACTTACTCTAAACCACTGGAGTTCTCTTTGTATCTCGAAAGCTGCTCCAGAGACATAAGTTAAAGCCTCCAAATTAGAGTCGTACTTTGCAGCTGCGAGAATCATCTTTTCTGCTTCTTCCGGTGTTGGTGCTGGCACTAATGAAAACTCATGTATTGAGCTTCCCTTCAAAAAGAGTGAGAGAATCCTTTCTTGGCGATTCTTCACAGCTAGTGTCATTAAACTGTCACCATTAGGCGAAATTCTAATAAGCTCCGGGAAAAACTGAATACATATCTTCACGAGTTCGCTGTTTCCCTTGACTGTAGCGTGAAACAACAAGTTCCTCTCTAGGAAAAACTCGGTGATCTCGGTAGTTTTCATATCAGAGATCGCCTCGCAAACTTTTTTTGCCAACTCAACTGCCGCCACATATCTCAGCTTTACCTCGTGAATCCTCTTGATTGGAGGAACTACAAAATGTTAAAAAAAAGAAACAAGAAAATGAAAAACAAAGGCAAAAATTGGATTTCACCAAAAACCACGTCAACAAAACAAACCTCTGCGTTGTTATTTACACTCAGCGCAAGAGCAAATGTTTTTTCCTCCATTCTATCAGTCTCAGATAAAATCAAAACTTCCACTGAGGTCACATAATGGTATGTCCCCTTCGAGTTTACTTGTTACAGCCAAATGATATAGTGAGTACAATGAACAATACGCAACGACACTCTACTTCTGTTTCCGTTTTATTCTTTGACAAAAATAGAAGAATTAGGGACAAGGCTACAGGGTCTTTCAGGTGCATACAAAAGTTGGGTGAAGATGACAAAATGAGTACAACTGCAGGCAAAACGTGTTCAAAAGTTTTGGGAACTACAGGAATTGTTTTAGCGGTCACCTGGAATTCGACCTCAGGTGCTCCACCTCCTTGGGTAATTTTAAGAGACCACTCCACCATATTGATTTAATGTATTCAGGATTCCATTTGCGGAGTTTTAAACAAACCTTGATTACAGGATCATAGGAAGATGAACAAACTCTCTTGCCACATAACCAACGGCTTGTTCGTATAGGATATATTACTTGAAGAGGAATTCTGGGATACACAGTTCTGTTGACGCTTATGTGATTTGCTCCCAGTGAAATTTTCTTCAATTCCTAGTCTCCCAACCTGATGGTTTTTTATTTATGTTGATGGGCCTTAGAGGGCCCGTCCGCCCATGTTGGGCCTAAAAGCCCAGCCCACAAGATAAGGGCCCATGTATGAAGGGTTGAGATGTGAAAATGTGTTACGTTGAAGGGTTATGACTTTTGGGGGAACGTATAACGTTGAAGAGTTACGTCTCTTGGAGGAGACGTGTTTAAGAGAGAAAAGAAAAGAGAGGAACGTACCTTTTCAACGTACATAAGTTTCCTGTTTTCCTACCTCTCTCTCCCTCCTAAAAGGCTAAGTGAACAATATCCAAAAAGAGACGAATCTTTCTCCCCTTCAAGGCGATAGTACATCATCGGTAGAACGAGATCAGTTTTTTCTTCCTCAAATCAACATCGGTGTTTAGTCTGTGGAAACAAGGTACATTCGATTATGTGATGTGCCTTAGGATCAGTGATTCATGTTTGTTTTTGGGCTCGTCTTCCGCATTCGTTTTAGGGGTTCGATTTAGTGTCGAATCCGTTTTGGGGAATCAGTAATTCCCAACATTGGTATTAGAGCTATCGTTCATGTTTCCCGATCCCTTTTCATGTTTGTGAATTGCTTTTGATTAAATTTTGGTCGATTTTCGAGGAAAGCTGCTGTCGGCCGATCGGGGACAGAAAAACCCCGACACCCGCGTACTGTTCGCCCCTGTTCGTGATTTTCTGTAAATCAAAATTCATTTCTGATAACCTAGGGTTGAAGGTCTCGTCGATACGAGAAAAAGGAGTGGCGGATCGCCGCCAGGGGACGCCGGACACGCCGCCACGCTCGGCCGGAACGAAGCGTTGCATGCGCTGACATGGTTCTCTTCAGGCGCGCGCGTCGAACGCGCCGTTTCGGCCCAAGCGCGTGCGACGCACGCGCGCGGCACGCGCCAGCTGACGTCATCGTGACATCAACCGCGCACGCGTGTGGCACGTGCCAGTCGGTTCGTCCGACCCGGCCCGACCGGTCCGACCCGACCTTGACCGTTGACCCGATCCATTGACCCGTTGACTCGACCTGATCATCCGTTGACTGTTGACTGGAGTTGACCACCGTTGACCTTCGTTGACCTGCGTTGACCGCTGTTGACCAGCATTGACCACCGTTGACCGGCGTTGACCAAAAAAAAAAAAGGTAGAGAGGAAAATTATGTATTTTCCAATTTGTTTGTTGTGGATTATAAGTAATCCATTTTTGTTCTGCATTTGTTATAGGAACCATGGAAAATTATGTATTTTCCCTTTTTGTTCATTATGGATTATATGTTAATCCTTTTTTGTTCTGCATTTGTTGCAGGAACAATGCCTCCTCGTAAGGCACGCACATCTATTCGCACAATTACAGATGAACAAAAGAAAATGCTTTTAGGGATGATAGCCGATTTGAATGATTATCGATGGGAGAGTGACAATATAATTGATCATATTCTTGAGGTCAACAAAAGGATACAAGAAGTCATATGGAACGGTTATCCCATGCCAGATTCTCAGATTGTGCGATTTTTCATGAACACTATTCCACCAGAATGGCAATGAGTGTTGAATCGCTTATGGGAGGTCAACAAAGCCACTAGGTATAAGAGGCTAGTGATGGCTTTTGTAGATGAATATCATCGGGTTGGAGCCACAAAGACTGTGACCCAAGGAATGACTTCGATTAGGCGGGGGTTGAACGTGCAAAGGAGGAATCCTAAGGGATGTCCATCAGTTTTTCCGTGGCTGACAAGAATGCCTGAAAATTTTACAAAAGAAAAGAACAAGAAATTGAACCAAGTAGAAGCTTTCCCTGTTCGTAGTATAATGCCTTGGTTTTAGATGTTTCGAGATTTTTATTTTTTATTTTTATTTAGTAAGCTTTATGGACAATAAGTTGTTGTTGGTGTAGTAATTGATATGTTAGTTGTATTATGTGAAAGCATTATTATTCTATCATTGTTGGATGTCAAATATTATTTGCTTCTGTTATTATTAACTGTTGTGGGTAGTTCATAGAAGTTTTTGTAACTTCAAAGAATTTATTTTGCATAGATGATTATATTAATAATAATTCCAAGTTAGGATTTTTGGATGATGATTGGAAACATAGTGACCTTTTGATTCTGAAACCTTACTTGAAATTATTCATTAATATGATGGGTTTGTGCAAAATGGATGCATAAATAATAGGCATTAATAATTCGTGCATATGTGTCTGATATGTTCAGATCAATGGCTTCAGCAACTAAGAATATAATTGCTGATTTAAATAAAGAAGACAAATTGAACGGCGAGAATTGTGAAATATTGAATAAGAAAATTCAATATGTGCTTGAAAAGTAAGAAGCACTAAAAGCTCTTGACCATGTTATGGAAGAATTTGAGGATGCTGTGCGCCACCTTGAGCTAGAAGAGGACTGCCTCAAGGCATTTGAGCGTGATACAGATATTTGCTGTGTTGCTTTCAGCTCAAAAGGGGCTTCAAGCTCTAAGCGCAAGAGCTTTGATTCGTTCAATAAATGGAAATGCAAGGGATCAAGTCCTTCTTGCAAGAAACCAAAAGTTAATCAACATAAGAGAGGAAAACGTACTCGAGTGAAGAAGCTGACAAGGGTGAAGTGTTACAACTGTAACCAAAAGGGTCATTATGTCCGCGATTGTCGCGAGCCAAACAAGGTACACACCCCTTGTACTATTGAGAACTTTACTTATGTGTCAAGTTTTGTATTCTTAACTGAGTCTAATCCTTTGTGGACTGTAGATTCAGGAGCGACATACCATGTGGCAAAGGATAGATAATCCTTCATGGAATTCTGACGAGTACCGACTGGAACTAAGTGGATCTATGTAGGAAACAACTCCAGAGCAAAAGTAAAATGAATTGGCATCTGTCAATTGAACATGCGTGGTGGAGTTCCTACATTATGTGTTGTATGCTCCGGAGATTCGTCGGAATTTAGTGTCTGTTTTAGTATTGGTTAAGCTTGGTTTTAATATGAACTTCCATAATAGTGGTGTGGATTTGTATTTGGATACAAATTATTATGGTTGTGGTTATTTTATAGATGATTTTATAGTATTAAATGTTGACTATAGTAATGCTAATGTTTGTTATTCCATTTTCACGTCTCCTAGTTCCGTATGATAATGATGTGAGTGTGTGGCATGCTAGATTTGGTCATATTGGCCAACAACGTATGAATAGACTAGCCAAATAGGGCTTGTTGAGCAATATTGAAAAAGTCAATTTGTCTATATGTGAGCATTGCCTAGTAAGGAAAACGACAAGGAAACCATTTGGAAAATGTAAAAGAGCTGAATTTCCTTTGCAATTAATCCATTCTGACATATGTGGTCCGATGAATATGAAAGGAAGGCATGGGGCTGTTTATTTCATCACATTTATAGATGATTATACTCGATTCGGATATGTCTATTTGATTTCTCATAAATCTGAAGTATTGAGTTGTTTCAAGAGGTTTATGAACTTAGTAGAAGATCAATTAGACAAGAAAATAAAAGTATTGAAATTCGATCGAGGTCGAGAATATTTATCTGATGAGTTTAGAAAGTTATGTGATGAAAAAGGAATAGAAAGACAGTTGTCTATTCCCTATACTCCTCAACAAAATGGTATTGCGGAAAGAAGGAACAAAACCCTATTAGAAATGGTTAGGTCCATGATAGCGCATGCTAACTTACCTATAACTTTTTAGAGTGATGCGTTGTTAACTGCTGCTTATATACTTAACCGAGTGTCTTCCAAATCAGTTACTTTCATTCCATATGAGTTATGGACTAGTAGAAAACTGGACTTAAGTTTTCTTAAACCATGGGGTTATGTTGTCTATACTCGTGAGCCCTCTCACAAGTTTGGGAAATTGGATTTTAGCGGAAAGAATAGTATTTTCATAAGATACTCTGAACACTCAAAAGGATATGTGTTCATAGGTGAGCAGGAAAGTGGAAGTATAACTGAATTCGAATCACGGGACGTCACATTCTTATAGAATGAATTTCCTAAGAAGGGCGAAATAGGTGAGGATTACTCCATATTTGAAACCTTGGATCAAGATAATGAACTTAGTGGAGTTCGTCCAAGTGGGAGTAACATGAGAAGTAATGAATTTAATTCAACTCACTCTTAATTACAACCACATGATGAGATGATATCGTCATGATCTAATTCGAGTGGGAGCATGATGGGGAATGATGTACAAAGTGCACAATCTCTCATACGACGGACAAGTCGCAAAAGTATTCCTTGTCGACGTTTTGACATTGAAGGGGAAACTTTTATGGTTGCTCCACAAGATAAGGATGAGCCAAGAAATATTAATGAGGCTTTAAATTGCCCTAGTAAGGAAAAATGTATGCATGCAATGGAAGAGGAGATGGAATCAATGAAGTCAAACCAAGTTTGGGAACTGGTTGATCTTCCAAAAGGACGCAAAGCCATTGGAAACAAATGGGTTCTCAAAATTAAGCGTAAAGCTGATGGCTCAATAGAAAGACATAAGGCTCGTCTTGTGGCGAAGGGGTATAATCAACAGGAAGGAATTGATTATAAGGAAACATTTTCTCTTGTTGTGAAATTTACCTCGATTCGCATTATTCTGGCAATAGTGGCAAGTATGGATCTTGAGTTACATCAAATGGATGTAAATACTGCTTTTCTCAATGGAAAATTAGACAAATAAACTTATATGGAACAACCTGTTAGTTTCATTATGAAAAGCCAAGAACAAAAAGGTATGTCGACTTTTGAGATCAATATATGGCCTTAAGTAGTCGTCAAGACAATGGTATATACGTTTTCATAATGCCATAATGGGATATGATTTTACAATGATTGATGAGGATCATTGTGTATATATCAAAAGGTCTAAAGATCAATCTGTGATCATATCATTATATGTTGATAATATACTGATTGCCGGAAGCAATAAGGAGTTTGTTAATATTGTCAAAAGTTGGCTATCTTCTAACTTTGAGATGATAGATATGGGTGAGGTTGCATACATCCTTGGAGTTAAGATTTCAAGAGATCGTTCGAAGAGATCATTATCTCTTTCGCAAGAAACATACATAAATAAGATTCTTGAACGATTTCATATGCAAGATTGTAAACCCATTGATACTCCTATTGCAAAAGGTGAATGATTGAGCTATAGACTGTGTCCAAGGACTCTACAAGAAAAGGAACAAATGAAACATGTTCCTTATGCTAGTGTAGTTGGGAGCTTGACATACGCTATGATGTGTACAATACCTAACATATGTTTTGCAGTTGGAATGGTGAGTAAATACCAATCCAATCCAGGTCAAGCACATAGGAAAGCCATTAAGAGAATAAGAGGTATCTAAAGGGAACTGCTGATTATACACTGAGTTATCAAGGAAATGATCTGCGACTCGAAGGCTATTCTGATGCTGATTGGGGAGGAGATTTAGATTAAAGGAAATCTACCTCTGGGTTTGTTTTCTTACTGAATAATGGCGCCATATGTTAGAGCAATAAGAAACAAACGTGTATAGCCTTGTCCACGATGGAAGCTAAGTTCGTGGCATTATCAGCAGCAATACAAGAAGGTGTTTGGTTTAAGAGATTTTTGGATCATTTCGGTGTTATTGAAAGTGCTGCAGATTCATTGTTAGTTAACTGTGATAGCCAAGCAGCAATAGCGTACACAAAAGATCCAAAATATCATGGCAAGACCAAACATATAGATACCAAGTATAATTTTGTCAAAGATATAGTTGCACGAAAAGATGTGAACTTACAGTACATGTCTACGCATAGAATGGTAGCAAATTCTATGACAAAGCCAATACCTAGAGATGTGTTTTGTGGCCATGTGAAATCTCTAGGACTGCGTAGAGGCTGATGTACTGAATATTGTAATTTTCCTGAAGTGTTCATATTTAATGAATTTGTGTTTTTAATCATTAATGCCTATGAATCTTTGTTTGACGTTTATGCATCTTAATGCTCAGTGCATTATATTAAGTTGAGAAAGTATGTTGGACAGATAAGAGATTAGCCCACTTACACGGGTAATCGCCTCTATTTACTATGTGATAAATAGAGATGAGATGGTTTTTAAGCTTATTAACTAGGTGATAATTGAGAGCTCAAGCTTAAAATATATATGTTGTCTTAACTGAGTGTTAAGATGATGACATAATATTTTCTATGTCCGAAAGTAAAATAACCCACATATTTTACTTTATTTGTCTATGATGCCAGATGTGAGTTCTGATGAATTCTGTGAATAAGTAGATACGTGAACTCAAGTTAGATATTAAGTATGTCTAAACTATCATCTGTACAGTATTAAAAGTGTAGACATACGCTCCATGGGAGAGGAGTTAAATACCGTAATACGTATTTCATACTACGTATGCATGAGACGACCAATAAGAGTGGCAAAAGTTTTGATCTCAACTTTTATGTCATGTGAGACTCTTGAGGAAAAGAGTTCCTCAGTTTAGTACCCTCATAACTCTTACTTATTCTCAAGATTTCTATTCAATGTTTGCTATCTTAGGATGTTGCCAATGATCATGAATTGATTCGATCTAATGTGACATTTCTAGAAAAGCAAGTTGAATTGAAATTGAGAGTTTCAAGGAAAGAGGAAGATTGAATTTGGAGAATCACATTATAGTTTTGTATTCACTAGTCGACCAATTATAATTGTTTTATGGGATAATCATAATTGTGAATACAATATATCATTATTTAAAAGAGATCAAGAGAAATATAAATGTGATCAATCGATCTAGGGTACTGCATACTAAATCTACTCAGAGTGTGATGCCCATTATGATCTGCTATATATTCCTAACAGATGTAGAGTAACGAGCTCTCAAAGTATGTTGGTCGCACGGATTATTCACCAGTATGAATGTTGTAGAAAGGTAAAGAGGATCCTATTCGGCCCACCATGTGTGAGTGGGAGATGATGGTTTTTTTATTTATGTTGATGGGCCTTAGAGGGCCCGTCCGCCCATGTTGGGCCTAAAAGCCCGGCCCGCAAAATAAGGGTCCATGTATGAAGGGCCGAGATGTGAAGAGGTGTTACGTTGAGGGGTTATGACTTTTGGGGGAACGTATAACGTTGAAGAGTTACGTCTCTTGGAGGAGACGTATTTAAGAGAGAAAAGAAAAGAGAGGAACGTACATTTTCAACGTACGTAAGTTTCCTATTTTCCTCCCTCTCTCTCCCTCCTAAAAGGCTAAGTGAATAGTATCCAAAAAGAGACGAATCTTTCTCCCCTTCAAGGTGATAGTACATCTCGGATAGAACGGGATCAGTTTTTTCTTCCTCAAATCAACATCGATGTTTAGTATGTGGAAACAAAGTACGTTCGATTATGTGATGTGCCTTAGGATCGGTGATTCATGTTTGTTCTTGGGCTCGTCTTCCGCATTCGTTTTTGGGGTTCGATTTAGTGTCGAATTTGTTTTAGGGAATCAGTAATTCCCAACACAACCAAATAATTTTGATTTTTTCTACTCGCCTTCTTCCCCCTATTCCTATTCTGAACGGCTTTTTAAACTTCCTAAATAAAAATGAGAATTTACTATATTCAATGCATCGTCAATTGCAATCTTATTTTATGGATGATGCGGCAAAAATAGTCAAGCATGCCAGCGGGTTGCCCCCGGTCCCATGCTCAATTCCTGCACCCTCTCAACATATTATGTCATGTTGTATTGTAATGAAGTAGCGTGAAAGAAAATAATATTTAGGCTTAAGCAATTCACTCCTAAGGGAGGCAACACGAAGCCAACATGATTTCACCAATCAAGATTGAAGGGAAGTCTTAGGTCAACATAACTCTTTTATAAAATCTTCTGCTTAGATCAATTCTTGCCTTAAGGAAGATGGATTTAGTCAACATCTAATCTTGCCTCAATTTGCAATTTCAAGGATTCTTTGTTTACCTTTTTCCAAATTGCGCTACTCTTTTAATTAGAACTTGGTGAATACCTGAAATCTTTCAAAATATACAATATTGACACAAAAAATCATATGTGATTTTGTTTGACTTTGAATAAGTTTATAGAGGATTTTTTATAGGTCCAATGCCAGTACAAGTTTATTGTTGGTAGTTGACACGCAGAAAAACTTAGTTACAAAACTAATTTCAAACACGTCACTTATCCTACGAGAAATGTGTAAATCTTCCTTACAAACTGTGACCTGATAATTTTTTTTCCCTAATTTCCTAGTTGAAAAGAAGTCAAAAACAAACAAGCTGTAGCCTTGTCATTGGAGAGTCAGAGCCAAAGACAGAGGCGGTATATTTATAAAACAGAATCTTACCTACAAATTCCACGGCATTCCAAAATGATCTTGTAAGACATTGAAGCACTACAATCAAGTAGCAGAGAGAACCACATCAGTGTATATGAAATCATTGTGTGTATCTAGATGAAGATACTTTATTACATAGATTATAGCTGGTGGTATGCTGACAATGTCAATGTTTGATAGTCTAAAATATCAAAACGAACAACATTCACATTCACATAGATTAATAGTTGGGATTGCAAGTAACTTGCTACAGCGATATGGATGAAAATAAATAACTCGAAGTTTTGTCCTCTCAAATTTCTTGCTATAGGACGAGTAAGAGGAGACATGCTCTAATAATTTATTCCTCCTATTTTCTATTAACTTCTTATTTTCCAAAAAATTTCTCTCGAAATACTATTCTTTCTTTCAAGCCGAAGCTTGCTGGGTAGTCAAGTGGTCTGTGAAGGTTCGATCACACTTGTGTTCTGCAAGCAGAGTAGCCAAGCCAGGGAGGCAAAAAAATAAAAGAAGCAAGAAGAGCATTGTATAACTTATTTAATGGACAATGTAACGAACGAAAAACTAGTATGGGAGGAGCTGCAAAAAGACGCAGAGACACGCTGGTTAAATCATGTGGTTTTCAAGGGATAGCCCAAAACTTAGTTCGATTTCAGGCCATTATTCAAGTAAAACTAGGTCAGGGAACCAGGATATATACAAAAAACAACTACTTTCGGTTTTATTTGCTAGTAGGGAGGGAATTAATCGAAGATATCGACTTAAGTTCAAAGTCATGGAAGGTCCTAAACTAGATAATGCCCAAATGAAAAATGCACACCCACCTGGATTTCTTGGTCTTTGCATATTTCTTAAATTCTCATCCTCCTGTCCATAGTCCAAGTCCACCGAAATACCTTCAGTTCAGATACAAAAGAGCAGGTGATGAGCCACGTATAGTCTTCTTGAAGGATATCAATAATGAAGGAATGGGAATAAGGAAATTACGGACATTTGTATATCAATTTTCCCCAAGCACTGAGCTTGGTTACGCTGAGAAAGTGAGACTGCATTCTCGCCAACACACCCAGTATAGATAAATTTCTTCTTTTCATGGTAAGTAAGCGACGGTGTCGATGAACTAGGAAAAGGGTGACATCTATCCAAATTCACCAGCAAAGTTGATCAGGAAAAATAAGCTTAGTCTAGAATGAAGGGAAAAACAGATGGAATTAAGGTAGAGAGTGATATATTATCACCATGATGACCAGCGTAGGTGAGATCTATAATGGGATTAATCGCAGAGGGACTGCTGAAGGGATGACTTGGCCCTTCGTCTGTTGTTTGTCTCGCCAAGAACCAGGCAATCTCCTTATGCGTAGAAGCTTTCAGAGTAGATATTATCAAAGGAACACGTCCTTTATAATCTGGACGCTGCGTCAATCTACGATCCCTTCTAACTAATGCCTTGACCATCTTTATCCTTCCAGAATGGACAGCATTGTGGAGGGCCGTGCAGCCATCAGAATCAACCATTAAAAGAGCATCTGGATTCAAGCGTTCAAGCAGTTTCTCAACAAATTGGTCTTGCGCACTCAAAGTGGCTATGTGAAGCACTGTTTCGAATCTGCCTGTTATTCTGGCCGTCAATGATGCAGGATGTAGGTCAAAAAATTCGCTAGCATGTTCCCAGTCACCCCTGAATACTGCTGCCAACAATGGTCGGTAAAGGGGTCCATCCACCATCTCTTCCATATTTCCTGCATTGGATGCAAATTTTTTAGGCTCATTTTGTTAATACTTTTTCCTTGCAGATATAGAGAAGTGTCCCAGATAAGAACATTTCATCAAGATCCGCCCCAACTATTAATTTCACAATGAAATAACACTTCGATTTGGTCATTGCTTCCACGAACATCTTCAATATATGCAGGAGAAAGAGTGAGCACAAAATTCTTCTCATACTGATTTTTCTTTTTTTCTTTTTTTCTTTTTTTTCTTTTTTTCCTAGTCAAGGTCAGGGTTATGATTGTTCAATGATAAAGCAAAGAAAAAGAACTACGAGAAAATGCAAGATCCACATCGCCAATACCATATTTCATCTAGGCTCGAACATGAACATGTACCTGGTGCATGAAGATTTGGATCCGCGGCCATTGGGTTGCTGTTCGGGTTGGAGCCTTTCAACAATAAAGTAAACAGAGCATGCAAAAGAGATTTTCTACTTTCCTAGAAAGTTAATGCTGTGATGTCAATCGGTGTAAATTGCAAGGCCTCTTATAACTAAGCTCAGGGGTTGACCATTTCCAGAATAATTTCGTCGTTTTTGCATTAGTTTATTTACTAATATATAGAAATAATGTGGTTTCCAGGAATTTTACTAATGGTGTTTCTATTGACGAATGTAGAATTGTTGAAAGCACCAAAACTTTTTCTTGTCCATTTTTCAAATTTTTTTTGGGAAAATCTTAAATAAGGACCCAAAGTGGCTTCATTTTCTCAAAAAATGACCCAAAGTGGAGTCTGTCTCAAATAAGGATCCGAAGTAGTCAATTAGTCTAAAAAAATGACCTCACTCGCCGATCAGTGAATTGATGCATTTCTTATGCGTATTCCAGTGACCTAATCAGGGTATTTTCATCCAAAAAAAATTTTCTTTTCGTTTTCCTTTTCCTCTATTCATCTTCTTCATCTCTGAGCGGACCTCCAGTACCTCACTGGTGAAGTAATTGTGAGCAAGATCGAGCACTTAAGGGTGCGCATGACAACATTTCTTGGCTGGGGAATAGTTTTTTTTTTTTTTTTTTTTCAGAAATAGTTCTTTTCTATTTCTATTCCGGGGAACAATTTCTGAGTAAAAGAACCCGTTTGGTAACTACACAAAATTTCTACTCTTGGAATAGAAAAAGAATAGAAATATGTTTGGTAACACAACGATTCTTTTTTGTATTTATTCGTTTTTTATTCTTGCTCATGGATCGTCGGCGACTGTGGCCGGCGGCGGCGGCGGTCTGCGGGGGCTCCGGGCGACGGCGGCGGGTGGCGGTCGGCGGTGGCTCCGGGCGGTTGGAGGTGGCCACGGCAAGAGAGAAATAAAACAAAAATAAAAATGAAAATTTGCTTATTTCTAGAAATTGTTCCCGAGACAAGAAGCAATTTTTTTTTTTTGTTTCTCGTTTCTATTCCCAGGCTAACTTTTCTATTCCGGGAAATAGAAAAACAACTCGGCGTTACCAAACGGGTTTCTGTTCTTTTTTTTGTTCTGGGGAACAAAAGAACAGAAATTCCCCATTTTCTAGGCAGATCTTATTTGGGAATCCCATGGGAAATCGCTAAAATTGTGATTCTCAATCTAATTCTAATGTGTTTCATTCCAATATTCTATTATTCAAATGTTGACCTCAATTTGTTAGGAATCTTTATAGCAGCTAAGAATTTATTTAGAATTTATGCTTATTCAACTCATCGTGTCATCAAAAAAAGAAGAGTTCTAAAATAGATTATTAAATATGATAAAAAATATTTTTAAATACGTACCAAGTACAATTTTGTTTTATCCCCATTGATTTTGATATTTTAAGTAGTCATCTTTTGGTTAAGATAGAATCAGGGAGCCTGTGCATGTTAATATTATTATGTCAAGACGTGAATTATTTATATGTTGACCTCGGGGCTCTAACTTCGGCTGCATCGACGCCATCGGTGTCCCCTAATGAGCATCTAGAATGTGCAAATCTTTACTGTTTGCCAGGAGAAAAAATGTTACGGGTTGAATAGTGAAACAAGTTTGACCAAAAGAAAAATAAAGAACCAAGGACTAGGAGGTGGAGTATTCGTGGCACGTGTTATCATTATTGCGAAGAGTTTTTAAGGATTCTCCAAAGACATTGGAGGACTAAACGTAAATGACGGGGGAAAAAGGAAAGTTCCCTAGGTTCATATTCTTGGGACCAATACAATCTAGCAAATATAGGCATGGATTGATCGATCGTACATTGCAGTTAACTATGATAAATTGCATATTTGTCAAATCTTTGATGTTTTGTACTGAACTTAAAACTGCGCAAATGTATGATACCTAATGCTGAATCCCAATTCCACAAATGATTTTTGTGGACATGAGAGTAAACGTACTAAATATATCGTCGTTGAATTTAATTGCGAGATCCAATTGATCATTTCTAATTAATTGTATATAACCAAGAAGATGCTAAAGTGTAACGTTGAGAACTGAAGATGGGGTAGTTTGAGGTTGATCCATATGACTCAGGTGTACCTATAGGTTTTCCTTTGAGAATTGAAGTTGGTCAAACAAAGTTCACATGGGCATAATTCCTTTTGAACAAGCCATAATGTTATTGTGTTATTGTGACCTAGTATTATTTTATTTTTTTATGCGCAACTCAATTTGTAACCTGAAAAGGTTAATTCAGGAAGCAAAGGGCCAGGTTGAACTCGGTAGGGGGCGCGAGGTGATCTCGCCCTGCTGGACAGACTTATATGCAAGTCTTTTGAATTTCCTAAGGGTTCTAGAAAAGGTATAACTTCAGAGTATGTAAGAGGTATCGGGACACATTGGGGCTTGACAAGTGGTTGTTATGTTGACTTAAATTTTTTACCTGTCGAGTGGCCACGGCTGGTGGATCCTGTTCACACCGAGCTGGCGATTAATGATCCCTGGAAATAAATAATGACAGAAATCATTATGATTTTAAAGTAGCCATCTTCTGGTTAAGAATGGTATCGGGGGCATGTGCATGTTTACATTGTTTTGTCAACATGTGAATTATTTGTGCTTTCCTGCTGTTTCTGACTTTGGCTGCATCAAGTGCACCGGCCAGAAGCATTGTCCCTTAGGATAATTCCGCATTTCAAAATATAAAACTCGGTGCGATCGACTCTAGCGACTATTCTCTTGGGATAGAACAAAAATTCCTCTTTAATCTGCACTAAATTTGTATGTTAAACCCAACACAGAAATGAAAAATAAGAAGAAGAGTAAAGATGCACTTGCTTTTGTATGTCTTTTTTGGATTATATGAAAGAGAAAGCTGTTTTTCCATCATCAATTCTTGCATTAAATTGAAAACTATTAAAAATCAAAACAAGTAATTTTCGTACAACACTAACTTGAATGCCATAATTTTTTTTTTTAGTGCCCCATCAGAGTAAAATCAATAATTTGAGTGCCACTTTTAGCAAATCATCCCACATGGATTTTCTACGGGATGAGCCTCACCACAGGCTGATAAGGCTCAAGCTCACCAAATTCCGGTGAGCCGAGCCAAGCTAGCTTGAGCTGAGGCTCCACCTCACTAGATTCGGTGAGGTCAAGCCCATCGTACCGAGCTAAAGGGGACCTCACCACGACTCATGAGGCCTCAAGCTTGCCACGACTTGCCAACCACTAGCACAGCCTTGAGCTCACCAATTAGGCGAGGCTCGAGTTCGCTGGCCTCACAAGCTCCACCTTGCCGAATCTAGCAAGGTGGAGCCTCACCCGAGATCAACAAGCTCGAGCCTCGTCGTCGAAGAAGAAGGAGAAAGTAAAAGAAAGAACATAAAAAAAAGGAAAAAAGAAAAATTAAAAATTCTATTTTTTTAAATAAGAAAAGTAAAAAATTTAAAAAGGACTACTATGAGGAAAATCAAATAAGATTTTCTATACCAAACAATGGAAAATATTTTATAATTCATTTTCAAGTTTCAGCCAAATACTGAAAAATATATATATTTTTTTAAATGACTGCAAGGTGGAAAATCAAATTAGATTTTCCATACCAAATAGTAGAAAACAATTTCTAATTCATTTTTAGGTTTCAACCAAACACCAAAAAATATTATCATTTTCTTGAAAAACGACTTCCTAGAGAACATTTTCTAGAAATATCACATTTTTCTCGAAAGCCTTAGAGTTATAATATAAATATTATTTTAGAGTATGTGAGAGATATCAGGAATATCAAGGTATATATGTATAGACTGTTCTTTCTCTTTCGTTGTATTTTGAGAGGTGAATCTTTGGGCTTATTGTTGTCCCATGAATGGGGGTCATCAACTAAATCTTGTAAATTTCTTTCTATTTTATTTTTTAGAACGGTCGGTAATGATCTCATAAAGTTTCATAAATGTTAGGAAATTCAAATTGTTATTTTTCCTGAGTTAACATTCTTTTGCCGAAGAAAGACACTATGAACGAAAATAAAATAGCACATGGTTGGCAAGTTCTTTTTCTCATGCCTCAAGTCATGTGGTTGTTTTGTTGACTCCAATAGTACTTATCTACTGAGTCGCCGTGGCTGGTGGATCCTTTTCACAATGAGCATAGTGACCCTGGACATAAACAATAACAAAAATTATTACATTCCGTATTGATTTCTCTCCGGCCAGAGACTCCACTTGTTATGAATTTGATTCTTTCTGCAGATGATGACTAATGGCTACCAGCCAAATATTGATTCGGTGTCCTGCATATATTACATTTGAAAAACTTGACCTGTATAGTTCTTCACCAGCCCACCGATGTGGAAAAGTCCTTCTCATCATTTGCCAATATTCTACGATGTAAATTATTACATTCCATATTGATTTCTCTCTGGCCAGAGACTCCACTTGTTATGAATTTGATTCTTTCTGCAGATGATGACTAAAGGCTACCAGCCAAATATTGATTCGGTGTCCTGCATATATTACATTTGAACAACACCAGCCCACCGATGTGGGAGAGTCCTTCCCATCATCTGTTAATATTCTACGATGTTTCTGGGCGGCTCTCAACCTAGTTTAGATTTGTTTCATTCCAATATTTTATTTTCTATGGTTGGCATTTAATCAGAAAAGTAGTCAAGAGATAGATTTTCCAACGTCTGCTAGATGCAGATTTGTTTTTTCCCATTAACTGATTTTGATATTTTTACATCAATTTGTCAAGATGTGAATATTTATGTTTTCCTCACCTATTCTAACTTTGGCCGCATTTGATCAAGTGCATCCACCTGCCAAATTTGAAAATATTTTAATTTCTCTTTTATTTTATTTTTTAAAAAAAGGATGTCTTAGAGCGGATAATCATATGCGCTTTGCCAGTTACATACACATGATGTAAATGAAAATTCCAGCCCATGAGCTTGGTAGATATAAGCAGTGTTGTTCAACATGAATGCTTTAGCTTTCCCGGAGAAGTAAATAACCCTATCCTAGTGGCTATTTATGTTTTGGCCCCCTTAATTGAACAAACATATTGTTTCCTAAATGGAACAAACATATAGTTTCGGAAAGGCTATTTGCGTTAACTCTAGTTTCAGAAAGATTTACAACAAATGGAGCATTTTGCAAGCACTTAGTTCCGAGTCATCCATATTCAGTACGAAAAGGCGCTCCAAGAAAGCTTGAACAACCAGTGAGGCGACGGTTTTCCTTGAAAGCAAGGAGTAGCCCAGGATGACTCCCCAAATTAAATTCTAGTCGTATGACTAATTTGATGGAGGTAGTGCTCTTATTTGTTTTATTTCACCTTCATCACCGTTATGAGTCTGAGTCATATCCATTTACACCCATTTTTACTCGTCTTCGTTTCTTACTACTAATTTTAATCCATTCATAAAATTGAATTGACTCACTTTAAACTCAACCCAGCAAATGTGAGTGGAAAAATGATAACCAAACAAGGTGCAAATCCAGCAAATTCCCCTGGTGTTGAACACCAGCTGATACGGTCCCTCAGCTTGTATACACAGACCAAAATGGTTCGTTGATAGGTCTCCATTTGAAAATTCTAGATTCTAGAGTGACTAATTATTTATTTTTGGCACTCAACCATGGGCAGTATAGTTGGTGTGCATTCTCTCCCTCATCGCCGAGATTGAGGATTCAAACCCTCTTGTTGCTAAAGTGTCTTAAGTGGGGGGCCTGGTGTTGGGGCCCTGAGCTAGCCCCCTCCAGGTATTAACGTCTAAATAGCGGCTTCCAGCGGATCCTGAATGTCAAAAAAATATTTATTTATTTTTGGCGCCCTTAATTGAACAAATATGATAATTATTTTTGCATAGTGCACTAGAGTTGCAGCCCCTGTGGCTTTATGGGTCATCTCATCTCTTTCAAGCCAAACATAGTAAACTTACCTTATTCGCTGTAACTATGAATATTATTGTAATTTTTGCACAGCAACTCAATAATCACTATAACAATGACTATTATTATTTTTTGCTTAGAGCAATATGATCTTAGAAGTCAGAAGTATGCTTGCATATATATGGACCTCAGAGAAGAGTGAGTCTAGACAGCTCCCATCACCATTTTGCTCATCATTAGGATTCCACTCGTTTATAATCTTTCAGCACAGCCCATGCGTTTGCATTATCATAAGTAAATTGTGAACAAAAAACTATTAAACCTAAGTGACTTGATAATTCTAGTTCCAATTTAATTAAGGCTTGAAGTGTACATACATGTCTTACATGTCTATGTTTATATGGATGGAGATGTATATAATACTATATCATGTCTATATGGAGAACCAAGTGTTTTTTTTATTTTTTATTTTTTATTTTTTATTTTTTTTTTGTGCAGGAGGAACCGGCTTGCAGCCGACAGCCGCGCCGTAAACCCCTTGGTGACTCTAGCGCAGGACCCACCATCACGACGTCACGCTTAATACACCTAGCTGCTCACGCCAGGGGTCGAACCTCTCACCTGTCTTGCGAAGGATCACAGAGGTTGCCTACTAGACCAGCGGAGCCACCACGGCCGGTGGTACCAAGTGTTCGTTGTCGTCTATAAAAGAATGATAAAAGAGTCACTTTTTCTTGAGCCACCATAAAAGGCTAGAATGGCTAAAAAAACAAGAAGAAGAAAGAGACGCCTCAAATTAATTGGTTGTTATGATTTTAAGTAGCCATCTTTTGCTTTTAGCAAAAGAAAAGTAGCTGGAGAGCATGCACATGTTTTATTATTTTTTAATGAAAATCGTTTGATGTTTCCAGCTGTCTCGGACTTGGGCTGCATTGATCAAGTGCATTCATAGGTTAGATTTGAAAATTTTCTTCTCTTTTTGTTGACTATTATTTGGTCATTTAAAAGTCTGGATTATTACGGACCAACTTTCTCCCAGATCCACATGGGTTGAAAAGTGAACTGGGTTGAAGAGTGGGGTTTGGTGACATCAAATTAAAGTGTGAAAAAATGCATAAAGGTTTTTTTTTTGGGTCGGTGCATAAAGGTTGAAACGATTGACTTGTGCATGAATCTAGAAATGTGATATTTTAGATTGACTAAGAGTCAACGGCCATATCCACACTCTCCGGAAATCTCTCCTCTCCATCCTCTTTCGTGACGTGTACAACTTGAGAACAGGCCTCAATAATTTCATACGTACACGGTTTCACACTTTCGCACATGCCCTTGTCCCACGGCGCACGCGAAAAACGTTCTATCTTTATTTTATGTTTTTTTTTTTGCAAATAAGAGCTAATTTCAGTTATTGACTTCCCATCTAAATCTTTATCCTCCCCATTTTCCTTACTTTCTCAAAGACTAAATAAATTCCCTACTCAGTTAATTATTGTTTTTTCTTAAGAAAAAAATTCTGATATTGAGCTTTTGAAAATACTCACATTAAGGTAAATGCATATAAAAACTTTAATAACTGAGGATGACGATGTTCTCAACTTATTAGATAAGTTTAAAGATGTTCATGTGTCTCTTTTACGCGAAGGTCATATTAGCGCAATCCACACTTTTAGAAGGTTTTTTGAGTTGTCGATGAAAAGAAAATAAAAAGAGGTAAAAAGAATGATTTTTGCCATGGTGCTCAAAAAGTACTTGTCTAAGGTGGTGAACAAAAATATTACGGATATGTATATATTGAAAATTACCAAGATCTTCACAAAACCTAACTCATGAAATGTTTCAGATTTTAGGCCCACTATCCAAATTGTTGGACTTATGAGTTCGGCCATTTCATGATGGTCTGGATCACATTCAGATAAATCCAAGGGGGGTTAAGTTTTCTTTTTCTTTTGAAACGAAGACCATCGTTTAGAAATTAAACCGGTCAAGTTACATCACTCGTAGTCGAAATACTATAAAGTGCATCCTTACACGAAGTATCTTCGATAACATCTGGAATACTAGTGAAAATAGTAAGCTGCATATGCTGCTCCTTTCCCAATCTAGCCAGAGCATGCCGTGCTTCCGTTTGCTTCTCTGTACATATGCTCAATTCACAGTATGCCTGCATTCTTTCCTTGCAAGTTCCTGCATTCCACAAGGAAAGGTTCTATGAGAAGATTGCGAGACTGTTTGTTCTTAAGAGCTATGAGAAGATTGCGAGACTGTTTGTTCTTAAGAGCATAAATAACTGCTAAAGCATCTAATTCATTATGGAAATGAAGAGAACTATTCGAAACACTAGGTCTAATTTTGCCTCCTAACGTCCAAATCTCAGCAATAAAAGCATTCGCTCTTCCTGTGTTTCGAGGAAAACTGGCTATCCAGTTCCCCTGATGGTCTCCCACAAGAGCTCAAGTTTCTGCTTCTCCGTTCTCTACAGACATTAATTGCTCTGTCCGAGTTAAGCGTAATCCCCCCTTATTCAGGTTTCCTCCATTCCATCCCCCGCCTGGATGAAAAGAAGAGTTATATTCCTCTTCCTAAAAGCATGGGCAAATGCAGAATAAAGAAGCAGACGCATGCAGACAAATCATAAAAAGACGAAAAGGAAGTTGTGTTCGTGTGTCTGAAAAATATCTGATTATAATCTGCAATTGTTCTTATACAAACACATGGTCAGGTAGCCCAATTGAACTTGATAAACAACATTTGGGATCACGCAGCAGAAGGCTAATCCAGGGAGATCACCAAGGGAGAACTTTACTTGGGAAGATAGCTAAGGGAGAGTCCAAAGTCCAAGCCAATCAACATATTTAGTTGAACCAACATTCATTCAAAAACTTAAGCCATTGCGTTATGAGCTAACTAGGATACATTAATTGCTCCATACCACATCAATTATTTGAGGGGAAAGTACCAAAAAAGTCTTAAACCTATTACATTTATGGCAATTTAGTTATAAATCTTTTAATTATACCAATTGAGTCCTAAATCTTTCAACGATTTGCCAATCAGTCACATGGATGCCATGTGTCCTGTATGACACGACCGGTGTTGACATGAAATTTTTTTTTTCTGAATTTTCTAATATTTTTGTGGACAATATCATTCATTTTCGTAAAAGATATAAGAGATTATTTTTGCTTCGCGAAAAATGAATAATTTGAAAATCATTCTACCAAAAATAATTGTTTGTATTGCTTACAAAAATGAATGGTTCACAAAAATATTTAGATATAAATTAGTGTCGATATTGTAAATATTTTTCATTAACTAATTATTTTAGGCTAGATAAGCAATTATTTTTAAGAAAATATTATTCAAAACATTTATTTTTCACGAAATAAACATAGTCTAAAAGAATTTGAACAATGGTCTCTTCATACCGGGCTGTTATAACTCTGAATCCTTCGGTCACGAGCACCACACTAGAGGCTCCAATAATGTTAGTCAACTTCAGTAATGAAAGAAATGCTCTCAAATAGAACAGAAAAAAATGAAAGAGAAGATTGGGACAGCAAGTACCTAGTATCAACGAACAGCACATCAATAACATAATCACATGATTACACATACCAGAACATACGAACAGCAAGCACACACAGTATAGACAACCCGTAACTCTACACATTGGTATGAACACAACACAGTAACCACATCAGCAACTCAACGTATTCGAAATGGACATACAGCTGATGAACCAATCAGTAACACAGCGCACCCAAATGAATGTGCATACAATGACTAGAGCAGCAACTCAATGCTCTCGCAGCATGCACTCAGTTATTCGAGATGGTAGCATTCGCTCAATACACTTACGATTTCAACGTGTGCAGCGAGCTAACCAGCAACATTTTTTCATAATATGTTTGCAATTGGGCACAATAAACACAAAACAAAATATAGTGAAGTATAAGAAGTAAAGGTGCATGGATCAATTCATTTTCGTTTAAGGGGCCCTCGGTCAAGTTCTGGCGTAGTCAGTATCAGATTCATCTTGCGTACACATTGGATATGCGTCTAATCCGAGAATTCCAAGAACAAATCACAAAATGTATAGCTACTAAATTCTGAAATGAGAGGAAACAAAACAAAAGTAAATTGTATACGACAAAAATAATGAATTGATTAAGCAATGGAAAGCCCTACGTCAGAATTTGAATCAAAACACGCACTGATCTGTTTCAGGAATTTTATCAAACAGGAGGTAGACATTTTGGCCAAATGATCTAGATGCAGAAATAAGAGAGAGGTCATTTCCAGACTTATCACAGAGGCTTGAACGCCACCGGATTTCATGCAGGCGTAATCGAGCACTCGGTCCCTACCTTCAGCAGAAGCAGAGAATGCGAATTAGGGGCGAACAGAGCACTTACTGTGGCTACGAAGCTGGTGGTGCTGGGGAAGTGGCCTGCTTAGGCAATCAGTGACAGAGAGAGAGAGGTGAGGATTCATGGAGGAAATCAAGAGAGAATCACAACAAAACATGAGAATTCCTTCCCTATACTGTCTTCTCTACGGTGGTCGGCGATCGAAGACTAGCGGCGGCTACTGGTGGACTGGAGGTGGCCGAGTATGAAGAAGGAATCGCGACCCAGAAGCTCCTGGAAATTGATGATGAGAGACAGAATTTGCTAAGCTCCGTGTACGTGCGTTCTCTCTACTTTATTCTGCCCCGCTGATTGCGTATATGTTAGAAATACGTATATGTGGACGCGAGGCTGTAGTGGGATGCGCCGAAATTTTATGTAGTATTTTTTTATTATTTTCATATATTTCTTATTTTCACAAAAATGCATGCTCGATTTGCTCACAAAAATTCCGGTTTCAACTAAAGAGATAAGTTTTATTTGTGTTTTTATCAAAATGGATGAAATTTTTGCGTAAAATTATGAGAAAAAACCCACTACATACATATTGACAGAAGATTCCTTCAATTAGAGATAGAGAAGTATTATGAGTGACAAGTAAAGCATCCTATGTACTTATTGGTTTATTGGTGATGTAGTGCTCAATTATAGTTAAGTAAACTTCTAAAATAAAACTCATAAACATTCTTTGCCACCTTTAAGATAAGCTGTGAATTTTCCCAGTAGCTATATAATCCCTATCATATACAGATTGGCTATAGCCGTTAATTTCAATAGGGCCCCTGGCAGGGTCACCCTAATGCACACGCACCCGGGCAGCTCGGTGGTCCTCCTCGTCCTCCAAGGGTCGATCTGTGCTGGGTCCATATCGTCGTCAGTGAACACCGTCTACTTGAAGAACCTCAACAAAGGGGACAACATGATTTTCCATTAGGGGCTATTGCACTTCCAATTAAATGCTGGTAAAGGTCCAGCTCTTGCCATCATCTGCTTCAGCAGTCTGAGCCCTGGGCTTCAAGTATTGGACTTTTCTCCGTTCGCTAATGATTTGCCTTCTGAGTTTGTGGAGGCCACCACTTTCCTTCGATGATGCCCAGGTGAAGAAGCTAAAGGGGGTTCTTGGCGGCACTAGCTAAGTGGCTAATTTCATTTTCATTGAGAATCCATCCATTAACAATTACCACCATTTGAAGCCTCTTCAAAATGAAATTAAATAATAATTTAGCTTATCTGCTCATCTTCAATGGCTTTCCATGGATTTTTCTTGTAAGGCTGTATTTGGTTTGCTTGTGTGTTGAAGTGAGTCGTTGGAGTAGAGATTTGATTATTAGTGCTTTCTGACTTGTCCTGTTTAGACTATGGAGCAAAACGCCTCCCTCTTTTCGTCAAATTTTGAGTAGATGAATAAAAGTATGTTGCTTCATCAATTCCTTGAGAGCTAATTTTCATTTAAAAAAAAGTGCTTGATAAGTCAAGTGATGTAATAACATCATCCACCCATTATAGATGAGATTATAGTAAAATTTGGATCCTATCTACAAAGGGATAAACTAACATTTGGTAATGCATTCATATAATGATGGCTCACGTCGTGCCGGGTGGTTGACCCAACCAAAGTATTATTTAGTAATGGCACGCCATGTCAACACATTCAATACGTTCATTTAGTATTGTACAAGGCCAATTGGACCAATTCATTGATGTGAACTTTTCTACGCATGACTTAATTGACGAGGATTAACATGTGAGCTAGGTAGATTCTGTTTAAGAGCCTAGCTTTGGACTTGGTTCTTTTTTTCTAAATACACTAGAATCTTGTCGCAATCACTTGTACAATGAGCTAGTAATGGATGCATCCGGATCATGAACATAGCTCACATCCATTGTTAGATTAGTGGGTTCCACGTGGGTTGAATTGCATCCAACGATACATGTGAGATGGGCTCACATGCATCGGGTGCATCTAAGATTTTTTTTTCTTCTACAAGACGATGTGCCTTAAAAGTGTTGAGGTGCTGCGTCTGATTAATTTTTTTGCCATAAGCTCATAAAATTTCAAATTCAAGTGCTGTTTAAACCCATTTTTGGGAATCTTGCGACCCTCATGCCACCGGAAAGCTCGACTCACTATTGTTAGGTATAAGTATTGTTTAGTTTAGATCCTTAGGTTTTAATTTCACCATGTGTTTTCACCGAAAAGGTGGCAATATCATTTGAGACAAACAAGGGTGTCGGGTGAATGATGTCTTATTGGAAAGGTTACAATAAAATTAGGTGCTCTCGAAATTTCGGAGTGAGATGAGGTAATTCAAAGAGATGATCCTAACATTTCAACGTGAGTTCAGTATCAAAAACTATCTTTCAATAAATATAAAAGTGGGTAGAAGTTAGAACTCGCATGATGTTGACTCACGTGGCACTCTTGTGCAAGCTTTATGCACTGATTTGCTTTTGAGGTCAGTTTAGCAAACCTCTAATGCTAGCGGATGTGTAATATTAGCAAATACCTAAATTTTACATATTTAATTCTTATAGGAATTTTGATTATAACTTACGAAAGGAATAAATGTTTAAAGAAATTATTTAAGGAAATTATCAAGTTAGTCCCAAACTTATTATATAGAGGCCAATTCAATCCTAAACTTTCGAATTTTGCCAATTGACTTCTAAACTTTTGCACGAAATTTCAATATCAATTTTCACCGGAGATTACTAACGTGGCAATGTGCCAAGTAGGACAATCAGCGATGACTAAATAATCACATCAACGATTTTTAGTTTAGTCCTCTTCAAGGCATAATATTGAGAATACTCATTGAATCGAAATAAGTTCGGCAGTGAACTGATGATCTTCTCTATCTAACGAATGGAAAGTCCGCTTTGAAATCATCCACCCTGCACCCACCCAAAACCGACATAGGTGGGTAGGTAGAGAATACCTAGGGGCGCAAGACAACTCTCTCTAAGGAACTTAGCAAAATAACCTCGTAACTTCAGGAGAAGGGGTGCCTCCTCGCAAAGAGGGTCGCTCCTTCATGCATGCTCCACTTGGCTCGGAGGGATATGGCTCAGTTGATTTGTCGGGACTATTTGGTGTAAGTTCTTTGGCTAAAACTAACTGTAAAGACCACATTGGAATTCCGCACAAATGTTTAGGAATTAATTGACAAAATTGGAATGTTTAGAATTGAATTGGGATCCATAAAATATGACCAATGGGATAATTTTTCCAAATTTTTTATTTGTATATAAATTCTATGTAGTTGTTTATGTATATTTGGATTCTATTTTGAAAACTCTATATGTTTGATTAAATGAATTATCAAAGATCTATGACAGGTATAATTCCATGTGGTTCACAATTTATGTGGACAGAATCTTATATCTGATGTAATTCCAATTTTATAGTTATTAAGAGTAAGTCATAAGGTATAAAAGGAAAAATAAATGTTTGAAAAGTGATTCCGTGATTATGCATATTTTGTAATAAATGTAGAAAATAATAGCTTCTACACTGTAGAGATTGTACTTTGAAATACCTGGAGGCTGAATATTTAAGTTGATGGAGAAAGTTCCTGCATCTAAAATACGAAACGGAAATATATATATTTAAAAGTTATGTTCCATGATTAAGCATACTTTGGTGGAAGATGTTCACGATAATTTCCTACATTTATAGAATTCACTTTGAAATATCTGTAGCTTGACCCTTTAAATTGATCAACTTATTCTATAAATAGATATCTAGTAACAAGGTAGGGAAACATAATTTTGCATAGTAATTGTTCAAATACTTTAAGGAAATACATCAAGTGTGGCATTTGCCCCACTACAATCAGCTGTAACGTTGATATTGTCCGATAATTATGCCTCATTTTCGAATGTCCACAGGACGAAAGATGCTAGGTCCGTAAGTGGATTTAACCATTCGGAATAACAGGGGAAGCTGTAGCCTTAAGAATGAAAACACGGTCAGAGAGGCCAGCAAAGTGATGGGAATAAAAACCCACTGCAGTTTCTTGTCCAGCACAATCGTGAGAGTTGCAGCAAAGGCCACTAGCATGAAAACCAAGGAGAGGAAGAGAAAAGAAAGCCCCATTATGATCTTCTTAGGCAACGAGCGAAGAAATTCTTCCCACTCATATTGCGAACTTAAGATAACTAGGAATAACATGATGGCGTCACAGAGGAGAACAAACCTAATATATCCGAAATTGCGAAAACCAGAAGAGAGTCCTTTCCCAACAACAATGGAATTCCAGTATTGTCGTCATTGCCTCCGGGCACAGTGAAAGCAGCAGTGAACAACACTGTGGCAATTAGAGTTGAGACGAGCATACATGAATTTGCCGTCTCCTTCACCCACTTCTCTCCATTGTCAAGCAACTCTTTGTGATTCTCCATGAATATTTCCCAAAATGTTTTCCCTTTGTCAACGGCGATTCTCAAGTCAGGGCTGATACACATATCCATAGCCTATGCATAATAGTCGAAAATATGAGTTACGGTAAGTGGATAAATTATTGAAAATTTTCCCAAACCCCGCTGAAGCAACGTCTGAAGGAGATAAGAGACTTATTTAACGTTTAAGAATGATTCATGTCATATTACTTCAAGAAAAGCACTATCCATTTACATACATTTAATTATATTTGAACTACACTATAATCTTAAATACCAAATATGATAAACTGGAACTAGCACAACTATCGAGGAAACATAAGCAAACCTGATTAAAATGCTTATTTTTCTGCAAATTAATATATGTGGATAATACATGAATTGATTTGCACAATAATCCCCAAATTGCATCGCGACAGAAACCTATAGAAAGGGTGGTCGGATTTGAGGTGTATGAGAACTTACCAAAATATCGCCTGACTGCTATTAAAGAAAGTAACTACATATGCTCCCAAACTATCCAAATAAAGATCTAGCCATCATAGTTTAAGAAATTTGGCAAGAAGATATGATAATTATCATTAAAAGCGGTTATTGAGTATATGAAAAGAAAGATACTTACCCTAAACCATTGGAGTTCTCTTTGCATTTTAAAAGCTGCCCCGGAGACTTCATATACACCACGTAAATTAGGGCTGTACTTTGCTACTGCGAGCATAATTTGCTTCCATTCTTTCGGATTGGGCGGTAGACTGAATGACAAGTCATTGGTTGAGTTTCCCTTCAGAAAGAGTCTGAGGATGCTTTCTTGGCGATGCACCACAGCAAATGTCCTCAACGACGCATTATAATCCGGAAGCCAAACACGCTCCGGGAAAAACTCAATCCATAGCTTCACGAGTTCAGGGATTCCCCTGGATACAGCTCCGGCAAGCAGCTCCTGCTCTTTGAAAAAGTCGGTCTCTCTGGAAAACTCGGTAATCTCAGTAGTTTTCATACAAGAGACCGCAGTGCAAACTTTTCGAGCTAACTCAACGGCCGCCACATGTCTCAGCTTCACCTCGTGAATCCTCTTGATTGTAGGAACTACAAAATGTTAAATGAAAATGAAAAACGAAGAGGCGGAAGTTGAATTGCGCTAAAAAAAAAAAAAAAAATTCTCCAAGTTTTTTATCAGACACCATATTGCTTCTAGCAATATTTTGCTAATTGTCGTATTTTCCCACAAAAACCCTACCACACTGAGAGCTTGGGTTGGGTACTTGGGTGGTACATTGGGAAAACGATGTCATTTTTTATTTTTATTTTTATATCTTTCTGGAATATATTTTGATCTTCTTTTTCTTTCGGGATTCTGTCCTCAGATGCAAAGTGTGGGTTTTAGAAGTTGCTGATGCAAAGTACAAAAAAAGGTATATTCATTTTTGAAACATTTTCCAAAAAAGGGTTATATAATGTCTTAACAGAGAAAAATAATAGGATGTGAAAAAGCAGAACAGATGAGAGGGTAAGTGAAGAAAGTGATCTTTCTTGAAGTTGTTCTGCAAGGGTAGAAGGATGGGATGAAGGAAATGACTAGATCTTCATTTATTAAGAAAGAGAAGGAAATTCAGATGAGGCTTTATAATGCAAATCGTGATTAAGACTCTAAGGGTCCGTTCGTTTCGCGGAAAATATCATGTTTCCGGAAAACATTTTCCTGGAAGTCATTTTCTAGGAAAATGACTATATTTTCCGATGTTCGGCCAAAACCTAAAATTTAAGTGGAAAATATTTTCCACTGTTCGTTAGCTCATTTAATTGTTTGGTAAAAATTATCAAAAATTAAATTTTAATATTTTTAATTGAGCAAAAAATTAATTTTATTAATTTTATATTTTTTTAAAATGAATTTTTAATTATTTATATTCTTTTTCTTTTTTTCTTTTTCTTTTCCTTCCTCCTTCCTTCTCCTTCTTCCTCCGCCGGCGCCTCCTTCCTCCTCCTTCTTCCTCCTCCTTTCGCTGCCGGCGCCTCCTTCCTGCCTGACGATGGCCGGCTGCCTGGCGGCTGACCAAGACCCGGTGGTTAGATCCGGCGAGCTCGAGGCTCGGCCGATCTCGCCCGAGCTCGCCGCGAGCTCGCCGGATCGGCGAGCTCGAGCTCGCCGGTGGCCAGAGATCAAGCTAAGCTGACGACGCAAGATCCCGGGCGGCCGGCGGCCGGGGTCGCCGGACGCCGTCGTGGCCGGTCGCTGGCACCGCCAAAGAAGAAGTTGAAAAGGAAGAAAATAAAATAAAATAAATTTAAAACTCTATTTAAAAAAAACAAGAAAAAAGAAAAATAAAGCATAAAAATAAAACGAAAATGTATTAATAAAAAGAAGTAAGAGGAAAGAAGTCATGGAAAACGTTTTCCACTTTTCAAAAGTGGAAAACGTTTTCCTCACTTTAAAGGTTGTTTTTTCCAATGATGGAAAACATTTTCCTTGACTAGTTTATTTTCCGTGAAACAAACGTCGGAAAATCCGGAAAACATTTTCCCGGAAGTCATTTTCCGCGAAACGAACGGACCCTTATAGTATCAACTGGTTCCACCGTATTGGTAGGAGAGATGGGCAACAATTTCGGTTAAAATCTTCTATGGTGATATTTTGGTTTATTCTTTCTTCGAGATGATGTATAAAAATGACAACATCGTAGAGGCATCGATATTCCTCATTTCACTATAATTAGTTAAATACAACCTACATGCAATTAAATCCTAAGGATATGTGACTCCCTAATACGGTGCAACATGCATAGCATGAAAACGGATTATAAATGCAATTTATATGAAGCACTAATCTAACTTTTTTTGTACTTTTCTTTGTTGAGTTAATGCAATAAAGCCGAAAATCAATCCTAATCTACATGTGACCGAACATGCATTAAATTACATCATTATCAATAATTTGCTGGTGCAATGTTAATTCCTACATGCAAAAAAGATTATGTAATGCAACATGAAGATTTGCTTCAAAATTATTTGATCACCCACGTTGGTGGGATATTATGAAAGAAGTGATGCCATCTCTTTTGGGTACATCTCTCCATAGATTGCCACACTAGCAACAAGAAGATATCTTTCGTACGCATTAATGTAAAATGAATATTTTAAGATCGTTAATCAAGCCAAAACGTATAGTAGTTCTTATTAGCATGACCCTTAAAATTTTGGCCACATTTCCGCATGTCCTTTTCATTAGTAATGAGATCCATAAAATTCTTGATCTTTGGTAGTGACACGCATCAATACGAATATGAACATCATCAGAAGCAAAATAGGAAAGAAAAAAGTGGGGAATTCGAATGAAAATGATCAGTATCATATGCAATCAGAACTCGGATGCTAACATGAGATTATGTCGATTTACTACATTTTTGTCTTGCACTTTTTACCAAAAGAAGAGGTTTGATTTAGACATACTCCTGCCAAAAGGGAATATATTTTGGGTGATTCGAAGTTGAAACACCTTTTCCCTTTTGATTGTGGACAAAAGAAATTACTTATTGCACTGAATTTGAAGGTTGATTTCATTTCTTTTCTTTTTGGCTCATCCGTGAACGTGAATTTAGTATATATGAAAATAATAAGAAAAGTACCCAGGAATATGGTCCAGTCTAATTAAGACCATTTCATGGCAAGATTTTCTGTTGAACTTTTATTTTCTAACTTTAGCTGGTAAAAATCATTCGAAAGACAAAGGTGATATTCAATTCTGTCTTAATGTTCTTATTTGGTCATTTGAAAGGCCATTTCCTTTTCCAGAGCAAATTATCAAAAAAGTTCTGAACCTATTGCAATTGTATTTTGTCCTAATTTTTTTTTTTTTTTGCCAATCGAACCCTAAATCTTTTGTAATTATGCCAACTTAGTCAATTCGGCCAAATTTGGCTAACCGGCGCTGACGTGGACATCGGTGGATAATTTTTTAATAATTTTTTTTTATCTTTTCTTCTTTATTTCCTTTTTTTTCTATTTTTTCCCTTCTCCCCCCTCCTTCCTCCTTCTTTTGGTGACTTGGCGAGGCATAGTTGGGCAAGCCTTGCCATCGCTGGGTGAGAGAGAGAGAGGGAGGGGTTGGGACGGGGAATCCGAAGAAGAATCAGAACAAGGGCTTCTTTGCCGCCGTGAACTCGGTGTTGTCCTTGTTCGGCAAAGCCGTCCATGGATCTATCAGCCGGTACTCCTCGCTCCTTCTTTGTCTTTTTCCCATCTTGCCCGACAACGGTGAGGCTCGCCCTCGCCAGTAATCCTCCCCTTTGGCCGATCACCGAAAGAAGGAGGAAGGAGGGGAGTAAGAAAAAAAAAAGAAAGACAAAAAAAAAACAAAAAAGACAAAAAAGAAGAAAAGATAAATTAATTAATTAAAAAATTTGAAAAAACAAAAAACTTTATTAAAAAATTACGCCAGCACCGGCCGGTCAAATTTAGCTGAATGGACTAAATTGACACAATTGCAAAAGATTTATGACTCAATTAGCCAAAAAAATAAGTTTATAATTGATTAAATACAATTGCAATAGGTTAAGAATTTTTTTTTGATAATTTTCCCTCATTTTCTCGTTGCTTTCACTTTTGCTTTTCTAAAATTTATTTACTTTAGACAAAGTTAGCACACTTTGTGGCAGGGGACCGGCCAGAGGAAGAAGACAAAAAAATAAAAAAATAAAAAAATAAAAAAATAAAAAAATAAAAAAATAAAAAAAATTCAAAAATTCAAAAATTCAAAAATTCAAAAATTCAAAAATATTATTAAAAGTTGTCCACGTCAGCGCCGATCATGCCACGTCAGCCAGCCGACGTCCAGTCAACAAAATCCTGCCAAAATTGGCCGGAAAGGACTGAATTGGCACAACGTAAAAAGGTTTAGGACTGAATCAGCACCAAAAAAAGGTTTAGGACTTTTTTGGCACTTCTCCCCAATTAATTGTATGCTTGGGTTGACAGGGATGGGGCCCCTTAGGGTCTCTTGGTTTTCGATCTGACTTTTATCAAATATATATCATAAAAATGAAATCATCATATAAAAGTTGTATATTCCACTCTCAAAATTAGTTTGTGATGTTTGTGAATTAATTCACTTAGCTATCATCCACTTTTGTCCGTTCCATATCAGCCTCCCAATTTTGTCCTTTGACATAAAGGTGATCCCATTTCCAAGAGGTCACCCATCTTAGGAGTACTCTCACCTCACCAAGCTTAATTTTGGAGTTCCAAAGCTAAATATTATCGTCATACCAAAAAGTGCTTTCATGAGTTAATTCCATTTTTCACACACACACACACACACACACATATATATGTATATTTCATAATCACTCTCCTTATCTTTGGTGTACAATTAAGTTCATTCATGCCCCATTCGCTATCCTAAAAACCTGTCAAGAGTTATTCCTTATCTAAGCCCTCTAGCTCCGACGATCACTTCTGACCAAGTCATTATGTAGGTAATGGAGTTTACTTCATGTTGCCCCCTCCCCATCCTCCACCGAATCTTTCATCATTATAGATTACACGTTTGACATTCATTTGCCAGATACTAGTGGATACATAGGAGGATTTACTTGACAATTATGCATACTACTAAGTAATAAATTGGATTTTATGTTGTGTATATTTTAGCACTATGCAATGGTCACTTCAACTTTGAATTGAACGCATAGAAACTAAAATATATTTGATGTAGCTGTAGGTCCCCTGCATCGTAACTATGGCATAAAAGGTTGCAATTTGTGCATTTATTAGTACATATTACATCTTAAAGTTGCATGAGGCAGTTTTCTAAAAGTTGCTGTCTATCGTAGCGATTAAATATTTGACAATCACTTTTGTTTCTAAAAATTAAAATATCGTTTAAATCTAAAAAATTACATAAATTGTATGTGATCTATGTGTCAACATTTATATGATGAAGGTTTTCAAGTGCTTAAGTTTTAATAAAGCCAAAATGCACTCACCGCAATATATGAAGAAAGGGAATAAGAATACCACAATTACTGTAACTTTTTTTTTTTTTAATCATTGGAGTGCCATGGCTAATAAAAACCAAACCGTTCATTCTAGTGTTGGAAGTCAAACATGGCATGTCACTTGAGATAAATATTTTTAGAAAGTCATAATACTCAAATGATTGATTGAAAAGTTATATGGTACTCAAGCGATCGAGTAAAAAATTATGATATTCAAGTAAATGGCGTACAAATTATGATACTTGTGCTGTTCTTTTATCAAAAGGAAGTTAAAAATAAAATGTAAAAGTCATTTCAAACACACTCTAACTTAATCTCCCACTTTTGTTCTTTATATAAAGTTTAAATGGACTTTCATTTGATGTTGGACACTTCAAATTAACATATAAAAATTAATATGGTTAGTTCTTGTGAGCTGGTACTATCATGTTACTTAATCTTAATGATTCTAAAATCTAATAATGGGTGGATCCTCTAGCTTTTTCTAGCGGGGGCTTAAACTTAATAAATGATTACAGAAAAATGGGGGTGGGTCTAATAGATTTTTTCTAGTGGGTGGATCTTGCATATTAAATTAACTCACAACCCGCAAGGCAAGTCTGAATTCGTCTCGTTGGGAGATTTGTGTACCTCATTTCACACTTACTAAATTGAAGCACTCTCTCG
Organism: Eucalyptus pauciflora; assembly: GCA_007663325.1. Classification (NCBI taxonomy): domain Eukaryota; kingdom Viridiplantae; phylum Streptophyta; class Magnoliopsida; order Myrtales; family Myrtaceae; genus Eucalyptus; species Eucalyptus pauciflora. The sequence goes on from VMYD01000404.1 coordinate 3,542,879, forward strand.
TATGCTAAAGTGCAAAATGGGGTGACATCAAATCCTAAGCCACCTCCGTTTCCTCTTTTTTCTTACATTCCCCCTTTCCATCTTACCTTACTTAAATCGCGCCACTATAAAATCTGTTAGACAAGATGAATGCACAGGTCTTTCAAGAACTTGGCCTTTCATTTTCGTATTTTTTTGCGTGGCCATATTTCCGATCATGATGGACAGTATCAATTCGTCCATAGTTAGACTAGTTGCATGATGCTACGTCTTGACCCTCCAGAGCTTTGGAAGAGTAAATAATGAGAAGATTTGGGATGTGTGTATGCTCATTTGTTTTCGCCAATGTGCTGAATTACAGTCGCATGACAGAGTCAAAAGATATAGCACAGGTTATAATGCCAAACAGGAACTTCTGTATTTGCTCTGTCGTTTATGTCCCAAAATACACTGTCTCAATCTTCCCTCGACTAGAGCATCGATCCTTCTTCTCGATTATTTATCTTCTTTTTCTTGCATTTTACATCAATCAAGTAACTGATTAATTTCTTCTTCTCCTTTTTTTTTTCTTTTGCTTGATGACCAAGTGGAGCCTTGCATTCCTCTGTTTCGTTTAATTTCTGAAAGAGTACGCTTCTCGCAAGAGACGGCTTGACTACAATTCATTGTCCTGTGTGCAATTGGCAGCAGATTGCACGATAAAGGGAAATCATACTCGGGCTAATAACTAGAATGCGGCATGAGTAGATTGAAATAGTTGTCTTGATGACGAGGAAAATTGACTGGTCTTGTGCTTAGCAAGTTTAGACAAGTCACGTTTGGTGGGCTGCTGTAGTTGTATGGAGCTGCAATGAGTGAACGGACATTACAATGTAGCCTAACGCATGTACAAATATTGCTGAATGATGTCTTCGGAATGAACTACGAGTTTGTTTTTGTGCATTGCTTGATCAAATTGTACGTAACTGTGGACGTCAACTGCTTTGGAAAAGAAAGCAATGCAGTGTTTTTATGTGCTTTTTGGAAGCATGACAAGTAAAAAGCCTCTCTGGAGTTGTTCCATTCTTTGTACTGGAACCATCGTAGATCAAACGCTCCCCCAGTATCAGACCATTCTTGTCGGACCACCAGATGGTGACAGTAATCAAGAGACCAGCCGTTGATGAGGGAAGATAATCTCCTGAATCGCACGAACATGAGGATTCCTTTGTGTAATTATAAAGATTATGCAGGTCCGCTTCAACTTCATTCAGGTCTTTCTTTATTATTATCTCTTTACCAGATTTGACCATGTTAAATAAAGCAAGACTCGACTTTATGAGAGGACGAAAGAAAGCACCCAAAAAGAGGCAAAAGGTGGGTCTTTCTTTAGTATTATCTGTAGTCCAGATTCAGCCTTTGTGGGATACTCTCTCTTTGAAGTTCTTCTGAGGATAGAGTTCTTTTCACAAGAAATTCTCCCGGTCAGTTTACGCAGGTGATGCCTGTGTTGGGAATAGGTACGAGAAAAGAAGCAAAAGATGGTTTGGCATAAGATTATCCGGTTTACTCCAAACCTGCGGAAATTTGAATTCATTATGTGGCTTGTTATATTGAATAGGCTGCAAACATTTGATAGAATGAGAAAGTGGACTTCAATTGATGATAAGTGCATCTTGTGTTCCTCTTTTCCCTAATCTTAGGAACCATCTGGTCTTCTAATGTGCTTTCTCCATGGCTGTATGAACAATGGAGTCATCTTTTGGAGCTGCTGGGATTTCATAGGAGTTTTGGTGCATTGGATATTGAGTTTGAATGGATTCTTCGAACTTCTAAGGGGAAATCTCTGCTTAAAAATACAGTTGGGTTAGTCCACCCAGCTTACCTCACAAGTTGAGCAATGAAAGGATTAACTTACCTACCAAAAAAAAAAAGAGAGAATTTGAGTTCTTGAAAATTTCTATATTACATGCCATGTGTTTCTTCAATTCATGAGCTTGTTCTTCGCCTGTTTACCGTGCATTCAATTATAATCTATTTCATGATGCCATATTTAAGTTTATGTTTCAAACATCCTATTTTCATAAGAGACTGAAGAAGTATATCAATAACAGGTATAAATTTCTAAAATAATAGATAGGAATACTGCAAATAGAGCCATTGCGACACCCATCAAAGGAGTAATTCCTCATCTAGGAGCTACTTTACCATATTCTGAATTCAATGGTTTCAATAAATCCCTTACAATAATTTGTCTTGGTCCAGATCTAGAACTACCCTCAACGGTTTGCATAGCCATATAAATCATAGTTTGTATTCATTGAGATCCGTTGACTTTGTATACCATTCCATTGTAAATAAATGATCTTTGAATTATACATATGATGCACTCAACATTTCATCTTTCATAAACTATTATCTATCATATACAATTAAAAGCCAGAACTGAAACAATGCTCATTTTCGTTTACGCATTCCCTAATATTTGGTCCTCAAGAAAAAAGTGGCTGAACTATTTTCATCCTAATCATCATAAGATTTGGCATCAAGATTTACAACAAATGGAGCATTTTGCAAGCACTTAGTTTCGAGTCATCTATATACAGTATGGAAAGGCGCCCCGAGAAAGCTTGAACAACCAGTGAGGCAACGGTTTTCCTTGAAAGCGAGACATAGCCCAGGATGACTCCCAAAACTAATTTCTAGTCCAATGACTAATTTGATGGAGGTAGTGCTCTCATTTGTTTTATTTTATCTCCATCACCGTTGAGTCCCAGTCATATCCATTTACACCCATTTTTACTGTGTCTTTGTTTCTTACTACTAATTTTAATCCATTCATAAAATTGAATTGACTCACTTTAAACTCAACCCAGCAAATATCAGTGCAAATCGAGCAAATTCCCCTGGTGTTGAACACCAGCTGATACGGCCCCTTAGCTTGCATACACAGACCAAACTGGTTCGTTGATAGGTCTCCATTCGAAAATTCTAGATTCTAGAGTGACTAATTATTTATTTTTTGCCCCCATAATTGAACAAGTACGATAATTCTTTTTGCATCGTGCACTAGAGTTGTAGCCCATATGGCTTTATGGATCATCTCATCTCTTTCAAGCCAAACATAGTAAACTTACCTTATTCACTGTAACTATGAATATTATTGTAACTTTTGCACAGCAATTCAATAATAACTATAACAATGGCTATTATTATTTTTTGCTTAGAGCAATATAATCTTAGAAGTCAGAAGTATGCTTACATATATATAGACCTCAGAGTAGAGTGAGTCTAGATAGCTCTCATCACCATTTTCTCATCATTAGGGTTCCACTCGTTTATAATCTTTCAGCACAGCCCATGCGTTTGTATTATTTTAACTGTGAACAAAAAACTATTAAACCTAAGTGACTTGATGATTCTAGTTTCAATTTAATTAAGGCTTGAAGTGTACATATATATCTATGTTTATATGGATGTAGATGTATATAATATTGTATGATGTCTATATGGAGAACCACATGTTCGTCCTCAGTTTATAAACGAATGATAAAAGAGTCACTTTTTGCTGAGCCACCATATAAAAGGCTAGAATGGCTAAAAAAACAACAAGAAGAAGAAAGAGACGCCTCAAATTAATTGGCTGTTATGATTTATGTAGCCATTTTTTGCTTTTAGCAAAAGAAAAGTAGCTGGGTAGCATGCACATGTTTTATTATTTTTATATGAAAATCATTTGATGTTTCCAGCTGTGTCGGACTTGGGCTGCATTGATCAAGTGCATTCATAGGTTAGATTTGAAAATTTTCTTCTCTCTTTTTGTTGACTATTATTTGGTCATTTAAAAAAGTCTGGATTATTATCAAGTCCTTAAAAAGCTCAAGGGAAGAAGAGTCACTTTTTCTTGAGCCACCATAAAAAGGCTAAAATGGCTAAAAAAACAAGAAGAAGAAGAAAGAGACGCCTCAAATTAATTGGCTGTTATGATTTTAAGTAGCCATTTTGCTTTTAGCAAAAGAAAAGTAGCTGGGTAGCATGAACATGTTTTATTATTTTTATATGAAAATCATTTGATGTTTCCAGCTATCTGAGACTTGGGTTGCATTGATCAAGTGCATTCATAGGTTAGATTTGAAAATTTTCTTCTCTCTTTTTGTTGACTATTATTTGGTCATTTAAAAGTCTGGATTATTACGGACCTGACCAAGTCCTTGAAAGGCTCAAGGGGAAGAAGAGTCACTTTTTCTTGAGCCACCATAAAAAGCTAGAATGGCTAAAAAAACAAGAAAAAGAAGAAAGAGACACCTCAAATTAATTGGTTGTTATGATTTTAAGTAGCCATCTTTTGCTTTTAGCAAAAGAAAAGTAGCTAGGTAGCATGCACATGTTTTATTATTTTTTATATGAAAATCATTTGGTGTTTCTAGCTGTCTCGGACTTGGGCTGCATTGATCAAGTGCATTCATAGGTTAGATTTGAAAATTTTCTTCTCTCTTTTTGTTGACTATTATTTGGTCATTTAAAAGTCTAGATTATTATAGATATGAGCAAGTCCTTAAAAAGTTCAAAGGGAAAAAGAGTCACTTTTTCTTGAGCCACCATAAAAGGCTAGAATTGAGACCTAAGCAGGTCTTTAAAAGGCTTTGACCACCGGGAATAGTCCGAGTAGAGGCCGGGATCCGGGCCTCGAAAAAGATACCGACCCCGCTGGGGGAAATTCCATACGGAAAGGGCTTCCCACCCCCAACCCCGGGCCTGATGGGGCTCTACTTCCCCCTCCCCCCATTGGGGAAGGCGCGCATCCCCAGATGAAGGCAGCTGGGGGAACCCCTTTCCGTATGACTAAAAAAACAAGAAGAAGAAGAGAGAGACGCCTCAAATTAATTGGTTGTTATGATTTTAAGGAGCCATCTTTTGCTTTTAGCAAAAGAAAAGTAGTTGGGCAGCATGCACATGTTTTATTATTTTTATATGAAAATCATTTGATGTTTCCAGCTGTCTCGGACTTGGGCTGCATTGATCAAGTGCATTCATAGGTTAGATTTGAAAATTTTCTTCTCTCTTTTTGTCGACTATTATTTGGTCACCTTTTGTTGACTATTATTTGGTCATTTAAAAGTCTGGATTATCACGGACTTTCTCCCAGATCCACATGAGTTGAAAAGTGACCTGGGTTGAAGAGTGGGGTTTGGTGACATCAAATCAAAGTGTGAAAAAATGTACAAAGTTTTTTTTTTTTTGGGTCGATGCATAAAGGATGAAACGATTGATTTGTGCAGGAATCTAGAAATATTATATTTTAGAGGACCAGTAGAATAAGAGTTGACTAAGAGTCAACGATGGTGTCCACACTCTCCAGAAATCTCTTTTCTCTCTTTCCTCTTTCGTGACATGTACAACTTGAGAAGAGCCCTCAATAATTTCATACATACGTGGTTTCACACTTTCTCACATGCCCTCGTCCCACGGTGCACACGAAAAACGTTCCATCTTTATTTTATGTTTTTTTTTTTGCAAATATGAGCTAATTTCAGTGATTGACTTTCCATCTAAATCTTTATCCTCCCCATTTTCCTTACCTTCTCAAAGACTAAATAAATTCCCCATTCAGTTAATTGTTGTTTTTCTTAAGAAAAAAATTCTGATATTGAGCTTTTGAAAATACTCACATTAAGCTTAATGCATATAAAAATTTTAATAACTAAGGATGACGATGTTCTCAACTTATGAGATAAGGTTAAAGATGTTCATGTGTCTCTTTTACGCGAAGGTCACATTAGCGCAATCCACATGTTTTAGAAGGTTTTTTGAGTTGTCGATGAAAAGAAAATAAAAAGAGGTAAAAAGAATGATTTTTGCCATGGTGCTCAAGAAGTACTTGTCTAAGGTGGTGAATAAAAATATTATGCATATGTATATATTGAAAATTACCAAGATCTTCATAAAACCTAACTCAGAAATGTTTCAGATTTTAGGCCCACTATCCAAATTGTTGGACTTATGAGTTCGGCCATTTCATGAAGGTCTGGATCATATTCAGATAAATCCAAGGGGGGTTAAGTTTTCTTTTTCTTTTGGTGAAACGAAGACCATCGTTCAGAAATTAAACCAGTCAAGTTACATCACTCGTAGTCGAAATACTATAAAGTGCATCCTTACACGAAGTATCTTCGATAACATCTGGAATACTAGTGAAAATACTAAGCTGCATATGCTGCTCCTTTCCCAATCTAGCCAGAGAATGCGGTGCTTCCGTTTGCTTCTCTGTATATATGCGCATTTCACAGAGCATTCGCAACACTAGGTCTAATTTTGCCTCCTAACGTCCAAATCTCAGCAATAAAAGCATTCGCTCTTCCTGTGTTTCGAGGAAAACTGGCTATCCAGTTCCCCTGATGGTCTCCCACAAGAGCTCAAGTTTATGCTTCTCCGTTCTCTACAGACATTAATTGCTCTGTCCGAGTTAAGCGTAATCCCCCCTTATTCAGGTTTCCTCCATTCCATCCCCCGCCTGGATGAAAAGAAGAGTTATATTCCTCTTCCTAAAAGCATGGGCAAATGCAGAATAAAGAAGCAGACGCATGCAGACAAATCATAAAAAGACGAAAAGGAAGTTGTGTTCGTGTGTTATGTGAGTATATGCTAGAATAGAACAAAAACGGAGTGCTCGTGTGAATGTGTGAGGGGTTGACCGAGAGGAATGCAAAGGAAGTTATCTTCGAAGAACACTGCAAGCATTATTGGAAGTCTGTATAGGTTTAAGGAATATTGGTTGTGAAAATAAGGAAAATAGTTTGAGCACGTAATTAAACTCCTGGCTAGCACAAACAACACAAGCATCACATGGAGAAACCGTTGTTGGGCAAACACTTATTGACCAAGTTCCTACTGTCCGAAAAATATCTGATCATAATCTGCAATTGTTCTTATACAAACACATGGTTAGGTAGTCCCACTGAACTTGATAAACAACATTCGGGACTACGCGGCAGAAGGCTAATACCTTTATCCAAGGAGATCCCGAAGGGAGAGCTTTACCTGGGAAGATAGCCAAGGGAGAGTCCAAAGTCCGAGCCAGTCAATATATTTAGTTGAACCCATATTTATTCAAAAACTTAAGCCATTAAGTTATGAGCTAACTATGATACATTAATTGCTCCATACCACATCAATTATCTGAGGGGAAAGTACCAAAAAAAGTCTTAAACTTATTACATTTGAGGCAATTTAGTTCTAAATCTTTTAATTATGTCAATTGAGTCTTAAACCTTTCAACGATTTGCCAATCGGTCACATGGATGCCATCCTACATGACACGACCGATGTTGACATGTAAATTTTTTTTGTGAATTTTCTAATATTTTTGTGGACAATATCATTCATTTTTGTAAAAGATATAAGCGATTATTTTTACTTCGTGGAAAATAAATAATTTGAAAATCATTTTACCAAAAATAATTGTTTGTATCGCTTACAAAAATGAATGGTTCACGAAAATATTTAGACATAAATTATTATTAATATTGAAAATATTTTTCATTAAATAATTATTTTAGGCTATATAAGCGATTATTTTAAGGAAAATTTTATCCAAAACATTTATTTTTCACGAAATAAACATAGCCTAAAAGAATTTGAACGATGGTCTCCTCATACTAGGCTGTTATAACTCTGAATCCTTCGGTCACGAGCACGACACTAGAGGCTTCAATGATGTTAGTCAACTTCAGTAATGAAAGGATCGCTCTTAACTAGAACAGAAAAAAAATGAAAAAGAAGATCAGGACAGCAAGTACTTAGCATCAACGAACAGCACATCAATGACACAATCACATGATTACACGTACCAGAACATATGAACAGCAAGCACACACAATATAGACATAACCCGTAACTCTACACATCGGTGCGAACACAACACAGTAACCACATCAGCAACTCAACGTATTCAAAATGGACATACAGCTGATGAACCAATCAGTAACACAACGAGCATGAACTCGGTATTCGAGATGGTAGCATTCGCTTAATACACTTGCGATTTCAATATGTGCAGCGAGCCCAGCAACATTTTTTCATAATATGTTTGCACTTGGGCACAATAAACACAAAACGATATATACTGAAGTATAAGAAGTAAAGGTGCATGGATCAATTCATTTTCATTTAAGGGGCCCTCGGTCAAGTTTTGGCGTAGTCAGTATCAGATTCATCTTGCGTACACATTGGATATGCATCTAATCCGAGAATTCCAAGAACAAATCCCAAAACGTATAGCTACTAAATTCTGAAATGAGAGGAAACAAAGCAAAAGTAAATTTTATACAACAAAAATAATGAATTGATTAAGCAACGGAAAGCCCTACGTCAGAATCTGAATCAAAACACGCACTGATCTAGTTCAGGAATTTTATCAAACAGGTGGTAGACATTTCGGCCAAAGGATCTAGATGCAGATATAAGAGAGAGGTCATGTCCAAACTTATCACAGAGGCTCAAACGTGACCGGATTTCATGCAGGCGTAATCAAGCACTCGGCCCCTACCTACAACAGAAACAGAGAATGCGAATTAGGGGCGAACAGAGCACTTACTGGGGCTACGAAGCTGGTGGTGTTGGGGAAGTGGCCTCCGAAGGCAATCAGTGACAGAGAGAGAGGTGAGGATTCATAGAGGAAATCAAGAGAGAATCACAACTAAACATGAGAATTCCTTCCCTATACTCTCTTCTCTACGGTGGTCGGCGATCAAAGACAAGCGGCGCTGCTGGCGTACTGGAGGTGGCCGAGTATGAAGAGGGAATCGCACCCCAGAAGCTCCTGGAAATTGATGATGAGAGACAGAATTTGCTAAGCACCGTGTATGTGCATTCTCTCTGCATTATTCTACCCCGCCGATTGCGTATATGTTAGAAATACGTATATGTGGACGCGAGGCTGTAGTGAGATGCGCCGAAATTTTATTTTAGTATTTTTTGTTATTTTCATATATTTCTTATTTTTACAAAAATGCATGCTCGATTTTTGCTAATCAAAATTCAAGTTTCAACAAGAAAGATAAGTTTTATTTGTGTTTTTATCAAAATGGATGAAATGTTTTGCGTAAAATTAATGAGAAAACACTCTTTTTGAGTAGGTTTACTATATTTTAGTATTAATTATAGTTTATAACTAATTTATCATAAAAAATGTGAAAATCTTTTGATAAAAATTGTGCTTAAAATTGAACATACTCTTAAAGGTTTATGATGAGATTTCAATTTTTCATTTTTTTAGACAAATTATCAATTGATTGCACGCTTTCAATTTGATCGTGGTTTCCCTTTAGCCTAGTCAGGAATGACATTTTTCTTATTTCTTAGCTTTAGATCAGTGCATTTCTTTGCAATTTATTTAATACTTTCTTGATTATTGATTGTTACTTTAATGATTGCACACCCGCATTATCAACTCATTTATTAGTGAATATGTTTAAAATCAATATGGATTGCCTAACAAAAATCTTTATGAAATAAATAAGATTAGGTATCAAAAGGGCATTACTTGATTAATTAGTGTAACCAAGTCCCCGATTCTAGATTCTCTAGTTGCATAGAAAATGAGATATACTTATGTGCCTTACTTGGTTGTTAGCCAATCTTAATAGGCTAATGACGACTCTTCATTAGAAAATCCTTATAGCATCAATTTGAATTCTCAACGTTACACAAGGTATGGGCTTGGGAGAACTTGCATGTAAAACGAGGGCGGTTGTCGCAACCAAATTTTCGGGTGCACCACTTAAAGTTTGGCTAATGGATTACTAAGTCTAGACTTAGTTCGGGCTCTTCCAAGCCCATACCAATTCGCAACTTAGGTTCAAATTTCTTAATATGCAAATAGATTTTATCTAGGAGTCGCAACTAATCAGTTTATGGTAGGTTGATTAGACACCTAAGTAAAATAATGAGAGAATTACTTTATTCCTATGAACCAGAAACTTTGGGTACGGGGACTTGGTTACACTAAACTTCAAACTTTGAGTACGGGGACTTGTTTACACTAGACTTCTCTAATGCCATTTCGGTGCCATTTCTTTTTTTTTTCAAAAATGTTTTTTTGCAAGCAGTTTTGATTTATTTTAAATCTATTTCTTTAACATGTGAAATGATCATGCGAGTGCACAAACCATTAATTTAAGGAAAATTTTCAAAAACTGACCTAAAATGTAATCTTTTTCTCAAATAAGGGCTCGAAGTGAATTTTGTTTCAAATAAGGACTTGAAGTGGCTTTTGATTGTTTCAAATAAGAACTCGATCCCACTGGTTGTCGGTCGGCTAAATTTTCCAATTGATCAAGGGTCTTTTTGTCGTTTAGCATATTCCCCTTTTTTCTTCTTTTTTTTTTTTCCTTTTTCTTTTTTTTGGTTCTTCTTCCCGGCCACCGGCGATGCCCACAAAGGGCTAGGCGAGGGTTGCCCTTGGCCACTGGAGGAGGAAGAAGAAGAAGAACCAGGAAAAAAAAAAGGAAAGGAAAAGAAAAAGGGAAGAAAAAAAATAACAAATGACGAAAAAACCCTTAACTATCGAAAAGTCAAGTACTTATTTGAAACGAATATAGCCACGTTCAGGCCCTTATGTGAAACAAACACGACCGCTTCAGGTCTTCATTTGAAATAATATCCACTTCAGGCCCTTATTTGAGAAAGTAATGGCACTTCAGGTCCTTATTTGAAACAAGATTTACTTCGGGTCCTTATTTGAGAAAGATATGGCACTTCGGGTCCTTTTTTAAAATTTTCTCTTAATTTAACACCCAAGAAAGTAATGAATAAATTACAGGACTTACCTTGCAACAATGAAAGCATTTGCACTGTTAGATTAGAATTCACATCATCGACCCTAGATATAATTTTTAATTAACACGCAATTTCTTTTTATTTCCATTTAATTAATGAGAATCATGCTTTATCCAATGCAATATAACTAAGGCTGCGCATGGTAAAATTTCTTGTCTGGGGAAGAGTTTTTTTTCAGAAATAGTTCTTTTCTATTTCTGTTCCGGGGACAATTTTTGAGCAAAAAAACCTGTATGATAACTGCACAAAATTTCTATTTTTGGAACAAAAAAAGAACAGAAACCTGTTTGGTAACTGCACAAAATTTCTATTCCAAATTTTAATTTTTTTTAAAAAAATTAAAAATAAGAAAAAGGAATATATTAGATATTACATAAAATTGACAAGATCAAAATATTATTAGAATAATAATACATTTACTTAGGGGTAAGAATTCTAGTCGAAGATGAAGTGGTATTGTAATGGAACGTGAACTATTATCTTATATATGTGTGTGAGTATCTTTACTCACATAGTTTATAGCCTATTGAATTTAGGTAGCGTTTTGAACTATAATTCTCAATTATATATTTTCTTTTTACGAATTTTATTGTTTGGTATAGCAAATATTGGGGAAAAAGCACATTGGATATTGTTAGCCAAATTAATTTGTAGTGATTTCCTTGGAACTAAGTTTTTACTCTTTAAAAAAAAATTGTAATTTTAGTGCATGCGTGGCTTGGGGATTTTAGTCTTCTAATCTTGACATGGATGTCGAGTTGGGGTTGGAAATTTCCAACTATTGGAATGATTCATGCATGGCATGGCTTTACTGTCATTATGTATTTAGTTCATAATATGCTCCTAAAACACTTAGTAAAGACCTCGGTCTCTTGTATTTTGAGCCGTCGATGCATCCTATCTTGATGCTACTTTTTACCTTGCTTCTTCTGAATTACAAACTATTTCATTTTCGTGTTTCACATAAGCTTATAAGGTTTTGGCTAATTTTGATGAAGGGAGGTGTTTTTCCTCTCCTCTGTTTGTCCACATTTATGATACATTCAATGGCATTTGTGCTCACGGAGATAGAATTTTATGACCTTAATACGATTAATAGAAATGTATTCATAATAGTTTACATACACATCGCAAAAGTGTTTTCACCAAAAAACAAAAACACATCGCAAAAGTCGGAAATAAAAAGTCATGGAATCTCTACCATATTGTGATCCCTTGCCATCATATTTGCAATATTTTTCCTTATCATGTTTATCTCATCCGCCTCATCACCTGGTGTATCATCTACAACCTCGTCTTGTGTAGGTTCAAAGGGATGCTCCGGATCTCCATATAGGGCAAAGTTCTCATGGCACATCTCCTTCAGTTTCTGTGAAACCATCACATTTTGCGTCAAAGCCCTTTATTGTCTTCTCTAGTGACCTGTTTGTTTCTCCAGCCAAATCGCTGCTGGTTTCCTCTCCCTCGAAGCAGTATTTAGCCCAATCACCTCAACCTTGCAATGAGCCATCTTCATCTCATTTACAATGTCCTTCGTTGAAAACATCCTTGCCAACCCCAAAAGTTGAACAACATTCTTTGCAAAGTGCTAAAGAATGTAAACCAGTCTTTAATGCAGCAATTTTCAAGACCAAACCAACATCTGTTTCCACCGACTTGAATAAATATGTGCCTAAATCAGTGACCTCACAGTCACTACTCTCGAATACCAATGAGCCATCGCCTCTCAAATTCACACTTCCTTCATCATCCTCCACTTGCCATGTTGTTGTGCACAATCCAATGACCGGAGACCCGATCAGGCCCAAAAGTGAGCCAAATTTGAGCAGGGGTGTCAGTGGCTTAACTCAGTCTTCTCATGTCACATTTCCTTTCAAAGCAGTTCCTTCAGGTTCTCCGAAACCGTCCGCTTCTGTATCAAAGCCATCAGCCTGCTTTGTCTAGTGATCCATTTGTTTCCCCAGCCATTATCAATCTATATGGGCAGGACTAGACCATTTTTTAAACACTGGTCAATTAAAGCTCACCACCAAAAAGGAAGTATCAACACCATCAGCCTCCAGCTCTGCCAATATACTACTGCCTTGGGCATCATCAGCCCAAAATCTAATGATCGTCACATATAGTAACTCCACAACACAAAAGCCACACAAAATCTGCAAAGAGATGTTCTCGCAACCTTCGAAATCAGCCTCGGATTCAAGCCCAGACGTGCAGCGCAAATCAAAGCGTTACCAGCATTCCCACCGCCTTGAACCTAAGCAAGATGTACCGACCAGATTTTAAAATCACAACCTATCACAACCTAACAAAAGCAATGGCATTATGGAAAAAGTAGAGAACAAGGATAAGGAAGAGGGAGTCGATCTGAGGACAGGGGAACGAGCAAAACCTCCAAGCTGGTGCTTCGGATCTTGTCGTCGAGCTCTGGGTAAGAAGGCCACCACCACCAAGAAATCCACGCACACCAATCTACAACCCTACCTGCAAGTTTTTTTCACAGAGAGTGACATTACTCTTCTATCACCACGAAACTCATTGAAACAAATAGCGAAGCGAGACTTGTCGGCGCAAGTTCGCAAGGGAAGAGGACGAAACACGACACGGCGGTCGGGAAGAGGAGGAGAAGGGGAGCGATCGGACCAACGGCGACTGGACCAGCGGCGACGACGGGACGGGAGGTGATTTCTCTCGGACAGAGGTCGCGGGCGAAGGAAGAGGTGAGCTCTAGCGGCGACCAGACCACCAGCGGCGACGAGATTGGTGACGACGGGATCGGCGGCGACGACGGAACGGGCGGCGACGGGAGGTGAAGATCTCGGACAGAGGTCGCGGGCGAAGGAAAGCTGAGAAAGGGCGTGAGTTGAGGGGGGAAAAGAGGAATTAGGGTTAAAAGATTTTAGTTTCTCATTTTTATTCCCGGGAAGAGAAGTGATTTTTTTTTGTTTCTCATTTCTCTTCCCAAACCATTTCTGAGCTAGGTTTTTATTCCCGGGAACAGAAAAATAATGTGGCGTTATCAAACAGGTTTCTGTTCTTTTTTTGTTCCGGGGAACAAAAGAACAGAAATTTTGAGGAAGAGAAATGTTATCATGCAGTACCTAAATGACTTAATTCTAATGACAGACAATTTCTAATTAAATGGACCTAGCAACAATCACTAAATGACATACATTTCAAGAATCTATTCTATATAACATGCAATGACATTTTTTATTTTTTATTTTTTTAAAAAATGCAATCTATCCTAGGAATTGAAACTAATTTATCCTAAGTCATATTTTTTCTATTTTTTTTCATGTAATTCGAATTTAGGAAAAATGTGAAAATTATCTAACTAGATTAAGATTCTATTCAATTTGTATTAGGAATTAGGTTAAGCCAAATCTTAATTTAAACGAAGATATTATCTTAACTTAGCAATTTCTAACCTAAAATGCAATCTATCTAAAAAATCAATCTAAACTAAAAATGAAATATGCAATTTTATTATAATGTGCAATGATGTACAATTGATGCCTTAATTTTACATGACATATGCATGATGATTTTTGTTGTTATTTTTTTTATTAATTTCGAAATTAAAAAATGTCCAATAATTAAACATGCAATTTAAGCTAATGAAACGAAAATCTAACATCCTAAATTTTTTTTTTATTTCGAAAATTCATGATAAATAAAATGTTTAGTCTGAATATGCAAATAACCCTAAAGCATGCAATATTCTAATGTGAACCTAATCTAGCTCAAACATATTTCAAGATAAATAAAACAATTAAAATGAGACAAGCACCAAGCCATTCAAAATCATCAATAATATCATATATCATTTAGATCAAGGAATAATATCTCGCTATTAAAATCAATAAATTGATCTTAAGTCTTAAAGATCAAAATATCAATTTTATTCCCGCTTGATTAATTACTCCATCTAAAGCCTTATAGATGGAATAAAAAAACCCATAAGCATTTGAAAATCAGGTGGTATGTCGGAATTTCCAATTATGCATAGAGAAATATTTCAAACAAATAAACCAAGATATAAAAAATAAAATGAGATAAAATAAATTTGCCTAATAAAATAAAACAAATCTACCTAATTTGATTTTTTCCTTTTGTTTTTTTTTTCTTTTGTTTCCAAAGAAAGGCTTGGCGGCTCGTGTGGTGCGCAACCGTCGGTGTTCGGAGCTCCAACAAGGACCGACGGCAGACGGACCGGTAGCGGGCGGACCGGCGGCAGCAACAAGTCGCGGGTGGTGCGCTGCGGGCGTCGAGTCGCTGGTGAGAGCGGCACGGGCAAAGCAGCAGGGATCGAGCTGCTATGACTGGTTCGCTCGGAGAGGCAGCCGGAGCTGCGTCGCGACGAGGCTGAGGCGAAGGTGCGGCGGGGCGACAGTGGTGATGGCGGAGCCGCGGGAGCAGGTGTCGGCTTACGGGGTCGAGAGCAGCAGTGGAGCCATGGGCCAACGTGGGCTGGAGGCAAGGCGGAGCTGAGGTGCAGTGGGCTTCGTCGGGCTGGTGGAGCGGCTCAGCAGCAACGGCGGCTTCATGGGCGGAGCAGAGGCGGAGGCGGATCTGCTGGGCGTCGGAGCAGATCCACTGGGTGTCGGGGCAGAGGAGGGTCATGGCGGCAAGGATCCGCGCGCAGGGGCGACGCGGCCAGATCGGCGGTCGACAGGTAGAGCGTTGAGGAACGGCAGGGGCGCGGAGGTCGCCGGGTCGCGAGTTGCTGAGGCACGGC
The DNA here is from genome assembly GCA_007663325.1 of Eucalyptus pauciflora. Classification (NCBI taxonomy): domain Eukaryota; kingdom Viridiplantae; phylum Streptophyta; class Magnoliopsida; order Myrtales; family Myrtaceae; genus Eucalyptus; species Eucalyptus pauciflora. The sequence goes on from VMYD01000404.1 coordinate 3,558,414, forward strand.
GTCGGGCTCTAGTGGCGTCGGTCGCAACTGGAGTAGGTGACGTCGAGCGCTGGGTCATGGGCAGATCTCGGTCGACGGGCAGAGCATCGAGGAACGATGAGACTGGCGGTGGAGCAGAGAGGGCTCGAAGGTCGCCAGCGTAGGTGGTGCTAGCGAGGTCGAGGGCTACTAGCGCAGTGGCCGGTGCGGACACGGCGCCAGCGTGGGCAAGGCTGCCTCCGCGAAGAAGATGAACAGTACCCGCTAGGTGTTTTTTCTTTTTTTTGCTCGACTCTGTCTCTCACGCTATGTAGCACCGACACGGACACGCGACACGCGACACGACATGACACGACACGCCGACACGTCATTTCTTAAAAATAGAGAATTTCGACACGTTCCGACACGTTATATATTAAATATATTTTTATATATAAATACATAAATAATAATAATAATAATAATAATAATAATAATAATAATAATAATAATAATAATAATAATAATAATAATAATAATAGCCTAGAATTAATTTACACGAAAAATATTAAATAATAATAATAATAATAATAATAGCCTAGAATTAATTTACACGAAAAATATTAAATAATATCATTCATTATTTTAATTTGTTACAATAATACATAAAACTTAGAGGAAAAAAACATTGTTTAAAGAAAAATGCTTAAATGATATTTTTAAATTTATTTATTTATCATATATAGCATTTTTTATTACTTCTTTCATAGTAAAAGAATTTTTAAAAAACTAAAAAAATTCTAAAAAAAAAACTGAAAAAAAAATTGACCCCGTGTGTATTTGTATAGCATTTTTATTACTTCTTTTGTGTATATTTATATTTTGACCCCACAAGTATTAGAAATTTTTAAAATTGACCCCGTGCGTGTCGGAATTGCGTGTCGGAATTCTGGACTCGCGTGTCGGAGAGAGTTGACCACGTGTCGGATTTTTCGACACTCGTTGACCGCGTGTCGGAGCGTGTTGGGACGTGTCGGAGCGTGTCGGACACGTGTCGGAGTGTCGGACACGACACGAAGGCTTCTGGAGAGTGTCCGTGCTACATAGCTCTCATGTCACTCGCCGTACACTCTCTCTCTCTCTTGCTTTTCGGTCACTTCTCTTCTTCTTCTTTTTTTTTTTTTTTCTTTTTTTCTTTCTTTCTCTCCTAAAAACCGAAGAAGGCCCTCCCTTTTGCTCCAATTTTTTTCGGAATTCCTCCTCCTGTCCGTGCACGAATAACACGGAAAAATTTAGACCTTTGTGGCATATTTTATTTCTAATTTTACTTATGCATAATTCTCTGAATATATCGTTGCACTTTGTGCGATATTCTCTTATGTATTTTTTGAATATTTCACCCGAAAATTTCATTTTTGCTAAAAAATATGTCCCTCAGTGTATATTATCTGAATATGTGAAAAATCTCAGCGGAATATGTGAAAAATCTCGTGCTCACCGTCGGTCCAATAAAATAAAATAAAACAAAATAAGATAAATGTTCCTAAACTATATGTTGTGCAATTTTTATTTTTTAGGGTAAAAATTAACCCATTTTTTTATGTAAAAATTTAGGTGTCAATAGCGGTATACTTGCTTTTCATGCATTACCCTTAAACTTATGTTTTTTTCCCTCCGGAAGGAAAAGGTAGGTCTCGACAGGGGTGAGATGAGGTCATTCAAGGAAATGATACTAACATTTCAATCTCAATCTATCTATCCATGGATATAAAAGTGGGTAAAACTCGCATGATGATGACTCACGTGGCACGCTCTTGTGCGAGCTCCATGCACTGATTTGCTTTTGATGTCGGTTAGCAAACCTATAATGTTAGCAGATGTCTAATTCTAGCAAGTCTAATTTTTGCATATCTAATTCTTATGAGAATTTTTTAATAAATTATTACCGATTTAGAAGATAAATGTTGAAATAAGTTACTTAGGGCAGTTATCAAGTCAGTAGGCCAATTCAAACCTAAACTTTCCGATATTACCAATTGAGTTACTTGACACTAGAATTTCACCAATAAAAATTAATTCACACATTAGGGACTATGACATAGATATGTTATGCCCAAGCCATTCAAGCTTCAAAATCAATAATCCCCCGAGTTTCGTCCAACGAAATAGACTTCGAGCACTCTTCCCCCAGAGATAAAGAGGTCATCAATCATACGCACAGAGGCTGGACGAAGCGAACGGAGGACTCTTATTTCGTCTTCCGTTTTTCTTATTCTTATCTCACAATTTGTGTGGACCAAGTTCTGTAATTGTTATATTTCCATTTCTATAGTTCCTACTGTTGTCATTTCTATCATCGGTATTCTTCACATATGGATTATTTTGATTATCAAACCTTTCACTTGAACAGCATTTAAAAATAAAAATCAAATATTCAAGAAGTCACTCCGTGATGAAAGTTATATTACATGATTACACGAACTTTGTAATAAATGTTTTAAAGTAATTGTTTATGTATGCCTAGATTCTAATATGAAAGATCAATATGTAACTAATGAATGATGAAAGATTTATGGTAGGTTTACTTCCATCTATTTCACAATTAATATCAACAAATTCTGATAACTGTAATGATTCCAATTACTTTATAGTTCACAAGAATAAAGTCTACATTTGGTATATTTTTTGTCACCGAAATTTTGTATATGTTTTTCTATGAATAATTGTTCATCTCTCAGTCCATGATGAAAGCTATATTACATGGTCGAGCGTATTTTGGTAATAAATGTTGAAGATAATTGTTTATATAGATTATGTTTTGACATACCTGGAGGCTGGATGTTTAAGCTGATTCGAAAAGATTTCTGCATCTAAATTTTAAAACAAAAGGCTAAAAAAAAAAAGAGCATATTTCAGTATTGAATGTTAAAAAAAAAAAAAAATTGTTTACGTATATGAAGATTCAATTTTGAAGTATCTATAGGCTGAAATTTTAAATTGATTGAATCATTCTATAAATAGATCTTTGTTAATAAGGCAGGGAAACATAATGCATAGTAATTGTTCAAATACTTTGAGGAAATACATTCAGTATCACACTGGTCCTACTACAACCACAACTATAATGAAGACATACACACCCTCAAATCAAATTAATCAATCACTGATCTTGTTCATTATAATTGACTCCATCCCAAATGTAGTCGGGATGAAAAATGCTTGGTCCATAAGTGGATTTAACCATTTGGAATAGCAAGGGAAGTTATAGTCGTGCGAATAAAGCCACGGGGAGAGAGGCCAGCAAAGTAATGGGATGAGAACCCACTTCAATTTGTTATCCAGCACCATTGTGAGACTTGCAGCGAAGGCCATCAGCATGAAAGCCAAGGAGAGGAAGAGAAAACAAAGGCCCCAAATGATCTTCTTAGGCAACGATTCAAGAAAATCTTGCGCCTCATACCGCGAAGTTAAGATGGCTAGGAATAGCAAGATGGCCGTCATAGAGGAGACCAAACCTAACGCATCCGAAATTGCGAAAACTAGGAGAGAGTCTTGTCCTAACAACAAGGGTACTCCGGTATTCTTGTCATTGCCTCCAGGCATAGTGAATGCAGCAGCGAACAATATTGTGGCAATTAGAGTTGAGACAAGCATACATGAATTTGATGTGTCCTTCACCCACTTCTCTCCTTTCTCCAGCAACTCTTTGTGGTTCTCCTTGAATCTATTCCAATGTGTCATTCCCTCGAAAAGGGAATCTCTTATGTTAGGGGTAATGTAGCTTTCCACAACCTATGCATAAAACTCATAATTAGGTGCATAAAACTCATAATTAGGAGTTTCGATAAGTGGATAAAGTATTGAAGATTTAAAAAAAAAAACAAATGAGGGAACATCTCAAGGAGATTAAGACTTGCTTAGAGGTCAAGTCCATCTTTGCTGGCAGAATTTCAAAGGCCACTTTCTCAAGAGCTTCGATGATGATTTTGTGCTTCATTTTAGTCAAATAGTATATAAATGCAAAGCACTATGTTTCTACTTTGCGATGATTTGAGTTTCATGAAATTTGGAGTCTTCTAGAAGAATTTATGGAAAAAATATCAAGAGCTGGTCAAGAAATCTGAGAACGAGACTTTTGGTACTTCTACGTGCTTTATCGAACCCTATGCATTGTACACTTGAGATGTTTTGATCAACCACGGTACTTATTTCATATTCATAGTGGGAAAAATAACCAACATGTCATAAACTTACTATATGGATGTCAATTCAATTATAAACTTTTCAATTTTGTTAATTTAATCATAAATCTTTGTACGAAATTTTAATATAATCATTTCGGTTAATTATATTAAAAACTGCTAACATGGCAATTCTATTGTCGCTGACCATCCTACGTAACACACTACCACGTCAACGATTTTAGACAAAAATTAGTCATAAAGATTATATTGAAATTTCATGTAAATGTTTAAAACTAAATTGAAAATATTGAAAAACTTAGGATGACATCTGTAAACTAGGATTAAGATTGTTCGAACAATTTTCCTTATTCATATTTCTCCCGTTTCTTTTCTTTAGTTGAATTATAAGTATTTTGCTTTCTTCTAAAATCTGTGCAAATATGTTCTTATTTCTTTGATTAATTGATGTGATTGATTTGAGAGTTGTCATGGTCTCCGTCACCCCGATTCATACACTAGAACTAAACCGATCATTCTTTTTTTTGTCCCTTATCATTTTCTCATTAATTCGTAGCGCACATATTCGTTTCTTTTATAAAGAAAATTTCATTTTCGAGCATCCAACGGATGGTAGTCAAGTGCATTGCTAGTGGGAGTTATGTCTTCATATTGCATAACTGATTATTCAAAAGTAAATTAAATAAGATAATATATGAAAGGATAGCTACGTAATAGGAAAAGACGCAACTCAACCTCTCAAGGGTGGCACAACTGGCTAGAAAGCAGGGGATTTTCAATTTGGAAACTGAAATTTGGCATTTCATCTCCAATCAATTATATACACATGCCAAATGTTTGGATTTAACTAATTTGAGAGGTTGGTTATAAAGGTGTTCCATGGGTCTGCAGTGGCGGCAACGTTAATACCAATGCGAGAGCCAATTGAGCCTTCTCAGGTAGTAGCGAGTTACGTCGCTGCCACCATTGAGTGAGGGCGGCCAAGCCACGTTGTTGGCAGTCCGGCGAGGGTTGTTGCACTCAAAGCGACTCCGTGATGGTTTCTAAACCTTGCCAGTGACAAATGGGGCAACCCCTTGTTCCTCTTTAATGATCACTCTCTCTCTATTTTTTGACTTTTTTTTAAACTCTAGTCATTTTCATTTTTAGTTTTTGTGATGTGGCACTTATCTGTGCCATATCAGTTCCACTTGTGCAAAAAATAAAAGGAAATTAATAAAAAAAAATGCCAATAAATTTTCCATCCATCAAAAATAGATGGAACAAACGAAGGGACTAACATAAAGAGCAAAGACAAGTTTTAAGACTTATTAATCATAAATTCAAATTTTTATGACTCAATTGCATAATTGACTCAAATTTTAAGATTCATGTTGTACATAATAGTACCAAGTTTTTTTTTCCACGACGGAGAATAGAAAGTTGAAATGCAATAAATGTAAATAAATAGTAAAAGCTTCATGATATCATTTTTTTTCGGACAACAGTTTGCATGAGTAAAACTTTAGTTGATTGCTAAATTAACTAATGAGAAGTGTTATTGAATTAATAGCTATTCAAATGAAAATAGTGGCCATAAGTGAACTTAGCTAACCTTTTGATATATTAAAAAAAAAAACAGAGAAGATTCAATTCATATTACTTTAATTAAGTCATTACCACCTACATAAATTTAATTATATCTTAACCACATTATAATCTGTAATACAAAATGTAATACAACGGAACGAGCAAAGCTACCGCGGAAGTATAAGTAAAACTGATTTAAATGTTTTTGTTTGGGCTCCACGGGAATATAAATGGATTATACATTAAATGATATGGATAATAATCCCCTTATTGCATCATGGCAGACACCTATATAAAGAGTCGGTCGAATATAAGAAAGGGTCACTAGGATTAGATTAAAGTGGCGGATCATAGTTATATTGGTAAATTAAAATGCAATTTAATTATGATTAGTCTCAATCAGTTTTCAATGTCCCAATTTCCCTTATCAGTCTCCCTTATTTTCTGTCAATTGGTGATGTAGTGTAGTTTCTCAACTTACCTCATTAATTTGGTTTACATGGCAAAGGAGTTCTTCTTCTCATCGTGGTCTTGGATTCAAGTCATAGTGGAAGCATTTTAGGAGTAAAATCCTGAATGCACCAGATAGATAGGGTAGTTCACCCTTAAAATAACCCAAGAAGGTAAGACTTTGTGGTGTGCAAAAGCTTGGCTGAATATTGCTCAACCGCATTAAAAAAAAAAGGTTCAATGTATATTCTCGAGATTATCTAATAAAAGTTCTAGCTATCATATTTTAAAAAAAATTGTCAAGAAGATATAATATTTATCATTAAGCGCAGCTATAAATTATATGAAAAGAAAGATATTTACCTTGAACCACTGGACTTCTCTTTGTATTTGAAAAGCTACTCCGGAGACATTAGTTCCGGCGCCCAAATTAGGTTGGTAGTCTGCTGCTGCGACCAACATAGCCATCGAATCGCCCCATGTGGGCGCTGGAACTAATGACGACTTATTAGTTGAGCTTACCTTCAAAAACAGTCTGAAAGTCCTTTCTTTGCGAAAACTCACTGCATATGCGATCAAACTCTTATCCCAAGTCAACTTCCCATCTGGGAAAAACTGAATAAATAGCGTCATCATTTCACTGATTCCGTGGGTTGTAGCTTGAAACAAGAAGTTCCCCTTATTGCAAAAATCATTGATCTCGGTAGTATTCATATAAGAGATCGCAATGCAAACTTGTCTGGCCAACTTGATTGCCATCACGTGTCTCAGCTTCACCTCGCGAACTCTCTTTAAAATAAGAACTGCAAAATTTTAAAAACAAACGAAAAAAGAAAATGAAAAAACAAGGGGCTTGCAATTGGATTAAAAAAAAAGTTCTTCTCTGGGATTCAATCCTCAAATGCAAACAGTGAGTTTGAGTAATTGCTGATGCAAAAGTACAAAAAAGATATAAAATCATTTTTGGCATTTTCAAAGAAAAAGTTTATATCATGTCTGGAGGAAAAGATTAATTGGATGTGAAGAAAATGGAAGTGATTAGAGGGTAACTGAAGAAAGAGATCCTCCTTGAATTTCAAACGAGGCTTTCTAATGCTAATCATAATTAAGAGAACATAATTATAAGACTTAACCTGATAGAGCAGCTCTGGAGATGACCACGCTAATGACGTATGTCTAGCTAGAGTAAATTACAGTAGTCTTTGCTTCTATAAGACTATTTTAGACAATTTTATTCAAATATGCTTTTGGCAGCTAGTAACAAAAAAATCATATCAATAGTACAAGCCACTATACTGTTATTTATGCTCAGGCGAACAATTTTTTTTTTCCTCCATTCTATCTGTCTTTAGCAATTTCAAAGCTTCCACATGAGGTCACATAATGGTATGTGACGTTTCCTCACGTAGTGATTGGAGTTGACTATATTAAAAAAATCACTTTTATTTTGATAAAAACACGGAACGACGCTATTCTATTTCCTTTTCTTCTTTTTTTTTTGTTGACAAAAATAGAAGAATTAGGGACGACACTAAAGGGTATTTCGTGGGCATACAAAATTTGGGTGAAGATGACAAGTGCAATTGCGAGTAAAAATCGTGAATAGGTTTTGGGAACTATAGGATCATTTTAGCAGCTAGGTGCCGTTTGGGTTAGTTTTCACGCACTTCGAGTGATCTACCTTCTCAAGTAATCTTAAGAGCACATCTCCCATATCGACCTGATGTATTGGGGATCTTATTTTTTGGAATGCTTCTAACAAATCTGAAATATACGATGACAATAGGGGAAGAAAACTCCTTTACTATCTAACAGCTTTTGGTATAGAATATATAACTAGGGGAGGAATTCTAAGATGGACGATTTTGTCGTGACCCACGAAATTCGCTCCCACTAATATTCTTCTACTCCAAGCCTTCCCAAACAAACTATATATTTTTTTTCTACATGCTCCTATTCCTATTTTCACGCCTTTTTAAAGTTGCCAAATAAAAGTGTAAATTTACTGTGTTAATGTGATCAAATAAACCCATGCCATCATCTATTGCAATCTTATTTCAAAGTCAATGATGCTGGGAACTTGCCCTCGGTCCCATGCCCAAATCTTGCACCCTCTCAAAGTGTTCTTTCGGGTTGTATTGAGATGAAGTAGTAGTCAAAGAAAGTGATATTTAGGCTTTAAGCACTTCACCCGTTATGGAGAAAACAAATGCATATGGGTTCATTGTTCTAATTTTTCCAAAAAGATTTACATGCTTGATAGAGATGATGAAGCGAACATTATTTCAACAATCAAGATTGAAGAAAAGTATTAAGTTTACATAACCATTATTTTATATCTTCTGCTTAGATCATTTAGCCGTAACCAAGAAATTCCTAGGTTAACATCAAATCTAGAGTACTCTTTTTTCACTTCTTTTTTTTTTTAACAATTTCGCGACTCTTGCAATTAGAATTTGATGAATTTCTGAAATCTTTCAAAATATAAAAATATTAACACAGAAAATTATATATAACTTTGTTTGAGTTTGAATATTTTTTTAAGGATTTTCATTATGTCCATTAACGGTATAATTATACATTCACCGATGGACGGTTGACCCATGGAAAAATTAAATACAAAACTAACTTCAAACACATTTATCACATCCAATGGTGAATGTCTGACACTTCTTTCACACAAGTAGTGGGCTACTACAGATTATTTTCCAGATTATGGCGAAGAATTAAGTGGGAGCTTTTTTCTACTTACAAGAGAAGTAAAAAACAAACAAGCCATAGACTTTTAGTTGGAGAGAGAGGGACAGAGATAATGACTGTATCTTTATAAAATGGAAGCATACCTACAATTTTGGCATCATTCCAAAGTGACCTTGCAAGACGTTGAAGCGCTACAATTAGGTTGCAGAGAAAAACTGGTCACTAGATATTAAATCATTGTAATACTTCATAATTGGTTCGTCATACTGTTCAATCAATTAAGTAATATGATACTTATGCACTTGGTTGAATCATATGGTTCTCAAGGGATAGCTGATCCATAAAGTAGTTCGATTTCAGGCCATTAGTCAAGTAAAACAAGGTTGAGGAACCAGAATATATCCTACAAAGGAATGTTCATTTACATTTTCTTTTGCTAGTACAGAGGGAATCAATCTAAGAAAATCGACTTAAAAGCTCAAAATCATGAAAGGTCTAAGATAATGCCAAACAGCAAAAATGCATACCCACCCAGATTTAAACTTTTATCCGTTGGTTTGTAGTTTAGGTCCACCGGAATACCTTCAGTTCAGAAACCAAAGAGCAGGTGATGAACTCGGTATGATCTTCTTGAAGGGAATCAGTAATGAAGTGATGCGAGTTAGAAAGTACGGACATTGGTATATCAATGCTTCCAAGACACTGAGCCTGGTTCCACTGAAAAAGTAAGACTCCCTCGATGTCAACGCCATCAGTATGGATGGGTTGTCGCGCCGTGTGCTCTTCATGGTAAGTAAGTGAGGGTACCGCCCAACGAGATAAAGGACGATATCTATCCGAATTGACCAGCAAATGTTGATCGGGAAAATAAGCTAAGTCTAGAACGAAGGAAATAACATATGGAATTGAGAAAAAGATCGATGGTGATTGTGACATCCTGAAATTCGAGCCCTTTGAGGAATGAATGGATGTGAATTTCGTCAATGCATTGTTGGTTGATCTCACTCGGAATTGATCACTCTTGAGATACTGACCTTGAAGGGAAAGGCTATTGAGGACAGAACTCGTACAACTAAAGGACTCGACCTGGGAAAACGACTTGACCGTGAGACTTGCGTGAGGATGATCCTGTAGATAGGCAGGCCGATTCAAAGGACGACTAGAAGTTGATTCGCGGACAGAACATAATGGAATGACGGGTGATTCCGTTTACCGTTATCGAATCCGCGAACGACCCTATGTCGATCCTTAGTGATCGTGTACTTTGAAATAAGAATCTATCCTCCGTAATTTCATGCAGTCAAGGACGTCCATGCGTCGAGATGTTTTGAACGTGGTTTGGCACGAGTCGGTTACGCGTGAATCCTCTCAGCCGCCCATCAGTCTGAGTTATAATCAAAATGGCATTAGGGCGAAATTGACATGGCAAGAGAACTTAGGATTGGACTTCGAATTATCGGGAATGTCCGGGACGGACTTTGGATGAAGCCGCTTCAACAATCGACAGAGCCAGTGAAGCTGAGCAATTGAAAAAGGGATTTTCGGATCGAGAAAGCGAGCCCGCAAGGAAGTGGGCCGAGCTAAGCCAATGTGGGCCTTAGGCCCAAGGTGGGACAGCCACCAAGGTGGGCCTAAGGAAAGCAATTGAGCCCATTGGGCCTAAACCAACTATTCATCTTTCAAGCCCATGATCCAAACTTAAGCCCATTTGAGCCCAACAAATTCCTAAGCCCATTCCTATTCATGGCCAAGCCCAATTCTTTGGCCCATCCACCATTTTCAGCCCAAGGTTAGATTGGTAATTTGTGCAAGGTGGAAATGACCAAATTGCCCCTAAAAGCAAGTGGATAAGAGCAAAGGAAGAGAGAGAAGGTGAGGGGACTTGCATGGGGAGTTGGGCAAGCATTGATGAGGCCTTGACATCTCTCCTATCACTCTCTCTCTCCCTCATTTGGTCCTCATCTCGACGGAGCTCTCTCTCTCCTTCATTTCCCTCCTCCAGTTTCTGCTCCAGCTGACCTTTCGGTGAAGAATCGAGTCAAAAGTGGTCTTCCCGGTTGAATCACAGAACGAGCCACCTATCACCGTAACCGGGAGAGACAGACCGTTCCAACAAACCTAATTTCGTCCCGAACGGAGCTGCTTTACGTCCTGTACGGCCGTTGCAAGCCGCCGGTCGCCGGTCCGTCGGTCCGCCTGCAGCCTGCACTGCTTCGAGTTTCTGGCCATTTTTCTTCCATTCCAGCCGTTCCTCCGCCCATCCCAACCTCCAGCAAGACCCCCAAGACCTCCTGGTGCCGCCGGTTGTCGGCCACCCCCTTCGCCGGAGCTTCGGCCAAGCCGTTCAACTTGTTTTCTTCTCCGGCAGGGCTGTTTTTCAGAAGTTTCAGTGGGAGTTCGAGCTGTGGTTGCTGCGTTGAGCTTGGGACCGCCTTGGATTGTTGTGGTAGAGGTTCCGGTGCGTAGCCACCGTCGTCGCTGCCGTGTCGGTGTCTCCGGCCCGCTTAACGGGTGAGTTTAGCTCCTAATCCTTCGATTAGTGCCTAAACTTGCTTAGGGTTGGTTTAGTTAGATTTAATTCTAGTTTATGTGATTTAATTAAGTTGTATTAGCCCTAAGATAGGTGGTTAGATGGATGGATTAGATTAGTTTAGCTTAATCTTGCTTTATTTGCTTAATTGTGCTTATGTGTTTAATTAAGCTTGTTTTGCTTAATTAATTATTTGATTGTTTTAATTAATGATTTCTGAGTTTAATTTATCATTTATTAAATTCTGGAAATTACTGTTCACCCAACACTATTCACGAGGCACTGTTCACGAATTACTGTTCACGAAACACTGTTCATCCAGAATGCGAAAAGTTGTCTAAATTCATGTGTGTTGATTTTATGAAGTGAATGGATGTGTAAATGCATGGGCATCCGCATGAATTGAATGTGATTTGTAATTTTGGGTATTTATCCCAAAATTTATTAATTTCAGTAATTAATTAGAAAATAACCGGGCGTCGGTTGACAGCGCCAAAAATATTTTGGTGAACCATTAAATAGTGGGATTTTCTGAAAGAAAAATATTGTATTTTGGCTAAGGCCGATTGTGTACCCACACACGATATTTTATCGAGTATCTTTGATATCAACAAATTAGGCCAAGATATTATGAAATTGAGGAATTTAATTACAAGGTGCAATATCATTGGCCATAGTTGAGAGGGTCGGGTGGGACCGTAAAGCCACTAAATCTTGAGAGGGTCGGGTGGGACCGTAAAGCCACTAAATCTTGAGAGGGTCGGGTGGGACTGTAAAGCCACTAAATCTTGAGAGGGTCGGGTGGGACCGTAAAGCCACTAAATCTTGGAAGGGTCGGGTGGGACCGTAAAGCCACTAAATCTTGGAAGGGTCGGGTGGAACCGTAAAGCCACTAAATCTTGAGAGGGTCGGGTGGGACCATAAAGCCACTAGATCTGGAGAGGGTCGGGTGGGACCGTAAAGCCACTAGATCTTGAGAGGGTCGGGTGGGACCGTAAAGCCACTAGATCTTGAGAAGGTCGGCTGGGACCATAAAGCCATTGAATCTTGAGAGTGGCATCTAAAAGAGACACGTGGGCTCGGTGATTTGATGCATCACTTTGGTGAACTAGTGCCTTAGAGAATGCACGTGTGCTCTATGACATGGAATCGACTGAGTCGATTAATCGTTAGCTCGATCTGAATTGATGAATTGATGTGTGAAATTGTTATATGCATTAATTATATGCATGAGTGAATCACATCGTTTATGGTATGCACGCATGAATCGATAACGTGCAGAGTGAAGTAATAGCCAGGTGAGATCGCTTATGATGTGACTCGTGTGTGATTGATGAATTGCATCATCTAATGGTCATGTGCTTTGTGTGTATCATGCTGAGTGATATCGTGCAGGGCATGGCATACCAGGTGAGGTTGTATGCGAATCGACTATTGTTTGTTGGTTGCTGGCTGTTGGTTGTTGTTTGTTAGTGGGGTGATTTTGGATAGATACCCTGGGTTGAGTTGGTGTACTAACCGGGGCTTAGGGGTGTAACTCGCTGAGATTTATATCTCACTGGTTATTGAATAACCATTTTCAGGTCCCTTGTGTGAAGAACCCGAAGCTTGAAGCGGAAGGGTCAGGAGCATAGGTGGCTCAGTAGTTCTTTATGACATAGACCTTCTGTATAAGCTTGAAGTGTTTATAAAAGTGTATTTGATTTGAAATTGGTTGTCCTGCTTTCCTATCCCATATATGTTGTTGTCAGGGGATTAGTGAATTCACTTCCGCATGTGCAATAAAATGAAAAGGGTCGGCGACAAGTCCTGGGAACGTCGCAAAATTCTATCGACCACCGAGGGATGTGCGCGTGCTCGAGGTTCGGGGCGTGACACCCTGAGGCTGAGGTGTATGCACTTCCACCAGTGGGCTCTGATCATTGCCCTCTTTTATTGAATACTGAGGCCAGACAAAGGAGACAGCACAAACAATTTATCTTTGAGGCCTATTGGTTGCAGGAAAAGGATTGTGGCGAAGTGATTAAAAGATCCTGGAATTCCCCACGTGCTATAACTTTTAATCTACCACGAAGACTACAGTAGGTCGCTTAAGCACTAACAAAATGGAGTCGATCTAAATTATCAAAGGCACCTAATCAAATATTACATCTGCAGCAACAACTTCAAACACATATCAATTCCTCCAACAACCACGGCGATGAGCAGCAGATTATCAATTTGAAGATGGACATTCACAAATTATGGCAACAGGAGGAACATCATTGGGCTATGAGATCCAGGGTTAACTGGCTTACTTGGGGGGATAAGAATACCAAATTCTTCCATGCGACAACATTACAAAGGCGAATTAGAAATCGGATAAGAATGTTGAATGATACTGATCTCACATGGATTAAGGAAGATGATCGTTTGAAGGACATGACGAGGAATTTCTTTTCAGCACTATACACATCAGAAGGCAATTGGGATTATGGTCCTATTCTTGCAAAATGCCCACCTACTGTTACTCTGGAAATGAACAATATATTAACAGCCCAGCTTACTCGAGATGAGGTACGACGGGCCACTTTCCAAATGGGGGCCACCAAAGCACCAGGACCTGACGGTATGAATGGTCTTTTTTATCAAAAGCATTGGAATCTTTTACAGGAGGATATTTTTATGACCGTCCAAGAATTCTTTACAACTGGTAATCTATCTGCTTCTCTGAACAAAACTAGCATTACCTTGATTCCAAAAGTTGCTCAACCAGAGAGTCTCGACCAATACCGACCAATTAGCCTTTGTAACTACATCTGCAAAATCATCTCCAAAGTCTTAGCTAATCGTCTTAAGCCCTTTTTACCTGATCTAATATCTACTAAGCAATCTGCTTTCATAAGTGGCCGGCAAATACGGGATAATATTATTGTTGTCCAAGAAGTACTTCATCAGCTACGGGTTCGGAAACGCAAACGAAATTTTCAAGCAGTCTTAAAAGTGGACATGCAAAAGGTCTATGACAGGGTAGATGAGATTTTCTTAAGGACTATCTGCTCAGATTGGGTTTCCATGCCACCTGGGTTCAATAGATAATGCAGTGTGTTACAACAGTGTCTTTTAGTATCACTTTTAATGGTGAACAACTAGAGTATTTCCATCCATCTCGGGGACTAAGACAGGGAGACCCACTATCACCTTATTTGTTCATCTTGGTAGCAAATGTCTTGTCTGTGCTTATCCATGACGCACTCCACATGGGACACCTACAAGGCCTACAGCTCAACAGGAGGTGCCCAACTCTTTCCCACTTATTTTTTGCTGATGATGCCATATTTTTCATCAATGCTACAATCCAGGAATGTCAAAACCTAGCCAATATTCTAAATCAGTACTGTTTAGCTACCGGGCAAAAGATAAATAGGAACAAATCGGGTATTTTCTTTGGCCAGGATTGTCGTTATAGTTTATGGGCTAACTTAGCTGCTAAATTTAGCGTCCTAGTGCTACAAAAACAGGTAAATACCTAGGGATCCCTTCCAACTGGGGTTGATCAAGACAAGACATGTTCGCCTGGATTATGGCAAGAGTGAACACTAAACTAGAAGGGTGGAAAGCAAAATTTCTCTCGAGGGGTGGAAAAGAGGTTCTTATTAAAGCTGTTGTACATGCCATACCACAATTTGTCATGTCCATTTTTAAATTTCCACTATTGATTTGTAAAGCCATAGAAAAGAAGATTACTCGCTTTTGGTGGCAGAATGATAACAGTAGATTTGGTATTCATTGGACACAATGGGCTGTTCTAAAGAGATGTAAGAATGAAGGCGGTTTGGGTTTTCGAGATATTCTAGCTTTCAATAAGGCAATGCTCGGTAAACAGGCCTGGTGCTTAATACATAATCCATCATCGCTATGCAGCACATTACTAAAAGGAATTTATTTTCATCAATGAGAATTCAGATATGCGGAGAAAGGGGCGCGCCCTTCTTAGGGCTGGCAGAGTATATTATTCGGAAGAGACTCGATTTTACCTAAACTCCAATGGTCTATCAGAAATGGGAAAAACATCAGAATACGTGAAGATAGATGGCTTCCTAAAGGAATCTTAGGTGGTCCTGCCCATCTAATGGAACCTTATCTAGTTGCTAACTTACTGGAGCCGCAACAACAGACCCGGAATGCTAATCTCTTACATCAACACTATGATGCTCAAACCATTAAAGAAATCACCAGCATTCCGATTAGACCGAACCATATAGAGGACAAGCAAATATGGACAGACACTATCCATGGCCAATATACAGTGTAGAGCGGCTATCAGGCAATCAAGAAAGCAGACTCAAAGATTTCTACAGACACGCCATCTACATCATATCAAGCACCTGTGAACCTATGGAAACACATTTGGCAACTAAATCTATCGTCTAAAATCCGAACCTTTATTTGGTCCCTCTGCCATAATGCTTTGGCGACAAAGGCAAATCTCTTTCACCATCATATCAGCACAGATATAGTCTGCAATCTATGCAATAACAATAGCTAGGAAACCCTTGAACACCTCTTCCTATTTTGCCCATGGACAACAAAGATATGGTCTCATCCCGCAGTTGGTATTTCTTTAACTCCTCAAGATGTCCCTCGCATAGATCAATGGCTAGCAGATAGAGCTACTCAGAAACAGAGCTTACCTGATTTCGACACAATAGCTACGCTCCTTTGGCAGATCTGGAAGGCAAGGAACAACTTTGTTTTCCGCAGCCATCGTCTTGATCCATTACATATGTTGAGTGTCATCTCCGCACAGATTCACACAGCTCGAAATTTACAGCTTCGCTCTGCTGCAATTGGACTGCCATCAACCATACCTTCCCAAGTCTGGCGACCTCCCAATCCCGATGTCCTGAAATGTAACATTGATGGGGCTTTCAAGCTTGAAAGCAACTTAGGCTCAATGGCATGTCTATGCCGAGATCACACCGGAAAGCTGATAGAAGGATTTACCCAGGATTTCGCTGCATCCTCGCCTCTGCAGGCTGAAACCTTTGCCTTTTTGTTCACCTTACAGTACTTGATCCAACGCGAACGAATGGAGGATCCGATTGTGGTTGAATCTGACTGCTTGTTGCTGGTTAACGCTGTGATCAACAACTAAACGACGACATGGGAGGTGCGATCCTTGCTTGCTGAAGCCGCCATTCTCTTGCGCCGGTTCTCCAGCCTTCGTGTGCGGCATTGCAATCGCAAAGCAAATTTTGCTGCCGATTGGGTCGCGAAGGCCCACAAGAATAGAACCCTAGTTGCTAACTGGGCCGAAGTGCCCCCTTCCTGTTTGTTAGATCTTCTAGTTTTCGATGCTAAAGCTGCTGGTTGTAATGGTTACATTACTTGAATGAAAGCTACTCTTCTTCGACCAAAAAAAAAAAAAGTTTCATGCAAAGAAATAGAACTATATTATGTGTCATTATATAGAACTTGCTTGTTTACATTGCTAATGTACGGAATTAAAAGACTGTTGAAATAACATTTATATTACATAGATTGTTAGTATAAAGGCCTCTTTTACACAAAGGGTCTCAAATTAAAAACGTTAACCTGTTTATGGAATAAAATTACATGGTAAAAGCAAAAATTATATAAGTTCGTACTATTAAACCTATTTATTTAAAGAAAATTTTACGCTGCCAGTACACATAATAAAAATCCATTAGAATACATTGTTTGAAAGAACGGGATTGTGGAAGGAAACAAAAAGGATAATTATGTGAAATTACACTCATATCTTTTTTTTTTTTTTATTTCTATTGTAAATAAAAGGAATTTTCCATAAAATATTTTAAGGTCATAAAATTTGGAAACGAAGTCAACATTCAGTAATTGCTATCAAGAGAACAGAAAATAACTTCGAATTCACCCCCGTAAAAGTACTTATCTGCTTCAGATTTTTTCATGCTTGCGAGACGGTGGACTTCCATCCCTAGGATCATCCCTACCCTCGAAGGCTCTTGATGGGGTAGGACTCAACTCTTGATCGTTGGAGACATTGGCTTCAGAATCCTAAAGGCCAACTACATTACTGGCATTCCGGTGAGACATTGTACTCTCCCTTTGTGGTCACATAAAAAAAAAGTCTTACGTGAATTTTTGCCAGGTTCACATTGCCAAAACCTCAATGGTTTTAATTGTTAAGTAAATTCCAATCGAGAATAATCAATAGCCAATTAAATCGTTAAATACGACTTCAAATAAAAAGTGAATGGTTTTATTATGCCTTGAAACCTCAAAAGACTATAAAATCGGAATTACTGAATAATGTACAAATAGTAGATCTTGCATTAAATTTTATTGATTAAAAATATATTTAACTTAGGAATCCAATTGATTTGAAAAAAAAAAAAAAGGATCACGGACGAAAGATAATTGGTAAAAGTTCAGGACCTTCGGTTTCTTTATCCCGATTGCAATACTTTAAATGTCCATTTTAATGATGATGCTTAATATATGAGTTTTTTTTTTGTCGGACTTAATATATGAGTTAATTAATAGTTCCTTAAGTCTTTTTAAATCAAAGAAATGGTCAGAATTCGATGTAGTTTTCCTTTCGAGCGCGCCTTTGTCTGCTCCCTTCGCCATGGTCAGCACGATTCGCTCACGGTAGATGGGACCCACAGTGGAGACGCCTGTCGATGCAATGAGGCCGAGCACCGGTGATGACTGGGTAGAGTGCGGTGATAGTGCAGCAGCCATGGTTGAACCAGCAGAAAGAAAGAAAGAAAGGAAGAAAGGGGGGTGGGCAGATTTTGGTTTTCTCTGATCCTTTTCTCTATTTTTGTTATATTAGAGTTTATGTGCAGGTGACTTTCAAGTTTGTAATCCACCGATCATTCACTGATAGGAGAAATTTTTTCCGACCAACATTGGAGGAAAACATGTCCTCAATAAAAATTGAATTGCCAAATGTGGGTACGGAAACTAGTGAAGTTGGACTTCTAGGTTGCCTGGTTGAGTTAACTTGATCTTTAGATATTCAAGCATAATTAACATAGACGGGCAAGACCTTCTCTTAAGTTTCCCATGAAATTTTTCCTTGTTCGAGACCGTCAAACTTTGGCCTGCAATTCCCTAACTGAAAACTAATAATGAACAATAACCATGTATTTCAAACAATGACTAAAATGGTAATTTTCCAAGGATCCATGTAAAAATTGTGTTATTACAAACATCTCTACGATAGACTATAAATTTAAATTGAAGCTTTTCCATCCTCGGGCAATTGAAATTGATTTCTATAGTAAACTCTTTCGCTCTTCTTCTTCTTCTTGATTGACTTTTTTCTTTTTTCTATCTTTGCTCACCCATGTGCGTGCGCCCTTTTTCTGCTAGTGTTCTCACTAATTATAACCAACAAAATTGAGTTATATTGCGCAATTTTGATATTTCAAATCTTACTGACACAATTCTTCTCTCCTCCGTGATTGCAGCATGACAGTGATTCAATATAACACTTCAAAATTCTGCCATAAAATCAGGTGCGAAAAATTGGGACCTTATTTAATCAAAGCGTAGGGATGTCTTAACCGAAGGTGTAAACTAAAATTTTCAGTATATATCCAGTTCAAGATTTGACGAAAGAATAAATCACTTCTTATGATGATGCCAATGCCACATAGACATGAAAGGTAAAATAACCAAAAGGGATCCGACTCTCTTTCTCTCTCACCAAAAAATCACCCTCGAAGTTTACAAAAATTACTGGGGTGCCATTGCGAGGGAGTCGAAAATGTTTTCAGATTATTTGTCTACGGTATATATGTACCAAAACTCAAAGATGAAACCTCTCTGTCTCTCTCTCGTCCCTTCCATGCAGATGCCTCGTCTCTATCTCTACCATGTTTTTTCATGTTAAACTTCGAGACACCTATCAAGTGTCAGACTCCACGTCGGTACATACGTACTTTTTTTGAGAGGCAAGAGTGTGACATCCTCGTCAAGGAACTTTGCAGCATTTTTTACTTCAATGACATCTTTAAGTCGTCCAATGCGAGGTGAAAAAGGGATTGTACGAAAGACGTCCTTGTGTGACATGTGTCTAACGAGAAGATGGGGTACTTAATAATTTCATACATAATTACACATTAGAATATGAGTTAAGTTCATCGATTACCCCAGAGTTTGGGTCATACTTAAGACCTCCATTTGAACCCTTAACCTCCTCCATTTTCCTAGCTTTTTCAAGGATAACATCAATTCCATTTTCAATTAATTATTTTCCTTAGAAGAAATTGTGATGTTAAGCTTTCGAGAATGCTCAACGTCTATAAAAAATTTATTGATTGAGGATGACGATGTTCTAATTTTATTAGGTAAAGTCAAAGATGTCAATTTATCTCTTTTACAAGAAGGCACACAAGCGCATTCAAACTGAAATTATGTCCAAAAGATTTTTCGAATTGGCAAAGAGATAAAAAACCCTTTTAAGTAGGATTTATTTTAAACAAGTAGTCTCAAAATTAGAACATGAAATAAATTTACATCCTAGAAACAAAAATTGATTACGTGTCATTTTATAAAACTTGTGTAAATAAATTTTGATAATGTTAGAGCACTAAATAAAAATCCACCGAAATATGTTGTTTGCAAAGAAGGGGATGGTAGAAGAAACACATTACATGGAGCAATTATAAATCACTTATCGGCCAGGCATTTACTGTCCGAGAGAGATATGATGATCTGCAATTGTTGTTGGACAAACAAAAGTGATCAGGTAGCCCCAGTTGAACTCGATAAACAACAAAAAACTGCTAAGACGTTCATCCGATCATCGTATTCAACCTCTGCAAAATTGGTTTCCCTCACATGATTTTTGATTCTCTTCTCCGTTCTAATGAAGGATAAGAAAGAGTCCGGCATAATTTATGTTGGCTTGTTTTTGGAGTGTGCATCCTTTAACTGTACATTTGGTACCTTGAATGGTGATTTGGAAGGATTTTTTCGGTGGTGAAAAAGGCTTGAGACAGGGGACCGGTGGCTAAGAATACTTTTTCGAGAATTTTTGCTAGATCAGTTGGAGGGAAGAGGTTATCTTCGCATCGTTGCGCCCTAAAGTTAAAGCTCACTAATGTTGTTCTTGCGAATGAAATCTAGATATCCACTTATAGTAGTGTTGGAAAATATGGCTTCGAATTGGATAGAGCAATTAAATCGGATTTTGAGATATGATATCACTTTCCCTAATGATTTGTTTGCCCCATAATTTTATTAATGGTCACCGATAAATATCCTCAAGAATATAATAAAGTTTCAAATGAGAACACTAGATAGCAATTCCGATATTTCTCTGGTGTCTTTTTAAGAAACAATTGAAATGGTGGCTATAGTTTTGGAAAGAAGACTTGAAATGACTTGATACTCATTCAGGCCAAAACTAACACACACAAATATATATATTATATGCATATAAAATTCAGAATAATAAAAAATAAAAAAATTATAAAATAAAATTCCAAATTCCAAAAATGTAGAATGAAAAAATACAACCTTTGATAACTGAGAAACCATACGAAATATAATTAAAAATAAAAATAAGGGGTTAATGCTAATTACACCGCGGGTGCGTAAGCGTGCCAAATGCTAAGTGCGCCTAATAATCACACACCCACATGCGGGTATTATGAGGTCTAGCCCATATCACAACATTTTCTTTAAATATACTAGAAAAGACTCACACTCATAAATAATCCTATCTCCTCCCAACTTTCCAATTTGGGACAATGAAAAGCATATTTTATTTGTTTTATAAACAAACAATCAACAATCTCCCACTTTGTTTGTAAAACAATACATAAAGGTCTCTTGAAATTCAGAGTCTTCTAGAATAATTTATTGAAAAAATATTCAGAGCTAGTCAAGAAATCCTATAATTAGATTTTTAAGTTGCATTTGGTTGTCTAGATTTTTAATTAGGATATGATATGATATTCAAGGATTTTGTTATGTCTTGTCCACTATTTGGTGAATCGTAATAATAAAGTCCAATACATTCACCCTAAATCATGCACATTATTTGGTATAAAAGGTATATTTGTAAATAAATGTAAAAATTCACAAATAGAAATGGTAAAAATCTCTTGCGATAGTCTTGCCTACTTTATTTTTATCGCTCTATATTTTTATTTTTTCCTCTCTTTTTGTAATTATTTTCTTTTTTATTTCTTTTTTCCCCTTCAACTGTATTAATATACCTAAAATACTAACATACTTAAAATATGTAATAAGTATAAATATATATTTATATTTATATATTGAATTTATATACCTAAAATATATGATGTTTGAATAAATATATTCTCTTTTTCTCTTGTAATTTGAGGGATGTAATGGAGGGGTGTGATGTGTTAGTTATAGTAGAATTCTCAGCTGAACGTATCTCTAGTTTAAGGGGAAACAATGATAAAACCTTGCGTCTCAAATTCTTTTTCTCAATTTTTACTCTCTATTTTTTTTTTTTTTTTGTGTGGTTGTATGGCAAAATCTAACATTGCCATGGTTGGTGACGATTTGCTCATGGTGGAAGAAACCCAAGAGACCCCAGCGGATGCAATGAGGCCGAGCGCCGGAGACGGCTGGGTGGAGTGCGGTGATAGAACCAGCAGAAAGGAAGGAAGAAAGAGGGGGTGAGCAGATTTGGTTTTCTCTGACCCTTTCCTTTATTTTTTTTGTTATATTGGAGTTTTATGTGTGGGTGACGTTCAAGCTGGTAATCCACCGATCGTGAACTGATAGAAGGAAAATTTTCCAACAAAGAATGGAGGAAAACATGTCCCTGGTAAAAATTAAATTGCCAAATGTAGGTGCGAAAACTAGGGAAGTACTGAAGTTGGACTTCTAGGTCGCCAGGTTGATGTAACTTCTTCTTTAGATATTCAAGCATAATTAGCATAGACGGGCAAGAAGACCTTCTCTTAAGTTTCCCATGAAATTTTTCCTCGTTCGAGACCATCAACTGCTCTCTGTTTTGGTAGGGCACCGTCTCTGCATTATAAAGTAAATCCAATACCATTCTTAACTTTGACCTGCAATTCCCTAACTGAAAACTAAAGAATAACCATGTATTTTAAACAATGGTTAAAATGGTAATTTTCAAAGATACACCTAAAAATTGTGTTATTATAAAGATCTCTACAATAGACTATAAATTTAAAATGAAGTTTTTCTATCCTTGGGCAATTTAAATTGACTTCTATAATAAACTCTGTCGCTCTTCTTGTTCCTTGATTAACCTTTTTCTTTTGTCTATCTTTGCGCACCCTTGCGCGTGCACCCTTTTTTTCGCTGGTGTTCTCACAATCCATGTATAACTCATTCTTAGATTGCATATAATTCTAACCAACAAAATTGAGTTACATTGCTCAATTTAATATTTCAGATCGTACCGACACAATTCTTTTTTCCTCTTTCGCGGTTGCAGCAAGTCAATGGTTCAATATAACACTTTGGAATGCTGCCATAAAATCAGGTTCGCAAAATTGAGACCTTATTTAATCGAAGGCTAGGGATGTCTTAACCGAAGGTGTAAACTAAAATTTTAGGTACATATCCGTTTAAGATTTGACAAAAAGATATACATATATATATATATATATATATATATATATATATATATATATATATATTCTTGAGATGATGCCAAGGCCAAATAGACTTGAAAAATAAAAAGGAAAATTCCAAAATAACAATATGAAGTACTATCATTTTTTTTTTCAAATAAAAATTTAAAGTAGACATTATTTCAAATAAAGACACTGAAGTGTCCTCGTTTTCTTAATAATGGCCTGAAGTGGACTTACTTCAAATATGGGCTTAAAGTTACCATATCAGTCTTAAAGAAGAGTTTAACCTAGCTGGTCAAAGGGCATTTTTGTCTTTTAAATTCTTTTAAAAAATTCCCTTTTTTTTTTTTTTTTCTTTTTCCTCTTCCCTCCACCAGCCATGGTGGAGGCCACCAGACTCAAATGAGGGTCGAGGCTGGTGAGGGTCGCCTTCACTCGCCCAGCCCAATCGAGGCATCCCTCACCCAACATCGGATGTGACCAACTGACAAGGCATGGCGATGGCCGATGAAGAGAAGAGGAAAAAAGGAAAAAGAAAGAAAGAAATTTTAGAAATATACTTAGAATTTTTTTTATTAAAATGCCCCTTCTCCAATGGCCGAGATAGTTATCGATCGGCCAAATATCCTTATTTGAAATGATTTAATTATTTTAAATCCTTATTTGAGATAGTATTTAGCTTGAGCCATTATTTAGGAAAATGAAAACATTTTAAGCCCCTCATCAAAACCTGGCAAAGAAATACCCTCGCAATTTATAAAATTTACTGGAGTGCCATTCCGCGAGAGTCGAAATGTTTTCAGACACTATTTGTCAGTACCATGAAGCAAAGCTCAAAGATGGAATCTGTTTCTCTCCCCGTTTGGTTCAGCTTTTGGAATGGGCTGTTAGATTATATATATAATACTTTGATGCGGAAATTCAAAGTAAAAACAGCGATCTTTGACTTCATGATTTTCACAAATAGATGAAAACATACTTTTATCCATAGCGCTACACTTGATGATGATCGTTGTAGATAACCCAAAGAACTCAAACCAAATGAAGGAATCCGATTTCTCTCCCTTAACCCACTATTCTTAATGTATTCTATCAATGGATGAGAGAATACCAAATTCCTTTAAGTTATTGTTGTTCATATCAGTGGAGAGATGACCGAACTCTATTTATACGTTCTTTGAAGATGTGCCTTCCATCAAAGTGACTTTTCAACTTTCATAAAAGTCGTACCTCTTCGTTTTATTAGAGTCGTAACTCCTTATAACCAATACATTATTTATTTTATAGCATTTCAACTATTATTAAACCATATAATAAATCATATTATGTGGGTCACAATAATTCTTACATTCTCCCACTTGGCCCATATGATATTCCTTTCATGGTTTAATAAAGACTGTAATGTGCACAATAAGATTATACTATAAATTTTTCATTAAATTGGTAATCACATAATAATCACAATTAAGTAAAGAAAACTAATGCGAGTCATAGTAGTTGTATGTCATTAATCGACATAGTCTCTTCTATGCACTACAACTATAGCACTTTACTTAACATGATCCATAAATGAGAAGTACAGTAATAGTCCAACTCTAATGCTTCTTTAGAAACTATCCTGTTTAACATTCATCTATTTCCATAATGTATACTAAGTAAAAAACAGGAAATATCAGAAACTCGTAAATGAGCTCGAAGTGTCAAATACATAAACTTAATATAATCATAATACAAATATTAATGACGTCCAATAATACCCATCTTTTCAACATGCTCATTAAATGTTTTGGGCGGCAGTCCTTTTATTAAAGGATCTGCTATCATAAGTTTGGTGTTAATATGCTCAATTGATACTCTTCGTTTCTGAACTTCTTTTTTAACAGACAAGTATTTGATCTCCATATACTTAGCACCCTTAGAATACTTGTCGTTCTTCGAGAAAAAAACTGCTGCAGAGTTATCACAATAAATTTTCAGCGGCTTAGCAATACTATCAACAATCACAAGTCTTGAAATAAAATTCCGCAACCATAATCCATGAATAGTGGTCTCAAAGCATGCCACAAATTCAGCTTCCATAGTGGATGCAGCAATAACTGATTGCTTCGCACTTTTCCATGAAATTGCCCCTCCAGTCATAAGAAACAAGTAACCAAACGTTGATTTTCTTGTATCGGCACATCCGGCTAAGTCTAAATCCAAATATCCAATCACCTCGAGATGATCAGATCTTTTATAAGTAAGCATATGATTCTTTGTTCCTTGTAGGTATCTAAGAACTTTCTTTACAGCTTTCTAATGATCCATTCCAGGATTACTTTGATACCTGCCCAGTATTCCGACAGCAAAACTGATGTCTGGTCTGGTGCAAGTTTGTGCATACATTAAGCTCCTCACAACAAATGCATAAGGAATATTTTTCATTTGTTCTTGTTCCAATTCACTTTTCAAACATTGCATAAGGCTAAATTTGTCACATTTCTGAATTGGAACTATTCCTGCTAAACATTTATTCATATTAAATCTCTCGAAAATTTTCTCAATGTAGGCTTTATGAGACAATCATAATAATCCTTGTGATCTATCACGCAATATTTCTATTCCTATAACATACGTTGCCTCTCCTATATCATTCATTTCAAAACTCTTAGAAAGAAACTTCTTGGTTTCATATAACAAACCAAGATCATTAGCAGCAAGCAAAATATCATCAACATATGGAATTAGAAAAATAAACTTGCTCCCACTAATCTTCATATATATACACCGATCAACGGTATTTTCCTTAAATCCAAATGAAATTATGGTATCGTTAAACTTAAGATACCATTGTCAGGAAGCTTGTTTAAGTCTATATATTGATTTCTTTAATTTACATACCATGTGTTCCTTTCCTTTAACTGAAAAGCTTTCGGGTTGGTCTATATAAACCTCTTCTTCTAAATTCTCATTAAGAAATGCAGTTTTTACATCCATTTGATATAACTCTAAGTCATAATGAGCCATCAAAACCATAATAATTCTAAGTGAGTCATTCTTAGAGACTGGTGAAAATGTCTCTTTATAGTCAATGCATTCTTTTTGCATAAAACCCTTTGCAACAAGTCTGGCTTTATGTCGTTCAATATTGCCTTTTGAGTCGCGCTTGGTCTTAAAGACTCATTTATACTCGACCTTTTTACATTCTTTAGGCAATTCAACTATATCCCAAACTTGATTTTGATGCATGGATTTTAACTCTTCTTCCATGGCATTAAACTATTCATTAGAATTTTCATATTCCATGGCATGGGAAAATGAATCTGGATTTTAACTCTTCTTCCATGGCATTAAACTATTCATTAGAATTTTCACATTCCATGGCATGGGAAAATGAATCTGGATCATTTCCAATTCTTAAGTCAATTTCCGACTCTTGTAGATAAACCATATAATCATCAGAAATAGCCGACCTCATTTCTCTTTGAGATCTTCTTAATGTTATTTCTTGTGACTCAGCTATTAGAGGTTCAATATGACATCTTTATTATGGAGTGGTTGTTCATTAATTTGTTGTTCTTGATTATTGTTAGGTTGTACTATAATATCTGGAACAACAACTTTAGAAGCTTTGGGTATAGGAACTTCTACCCTTGCTTCTTGAATGCAAGCATGACGCACTCTTTCACTCCCACTAATATTATCATTCTCAATTAACCTAGCATTTCCATATTCAACAATTCTTGTACTATGATTAGGACAATAAAATTTATACCATTTGGATTTCTCTGCATAACCAATGAAATAACCACTGGTCGTTCTCGAATCCAATTTCCTTTCATGTGGATTGCAAATTCTTACTTCTGCTAGACAACCCCAAACATGCAAGTGTCGTAAACTAAGTTTCCTTCCCGTCCACAGTTCAAAAGGAATCTTTGGAACTGCCTTACTAGAAAACCTGTTTAATAAATACATAGAAGTCTTTAAAGCATACATCCACAAAGATAAGGGTAAAGATGAATGACTCATCATACTCCTAACCATTTCTATTAAAGTACGATTATGTCTTTTTGCTACACCATTTTGTTGTGGCGTACCTGGCATTGTGTATTGAGCACAAATGTCATGTCTGTCAAAGAATTTAGCAAATGGACCTGGACATTGTCCTGATTCATTATATTTTCCATAATATTCACCACCTCTATCTGATCTTACTATTTTCACATTTTTATCTAATTGCCTATCAATCTCTTTAATATACATTTCAAATACATTCATTGATTGAGACTTATCATGCAATAGATAAATGTAACCATAACGTGAAAAATCATCAATAAAGGTGATGAAGTAGCTTTCCTTACCAAAAGATGGAACATCGAATGGACCACATATGTTAGTATGTATAATTTCAAGAAGCTCTGTGCTTCTTGTGGCACATTTCTTAGTATGCTTTGTTTGTTTACCTTTAATACAATCAATACACACTCCATAGTCAGTAAAATCCAAATTTGGAAGAATTTCATTCTTCACTAATCTTTGCATTCTTTCCTTGGATATATGACCCAAACATTTATACCACAAGTAAACAGAATTTTCATCAACCAAACTTCATTTAGTGTCAACATTATGATGCAAGGTCATTAATGTCTCAACAAAAGAATTATCAAATCTAAATTTGTAGAGACCATCACATAAAGTTCCAGTTCCAGTAAGGGTATCACTCTTAAATAAACCGAAAGATTTAGAACCAAACTTACAATAAAATCCCACATCAAGTCTTGGCAAAGAAACTAAATTGCGATAAAATGTAGGTACATAAAGGGTTCGAAACAAATCCAAATAATACCCAGTATCTAAGATCAAACGATATATGTCAATGCCTTCAACTAGAGCTTTGTTTCTGTTCCCCGTAATCACATAACTTTCATTTGATTTTATGGTTTGGATCGTAAGAAATCCCTGCATCATATTTGACACATGAGTGGTGACACCAGGATCAATCCACCAAGTATTATGAGAAACTTCAGTAAAGTTTGATTCAAAACATACTAAAGTACAAGGCTTACCTTTCTTTTCGAACCAAGCCTTACGTTTCAGACAATCATTCTTCAAGTGTCCAATTTTATTGCAAAAATGACACTTAATAAGATTGTGTTCATTCTTATGGATTTAAAAGCCTTTGAAGAGTCATTCAGGACGTGTAATCTTTTATTTTTGCTCCTTCCACCTTTCCTCTTGAAATTCCTTTTAATTTCTTGATGACTTGATAGATTAACAGAATGAGCCTTTTGATTCTTTATTCTTGTTTCCTCTTGAACTAGCATACTGGCCAATTCATTCACATTCCACTTATCCTTTATAGTGTTGTAATTCATTTGAAATTGTCTATATTGCTCATGAGGCAAGGAATTAAGTATAAATTGTACTAAAAAGTACTCATCCACATTCATACCTAAAATCTTTAACTTTGCTGCTAAATTCGTCATCTCAAGTATATGCTTATGCATTGTATGTGAACCATCATATTTCATGGTGGTCAGTGTACTCATCAATGTACCAGCAAGTGACTTATCAGCAATTTGAGAACGCTCTTTCACAAATTTCATAAATTCCTTAGCATTGTCAGTCTTGGGAAGGGAAGTCTTTAAATTGTTTGCAACTGTCATTCACATGAACATTAAGCTTAATATGTTCGATCTTTCCCAAGCTTTATAGAAAGACTTTTCATCATTGCTACTTTCATCAATAATAGTAGCTAGTTTATCAGCTTGAAGCGCTAAATCAAGATCTAAGACACCTAAATAAAACTGGACTTGTTCACTCCAATCAGAAAAATTTATCCCATTGAATAAGGGAACAGACAAAGCATGCGAATGGAGTGAAACAGGTACATATACTGCAAACATATGCAAGAAAATACTCATACATTAATGCCTTGAGAACATCACCTAATTAGATTCAAACTAAATTACACATGTACATCATAGTTCTCCTTTGGGCGATCCTATGATATACAAATATATAAAAACCATAATAATACTACTAACTTTTATTTGGTAATTGTAAATATATCTTATTAAAATTTATTCACTATATTTGGATATATAAACAAATTTAACAAGTCATATTGATTACCAACTATCATGTTCATGAATTATAAGATAATAATTAACCTTTTGGTTAATCTCTAATTTCTTATAATAAATGAAGATGATAGTTGGTAATCAATATGACTTGTTAAATTTGTTTGTATATCCAAAGATAGTAAATAAATTTTAATAAGATATATTTACAATTACCAAATAAAATTTATTAGCATCATTATGGTTTTTATATATTTGTATATCATAGGACCGCCCAAAGGAAAACTATGATGTACATGTGTAGTTTAGTTTGAATCTGATTATGTAATGTTCTCAAGGCATTAATGTATGAGTATTTTCTTGCATATGTTTGCAGTATATGTACCTATTTCACTCCATTTGCATGTTTCGTCAATTTCCTTATTCAATGGGATAAATTTTCCTGATTGGAGTGAACAAGTTCAGTTTCACTTAGGTGTCCTGGATCTTGATTTAGCACTTTAAGCTGAGAAACTAGCTGCTATTACTGATGAAAGTAGCAATGATGAAAAGTATTTCTATAAAGCTTGGGAAAGATCAAACAAATCGCGCTTAATGTTCATGCGAATGATAGTTGCAAACAATTTAAAGACTTCTCTTCCCAAGACTAACAATGCTAAGGAATTTATGAAATTTGTGAAAGAGCGTTCTCAAACCGCTAATAAGTCACTTGCTGGTACATTGATGAGTACACTGACCACCATGAAATATGATGGTTCATGTACCATGCGTGAGTATATACTTGAGATGACGAATTTAGCAGCAAAGTTAATGACTTTAGGGATGAACGTGGATGAGTACTTTTTAGTACAATTTATACTTAATTCCCTACCTCATGAGTAATATGGGTCATTTCAAATGAATTACAACACTATAAAGGATAAATAGAATGCGAATGAATTGGCCAGTATGCTAGTTCAAGAGGAAATAAGGATAAAGAATCAAAAGGCTTATTCTGTTCATCTCTCAAGTCATCAAGAAGTTCAAAGGAATTTCAAGAGGAAATGTGGAAGGAGCAAGAAGAAATGATTACACGTCCTGAATGATTCTTCAAAAGCTTCTCAAATCCACAAGAATGAACACAATTTTATTAAGTGTCATTTTTGCAACAAAATTAGATTTCTTCATTTGGTTCGAGTTCTTTGGGTTAATAGAGAGAAATCGGATTTCTTCATTTGGTTTGAGTTCTTTGGGTTTTCTACAACGATCATTATCAAGTGTAGCGCTATGGATAAATGTATGTCTTTATCTATTTGTGAAAATCATGAAGATTAAATATCGTTGTTTTTACTTTGAATATCCGCATCAAAGTATTATATGTATAATCTAACAATACCTTCTATGCACTACAACTATTGTGGCATATGGAGATCAAATACTTGTCTGTTAAAGAAGAAGTTCAGAAATGAAGAGTGTCAATTGAGCACATTAACACCAAACTTATGATAGCAGATCCCTTAACAAAAGGACTGTCGCCCAAAACATTTATGAGCATGTTGAAAAGATAGTATTGTTGGACGTCATTAATGTTTGTATTATGATTGTATTAAGTTTATGTATTTGACACTTTGAGCTCATTTACAAGTTTATGATATTTCCTGTTTTCTACTTAGTATACATTATGAAAATAGATGAATGTTAAACATGATAGTTTCTAAAGAGACATTATAATTGGATTATTACTGTACTTCTTATTTATGAATCATGTTAAGTAAAGTGCTATAGTTGTAGTGCATAGAAGGGATTATATCGATTAATGACATACAACCGCTATGACTCGCATTAGTTTTTTTTACTTAATTGTGATTATTATGTGATTGCCAATTTAATGAAAATTTTATAGCATAATCTTATTATGCACATTACAGTCTTTATTAAACCATGAAAGGAACATCATATGGGCAAAGTGGGAGAATGTAAGAATTATTGTGACCCACATGATATGATTTATTATATGGTTTAATAATAGTTGAAATGCTATAAAATAAATAATGTATTGGTTATGAGGAGTTACGACTCTAATAAAACGAAGAGGTACAACTTTTATGAAAGTTGAAAAGTCGCTTTGATGGAAGACACCTCTTCAAAGAATGTATAAATAGAGTCTGGTCCTCTCTCCACCCATATGAAAAGCAATAACTGAAAGGAATTTGGTATTCTCTCCTCCATCGAGAGAATACATTAAGAATAGTGGGTTAAGGGAGAGAAATCGGATTTCTTCATTTGGTTCGAGTTCTTTGGGTTTTTTACAACGATCATTATCAAGTGTAGCGCTATAGATAAAGGTATGTCTTCATCTATTTATGAAAATCATGAAGATCAAATATCGTTGTTTTTACTTTGAATTTCCGCATCAAAGTATTATATGTATAATCTAACAATTGGTATTAGAGCACTGTTAGATTATACATATAATACTTTGATGCGGAAATTCAAAGTAAAAACAGTGATCTTTGATTTTCATGATTTTCTCAAATACATGAAGACATACCTTATCCATAGCGCTATACTTGATGATGATCGTTGTAGAAAACCCAAAGAACTCGAACCAAATGAAGAAATTCGATTTCTCTCCTTTAACCCACTATTCTTAATGTATTCTATCGATGGATGAGAGAATACCAAATTCCTTTCAGTTATTGTTGTTCATATGGGTGGAGAGAGGACCTGACTCTATTTATACGTTCTTTGAAGAAGTGCCTTCCATCTAGGGATTAAACCTACTTGTTAAAAATAAAACTTGTACGAGTTATTCTATAAAACCCGCTTATATTAAATAAGTTTTTACACCGCCAGTGCATGGAATAAAAGTCCATTGAAATACGTCGTTGGCAATGCTGGGGATGATGGAAGAAAAGGGAAAAAAAAAGATTAGGTAAAATTACACTTGTTGGTGTCAAATATGTGCTTGTTGAATGTGTTTTAGGTCAAAGTTTTAGCACTTTGCATTGCCAGGTATCACATATGAGCTTTTTCAATATATTACGATAGTGTTCGGAATACCAAACTTAGGCACAAACTACTGAAAGGCAAAGTTAATAAAGAGATCTCGACGTGTGTTACTATATAATTCGATGAATAGCCATTGTCATAGATATATTCTTGAAGGACAAGTCTGTGATTGTTTCTACGCTCATGCCTTGATTTCTAGTTGTTGGTTTGTTTTGGAACTCTATGGGCTTATCTTGTTATTGTGACTTTTGAGATTTTATATCATGTATCATTTTGATAATAAATGGAAATTTTTTTGATAAAAAAATGATAATTTGTAAAAGTTCGGCATCTTTGGTTTCTTTATCCCGATCGCAATATCTTAAATTGCCCATTTTAATGATGATGCTCTTAATATGAGAGTTAATTAATAGTTCCTTTAACCTTTCGAAAATTGTCAAAGGTCGATATATTTGTCCTTTTGAGCCCACCTTTCTCTGCTCCCTTTGCCGACGTCAGCAACGATTAGCCTACAGTGGATGGACCCACAGTGGTGACACCAATGGATGCAATGAGGCCGATCGCCGGAGACGGCCGGGTGGAGTGCGGTAATAGTGCAACATCCATGGTTGAACCAGTGGAAAGAAAGAAAGAAAGGAAGAAAGAGAGGGTGGGCAGATTTTGCTTTTCTCGGGAGAAGTGCCAAAAAAGTCTTAAACCTTTTGTCATTGTGCCGATTTAATCCTAAATCTTTTTTGGGTGCCGATTTAGTCATAAACATTTTTACATTGTGCCAGTTCAGTTCTTTCCGGCTAATTTTGATCGAATTTTGCTGACTGAACGCCAGCCGGCTGACGTGGCCTAATCGACACTGACGTGGACAATTTTTAATAATATTTTAATATTTTTAATTTTTAATTTTATTTTTTTATTCTCTTCTTCTTCCTCCAGTTGGTCATTGGACCTTGGCGACCGGCCAGAGGCGACGGCTGGTGAGGTCGGCCTCACCGGATCTGGCGAGGGTTGAGGCCGGCGTGGCTCGACCTCGTCAAATCCGGTGAGGGCGAGCCTCGCCCGCCTGGCGCGAGGCCGCCCTTGAGGCCTGGGCAGCGAGGCTCCCCCTCGCTAGATCTGGCGAGGGTTGAGCCTTGCCCATGGCCGACGAGGGTGAGCCCCGCCAGCTCAGCGCGAGGTGGCGGCCTCAAGTCGACAAGGTGGTTGTGCTGTGTCACGAGCATGCCCTGCTGCATCTGGGTCCCGTCGAAAAGCACCATCCGGAACTTCTGCCGCTCCCTCTCCATGGTGCCGGCGCCACCCGGGTTCTGGTTCTAGTTGCTGGGGGTCTTCACCATCTTCATGTCCCCACCTGCACAATCGGCTTCACCTTGCTCTCCCCAATGAGCTCGCATTCGCAGATCTTCCATAATGCACCCTCCGTCAACTTCACCGCCGCCGACATCTCTCCGAACCAGTGAGAGGGGGAAGCCGCCGTTGCTAGGGTTATGGTAGAGATGGGTGAGAGGAAATCGATCGCGACGGATTGAAAATCGATAGCTCGAGTGAAGCCGCCTCCTCGCGCCAAGCTGGCGGGGCTCCCCTCGCCAGATCCGGCGAGGGTGAGCCTCGCCGCCCAGGCCTTGAGGGTAGCCTCGCGCCGGGCGGGTGAGGCTCGCCCTCGCCGAATTTGGCGAGGGTCGAGGCCGGATGGCGAGGTCGAAACTCGCCGCCCCGCGCGAGGTCGCCCTAGCGACCACTGGCGAGGTGGCCAGTGAGGTCGAGGTTGACCTCACCGGCCGTCACCTCTGGCCGGTCGTCGAGGTCTGGCTGGAGGAAGAAGAAGAAAATAAAAAATAATCAAAAAAATAAATAAAAAAAATATATATATTATTAAAAGTTGTCCATGCCAGCGCCGATCAGGCCATGTCAGCCGGCCGACGTCCAGTTAGCAAAATCCGGCCAAAATTAGCCGAAGAAGACTGAATTGGCACAACTTAAAAAGGTTTAGAACTAAATCGGCACCAAAAAAAGGTTTAGGACTAAATCAGCACAAAGAAAAAAAGTTTAGGACTTTTTTGGCACTTTTCCCTGCTTTTCTCTCATCGTTTTCTTTATTTTTTGTTATATTAGAGTTTATGTGTGGGTGACATTCAAGTTTGTAATCCATTCATCGTGAACTGATAGGAGGAAATTTTTTTCCAACAAACATGTCCTTGGTAAAAATTAAATTGCCAAATGTAGGTACGGAAACTAGTGAAGTTGGACTTCTAGGTCGCCAGGTTGATCTAACTAGTTCTTTAGATATTCAAGCATAATTAGCACAGACGGGCAAGACCTTCTCTTAAGTTTCCCATGAAATTTTTCCTTGTTCGAGACCATCAACTGCTCTCTGTTTTGCGAGTGCACCATCTCTGCATTATAAAGTAAATCCAATACCATTCTGAACTATGGCCTGCAATTCGCTTACTGAAAACTAATGAACAATAACCATGTACTTCAAACAACGGTTAAAGTGGTAATTTTAGAAAAATAACCATGTATCTTAAACAATGGTTAAAACGGTAATTTTGGAAGATCCACCGAAAAAGTGTGTTATTAAAAACATCTCTACAATAGACTATAAATTTAAATTGAAGCTTTTCCATCCTCAGCCAAATTTAAATTGATTTCTATAATAAACTCTATTGCTCTTCTTCTTTCTTGATTAACTTTTTTCTTTTTTTCTATCTTTGCTCACTCCTGTGCGTGGGATCTTTTCTGCTAGTCTTCTCACAATCCATGTCCAACAAAGTTGAGTTACATTTCACAATTTTAATATTTCAAATCTTACCGACACGATTCTTCTCTCCTCCTTCGTGATTGCAGAACGTCAGTGATTCAATAGAACACTTTGGAATGCTGTCATAAAATTAGGTGCACAAAATTGGGACCTTATTTGATCAAAACGTAGGGATGTCTTAACCGAAGGCCTAAACTAAAATTTTCAGTACATATCCAGTTTAAGATTTGACAAAAGAATAAATTTATTCTTATGATGATGCCAAGGCCACATAGACATGAAAGGAAAAAAGAACCAAAAATGATCGGACTCTCTCTCTCACGCCAAAAAAATCACCCTAGAAGTTTATAAAAGTTACTAGGGTGCCATTGTGAAGGAGTCGAAAATGTTTTCAGAGTCTATGGATATGTTTGATAATCATTCTGTTTTCGAAAATAATTTCCACTTAGAAATGATTCTTTTTTATTCTATCTTGGGAATAATTTTTTAATATTTGAAAGCACTTGGTAATTGTTCAAAATTCTTATTTTCGAAATAAAAAGATGTTTGGTAAAACTATTAATTTTTTATTTTTTTATTATATTTTTCTCTTTTTCTTTTTCATTTTCTCTTCTTCTTCCTCCTCCTTTTGTGTTCACTCGTTGGCCACTGAACCCTGTGGATGGCACAAGGCCAACCTTGCCTTAGCCTAATAAGGTTGAGGTGAGGCTCAGCCTCACCCATATCTACGAGACCAAGGCTCATGATGGCCAAGCAAGCCTCTAGCAAGCTCATCGGACCTCACTTAATTAGTTGTCAATGACTACTGACAACGGTGACAATGGCCGGTGATCGGCTGAGAAGAAAAAGAATAGAGAAGAAGGGAGAAGAAGATAGAAGAAAAAAGGAAAAATATATTGAGCTTAATTTTGAAATTATTATTACAAATAAAGAAAAAAAAATTTTTACTCTATTTTACATCTATTCTCAAATGGATTTCTACTCATCCCCTACTTATCTATGGTATATGTACCAAAGCTCAAAATAAAACCAGTCTCTCTCTCTCTCTCTCGTATCGCTTCCGTGCACGTCTCGTCTCAACCTCTTCCATGTCTTTTCATGTTGACTTCGAGACACCTATCAAGTGTCGGAATCCATGTCAGGAAATACGTACTTTTTATGTGAGGCAAGAGTGTGACATCCTCGTGACATCCTCGTCAACGAACTGTGGCAGTATTCTTGACTTCAATGACATCTTTAAGCCGTCCAACGCGAGGACAAAAAGGGAGTCTACGAAAGACGTCCTCGTGTGACATGTGTCCAATCGAGAAGATGAGGTAGTCAATATTTTCATTCATAATTGCACATTAGAAAATGAGCTAATTTCATCGACTAACCCAGAGCTTAGGTCATACTTAAGACCTCCGTCTGAACTCTCATCCTCCCCCGTTGTCTTAGCTTTTTCAAGGATAACATAAATTTCATTTTCAATTAATTATTTTCCTTAGAAGAAATTGTGATGTTAAGCTTTTGAGAATACCCACATAAAGTTCAACGTATATAAAATATTTATTGATTGAGGATGACGATGTTCTAAATTTATCAGGTAAAGTCAAAGAAGTCAATGTATCTCTTTTACGAGAAGGCACACATGCACGATTTAAACTCAAATTATGTCCAAAAGATTTTTTGAATTGGCAATGAGATAAAAAGCCCTTTGAAGTATAATTTATTTTAAACAAATAGTCAGTTTAAAGGTCCTTTTTACACAGGTAGTCTCAAAATTGGAACATAAACCTCTTTATGAAATAAATATACATCCTAAAAATAAAAGGTGAATATGTGTCATTTTATCAAACCTACTTATGTGAAGAAATTTTGACATTGTTAGAGCACTAACAAAAATCCACTGAAATATGTGTTTGCAAAGAAGGGGATGGTGGAAGAAACGCATTACATGGAGCAATTGGAAATCACTTATCAACCAAACATCTGCTGTCCAAGAGAGATCCGATGTTCTGCAACTATTGTTGGACAAACAAATGTGATCAGGTAGCCCCAGTTGAACTTGATAAACAACAAAAAACTGCTAAGAAGTTCACCCGATTATCGTATTCAACGTCTACAAAATTGGTTTCCTTTACATGATTTTTGTTCCTGTGCTCCATTCTAATGAAAGATAAGAGAGAGTCTGGCATAATTTATGTTGGCTTGTTTTGAGAGTGTGCATCCTCTAACTTTACATTTAGTACCTTGAATGGTGATTTGGGAGGATTTTTTTGGTGGTTGTTGATATCAAAATTTTGACTATATATTTAAAATTAATTTGCATAAAAAATTAGGGATCAATTTGATCCTAACAAAAATACTTTTTGCGTCAATTAGGTCCTAGTTTTTACTTGCATCCATTGATCTTTATTTTTTTTTACTTATTTTTCACCTTTTTTTTCGGATAATAATAATAATAATAATAATAATAATAATAATAATAATAATAATAATAATAATAATAATAATAAGGGGGGGCAACTGCTGGGGCTGGGCTTCCACGCCCAACCTACTGGGCTTCGCAGTGGTCGGATCTAGCTGTAGGAGCGGAGCAAGGCGAGCACGGTGGTGCAGCGCGGTGCAGGGACGCGGGCTCACAGGCGAGAGTTCCGGCAAGATGGGACAGGAACGACTTCGTGGGTCCAGGGCAGATCTGATGGGCGTCGGAGCAAGGGCGTCGCGGGTGGAGGCTCAAGCAGAGGCGGTGGGCTCGCGGGTGAGGCAGAGCGCGACGATGCTGGGTTGAGCTGCTGCGGGGAGCGTCGGCAAAGGAGATCGGAGGCACGAGCGTCACGGCGATCGGCTCGGATCTATTGGCGTCGAGCTCTTCTGTGGTGTAGCGACAGCAGACGCGAGGACGAGCGAGCATCGGCGCTCGAGTGGAGAGGTAGGCGCGGGCTCGCCAGTGAGGTGGTAGCGCGAGTGGTGCGGCGTTGCTGCTCGAAGGCCAGTGTTGCGGGGGACCAACGGTGCAGGGAATCGGCGGAGGTCGCGAGCTCGAGGAAGTTTGCGGCTGTGGGAGCAGATAGAAACAAAATTAGGGTTTTAGTCTTTTTTGGTTGGTTCTCAAACCGGTTCCCAAACTGGTCTGGTCAATCTGGTTCCCGGGTGGGTAATCCCTCGGAACCAGTTCTCGGACCAGTTCAAACCGGTTCTGCATTTTGGGAACCGGTTCCCGACCCTATTTTCTGGGTGGGCCGATCCGGGAATCGGGTTGACCCGATCCGGTTTCACACCCATTTCGAGACACCTAGCAAGTGTCAAAATCCAGGTTAGGATACAATTAAACTTTCCTCTTGATAATATTTGTCCCTCTCTTCCATATCTTTTCATGCGAGGCGCCTAGCAAGTGACCAAATCCATGCTAGGATACCACGCAACTTTCGTCTAGATGATGTAAGCAATGACGCAACACGAACCTCGAAGACGAAGTAAGTGTCACATCCTTGTGGGGAGGAACTTTGGCAGCATCCTTGATTTCAATGACATCTTTAAGTCGCCCAATCCGAGGCCAAAAAGGTGTTGCACAAAAGACCTCCTTGCATGACACGTGTACAATTAGAGAAGATAATAGAAGATAAGATTTCAATCATTTCCATACATGACACGTGTACAATTAGAGAAGATAAGGTTTCAATCATTTCAATCATTTCCATACATAAGACTTCCTTTGAGATTAAACTATTAATTTCAATTTACTAGACAGAATAGACTCCAATGTATGGACTCGGTGGATCTTAAGATGAGAACAACTTATGGATGGGAATCCACCGATTGCGATGCAATGCCACAGTTTTGACACCGAGCATCCTTGATTGCTTCGAAGAAAATTACTCGACCCGCTCCTAGCCACCCCGGGTACCATAGCATGTCGGGAATAAGGGGGACATACTAGACATAACCACTCCCTTGGTTGGGGGCTGTGCCACCCTGACCGCCATTTTACAAAATAAAAGTCCATTGAAATAGGATTCGCATTACATACGCTATCAAGGTAATAGATATATATTTTACATAAGCAGTCTCAAAATGGAATAACCTATTTATTGATTAAATTTACTAAGTATTTGCTAAAAATGAATCATTCTATAAAACCACTGAATAAAAGTAATTGAAATATGTCGTTTGCAAAGCAGGGGATGGTGGTAGAAAAGAAAGAATATTATTATGTGAAATTACACTTGTGGCCCCAAGTAACTAATTGATAAAAAAAAAATGTATCTAATGTAGGAATCCAATTGATTTAAAATACATATATATGAAAGATCATGGACGGAAGATAACTGGTAAAAATTCAGCACCTTTGGTTTCTTTGTCTCGATTGCAATATCTTATATGTACATTTTAATGATGATGCTTAATATATGAGTTGATTAATAGTTCCTTTAGTCTTTTGAAAATAGAGAAATTGTCAGAGTTCAATATAATTGTTCTTTCGTGCCCGCCTTTCTCTACTCCTTTTGCCAAATATAGGTTCAAGAACTAGCTAAGTACTATTATTATCACAATAGCTCAAAGGCTGCTATGTTAGAAAAGCCCAATTAAGAGTGGCTCATGCCCTAAATTATT
This sequence comes from Eucalyptus pauciflora, assembly GCA_007663325.1. Classification (NCBI taxonomy): domain Eukaryota; kingdom Viridiplantae; phylum Streptophyta; class Magnoliopsida; order Myrtales; family Myrtaceae; genus Eucalyptus; species Eucalyptus pauciflora. The sequence goes on from VMYD01000404.1 coordinate 3,597,818, forward strand.
GGTGGTAGGTGAATTGATTGAAACCTAACTAGTGACTAGGCATCTACCATTCAAAAGTTGATTTGTTTGGGAAAAATCATAATGTGTAACTTTTTTTTTGGTCAGCACAACGTATTACTTGGAGTGCCGATTTTGTGTCATGGACTCAAATAAATATCTATATCTTAATCAAAACAAGTGAGAGTACTCCATTTGATGTACGATATTATGTTGGTACGTTAGGAGCTAGACTCTTTGGTTTGGTATGGTTCAGGCGTCCTTGAGATTGAACCGTTAATTTCAGTTTGATAGACATAGATTCCAGTGAACGGACTTGGTGGATATTAAGATGTGAACAACTTATGGATAGTAACCCAACAATTGTGATGCAATTCCACACCTTTCTCAGTGCAAATCAGAGTACCAATTCCATGATTTTATAGTGTGGTAGTGGCCAAATGTCTCCCAGGGGGAAAAATTTTAAGAGGTGAAGAGAATGATTTTCCCCATGTTACTGAGACGATAAAAATCTAATGATGATAATTAAAATATTATATATATTAATACATTGGCATCATAAAAAAAATTTACACGAAAATGTCTCAGAATGGTAATGTAAATCTATTTATTGAGAATAGTTGCGTGCAAAAAAAAAAAATTGTGTAACATTATTTAAAACTTGCTTGTGTGAAAAAATAAAAATTCAATGCCTTTTACAGAATAAAAGTCCATTGTAAACCCTCAAATGAGCGTCATACATAAGTTATGACACTTGAAAAATTAGTTATGACATTAAGTGAGCGATCGTAAGAAAGTTATGATACTTGTAGTGTCCTTTTTCCGTAACAAAACAAAATATAGAGAGTAAAGTGAGATTTCCCAAACTACAGAGACCAAACAATTTTCAATTTCTCTGAATTAAAATTGCAAAAGCAATGTGTGGCCACCAAGTACAGCTAATCGATTCATTTTAAGTGGCCTATGTACATAATTATTCCTTTCAAGTAAACAGCGAACGCGCCAAATGTATTACTTAAAGTTCTAATCTCCTAATTTGGTTTGACTTGGCTCCGCAAGTTCCCTCATAGTTGTAAATCATGATGCCACTGCTTTTTGTCAGTCCTAGTTTTGTTACTTACAAGCACTCAATAACCAGTTCATTAAAATTAATTACCAGAATATTTCCTCTTATAAGAGAGCATTGTTCCAAAAATCACCTCATTAGGACTAATTATTTCTATGTTTACTTAGTATAAAAATTGAATTTGCAGCCGACTGTCCAGTAAAACAATTTCATCAAGGGCAGAGCATAAAACGAATGGCTTCTGGATAGTTAATTATCTATCATTAAGAGACTACATGAGACTAAACTTTTGAAGTGATGATCCTCGAACTAGTCAATTCACTATAGTCATCTCCATAAAGAAATCATGTAATGTAGCTCTAAGCCAAAAGTAAACTGGTCAAAGGAAATGGTTGTCACTGTTACGACAAAGTATAAAGATAACATTAAAGAAGAGAATCCATTAATAAACACATTGTCCAAGGGACACGGATGTTGAAATGTTCTTGCCACGGAAACAAGAAAAAGTAATATGGATTTTGTAAGAAAAATTAGATCAATTATTTTTCCCAACCATTAAGTACAAAGTTTAAGCTAAACACTTAGTGAAAAACTCCATGCAATTCATTGCTATGATCATAGTAATAATCTTATAAACATGTATCTTATATCAATTGCGACTTATAAATTTATTGTATCAATTGATGGAATTGATGTGATTAAGTTCATTCATTTATGTTTATTTATGTATAACTACTTCATGATTATTATGTGAAATTGTGAAGTTAGATACAATTTTGTCTACTTAATTTATGAATGATATCACAGATAAAATCAATGGTAACAATAAATAAAAAATTAATAAAAAGCACATTGTACAAGATAAGAAGGTAAAGTTCCCATAAAACTGATTTATGATACAATACTATCTCGAAAAAAAAACTCATAATCTATGTTAAGTTTAAGGTTAAAATGTTTTTTGTTTAAAAATTTAATTTTTATATAGAAAATTCTATGCAACGACTGAGCCTAACGCTAATAATGTGTTGATGATTTAAAGCATACACGGTATAAAATTTTCTAAGGTTATTTATGTTTTTTTTTTTTTTTTTTTTGGTACCCAGGGAACCCCGTACAGCCGGCAGCCGGCGGGTAAACCCTGGGGGCGACACGCACGACCACCACGCACGTGCCACCGGGTAAATCACCAAATGACGCACTGGGGATTCGAACCCCTCCCCTTCGTGAGGGGGAGAAGGCCCGAAGCCAGCAACGCCACCATAAGGTTATTTATGTTCATCTCTCTTTTTGTTAACAAAGTGGCTAAGGAAGAAGGGAATTCAGAAGGCACGACGACAACCGACAAAGGTTAGTTATTTTGTACTTTTTATTTTCATTTTTTCTATAAACTTGTGTTTCATGCATTTTGACATTTTTTGTTAATAATATTTTAAATTTTAAGCATGCAAATGCTGACATATAACTTCAAATATAATCTTCATACTTTTTGAAATCTGAACAATATCTTGAATTATAATTGAGAAAGCCCAAAAAAATATTGTTTTTTACTTTCAAGGAGTAAATAAACACGCTCATAAAAAAATGTGCGTTGAGTAAACGACTGCCCCTTGGCTTGCATTTGCATTTCATGGGAACTTTGAGCAAGTGCAATAATTAAACTTGACTTAAAAACCAAGAAGTACATAAGCAGAGGACTTTTAATATGTAATTTTTGTAGTCATGCCAACAGCGGTGGTCCATGACAAGTATCGACCATTGTTTGGAGCTGCACTCGTAGGAAATTGGACATATGTCCAGCAAGAGGTTTCTGAAAATAGCGAAGCAATGATGGCCGAAGTTATGACTGTAGAACATGAATCCGTTACTGTGCTTGATGTTGCGGTTATTGCCACACAAGATTGATTGGTCGAGAACCTAGTTGAGCTGTTGCCTTCAAGAGATGAAAATTTAATTTTAAGGAGGGCTCTCTGCAATGCTGCTCGGGGTGGAAGAATAAGGATGGTAAAGGCATTAGTAGGCAAAATTGATTTTGGACGTGAAAGTGTAGCCCGTGCCTTATCGACTGCTATTTCATGGGCTCCTATTCAAAAGGACGTTATTTGGTACCTGGCCAAACATATATCCGCCCCAGATGATGATATCATCAGCAGCCTTACGATGGCCGGTCATATGGGTAGGATTTAATACATACTCATCTTATTTCATTTCCTTAGCTATTTTCTTGAACTAACTTTTTTGTTCTTGTGTTCCAAAAGACGTAGTCTTCTTTTTAGAAAACCAAAACTCCAGGCAAGCGGCAATTGAAGATACTAAACACGATAGAACGTTGAAATACTTGGTGCCTATGATGTCTTACTTCCGTAGTAGAGCTAGACTCAACTTTTGGGAACAAATTGTTTACAAATGTAGGTGCTTCTCGCACTTCCTTTGTTAAATATGTGCAATTCAAACAACTTTATCCGCATGGTATTCACTTTATCTGTTATGATTTTTAGATATCCCACCATGCTTGGTCAATACATCATCTGGCAAATATGAAGAAATGAAGTTGCCTAAAGGTATTTCTGTGAATCTACTTAATTGATGGACTAACATGACAAAAAGCATATCATTCATAGATCCTATCGATAAAAAAATGGAGGGACAATGACTACATCTATGTATACAATTTAATATCCAAATCATGAGGTAGGTCACAAATTAAAGTCATGATAACTGTTGTAAAGTAAGGCAAGACGTCTTACTCAATGTCAAATTTCCAGGTAGAATTATTGAGAATTGTAGACTTGGATTTCATCTAGAGGTTGATCAGTCCAAGTTGTTTTCTAACATATTCAAGCATTATTAAATTTCATTGCATGTGCAATTTTCGATTCATGAGTGTGATATGTATCCTTTTGTTAATCATCAATTCCTAACTTGCTGACATGATTGTTCTCTCCTCTTCGTGGCTATAGCAAAGAAATTCATGATATCACTCTTGAATCTTACCACAAAACTAGGTACATGAAATTACCATGGTATTTATAGGAAAAATGACCTCATTTCATCATAGGTAGAGATCCCTAATTTAAAGTGCAAATTGATATTTCAGTATCCCTTGAGATCATAGGTATTAAGATGGACTGAACCTCAATTCGTATATGAAGATACGATTCAGTTTAATTTAATTCCAAGTCTAAATGATATATATGCTTTACGTGAATCTGTAAAAATACTCTATCCAAGATAGAGCTATTGATCCATTATTGAATCTTCCCATTTTTCATTTAAAAAAAAAAATCCATAAAGTTGTGTGTGTTCATCAATACATTCGCCTAGTCTCTCATGCATGCATTTTTATTTTCAAGCTATATTAAATTTGTTTTCTTGATTAATATCTTACAACCATCATTTTCTTCGAAACTACTATGTAGATGTAACAAAACAGCCTAAATCCATCTTTAATATCTTTGGCCTTTTGATTCTTCCTTGTTATATAAAATTGCTTATCTAATAATACGTGCAGTTTCTTTCATCAAAAAGATTGTAGAATCGAAGTTGAGGCACGAATTTGGAAATCTAGCTCTTTTCAACAAGAGATTTGCTATGGATATTCCCACAATACTGGAGTTTTTATTGACTTCAAACATTGTCATTGACGCTGCATCTCGTGGAATCTCTGACTTTGTCCAATTATGTTTGATGTTTTTCCCGGAGTTAATGTGGGAAAAAAATTTCACAAAAGAACTGATCAAAGAAGTTGTGAAGGGACGGCATGTCGAGTTGTTTAGACGACTGAGCGCACACAACACAACTCCATATTTGACTGATGATGAGTTGACGAGACGTAGCCTGATGGAGGCAGTAGTAGAATGGTCACCAAGATGTGTATCGGCAGATGTTTCTGGAGCAGCTTTTCTTATACAGAGGGAACTTCAGTGGTTTAAGGTTGGTTGACCTTATTCGCCTACCACAATTTCGTGCTTTTTAATTTACATCTATAATGATAGGTGTCCTTAATTTTTGTGAAGGTGGTGGAAGATATGAGCGATCCTTCTTTAAAACGTCTGAAGTTTAAGGTCAGTTCACCTTATTTGTTTGCCACCCTTTTGTGAGCTTTAATGTACACTTACATTAATAGGCGCCCTTTATTTTTGTGAAGGTATCGAAAGAGGAAGATGGGAGCGATCCTTCTTTTAAAAGTCTAAAATTGGAAGAAACAGAAGAAAGAAGAGGGAAAACATATTGGGAAGTTTTTGTAGAACAACGCCAAGATTTGCTCAAAGAGGCTGGACAATGGATGAAGAATACATCATCATCTTGTAGTCTTGTCTCGACTCTCATCATTACGGTAGCTTTTGCTGCTGCTTTTACGGCACCTGGAGGCAACGATCAGAACACAGGGATCCCGATCTTTTTGGAGAAGAGCTCGTTTGTTGTATTTGCGATTGCAGATGCTTTCGCTCTCTTCTCCTCTGTCACCGCCACCTTGATGTTCTTGGCTATCCTAACTTCACGCTATGCCATTGAAGATTTCGTCCACTCACTGCCGAGAAAAATGATACTAGGCCTCACTTTTCTCTTCCTCTCTTTGGCCTTTATGATGGTAGCATTTGGTTCTGCTCTTACGATCGTCTTAAGGGAACGATTACCGTGGATCTACATCCCAATTACTTTGTTCGCCACCATCCCTATCATATTGTTTGCAGTCCTACAGCTTCCCTTGTATGTTGAAATGGTCGAATCCACCGGCTGGCCTCCCCTCTACCGTCCCATTAAAATTTGGAAATAACCTCTACTATTATTAGACAAAGACATCGGTAATGTCATCTTTTGCACTTCTTGCTGTGTGTGGTGCCTATTATCATGCTATACTCATTTTAAAGACTTGAAGTGTAACATCAACAATGCTTGTACTAAAGTTTAACGTATGCTGTCAAGTACACACCTTGCCACAATGTGTTATGGGATTGTTTCCCCCCAAACCGTGAGCACTTACTTCATTGCTCATTCTTGTACAAGGTGAGCCCAATTTTCAGAGAATCAGCAACATGATCGTCAAACATTCAATGGGTTTCATCCGGTCAAATAAAAGCAAAGATCCAGACAAATTCTCTACAATGGCCACCCAACTAGCGGCCCAACACAAGTAACTTCCGATGCAGCAAGCGGAGCAAACAATAATTTCAGTCCAATGGAAGCTCAGCCTTCAAAACCAGTCGTCCCACTGGCCATACTTGAACCTCATCCTCTCATCCAAGTCTTTGGCTTTGACCTCCACGAACCTAGCCGCGTTGGCCATCGGTTCCTCTGGCACTTTCGCTCTCCTTATGCTCCGGTTCGTCTCCATCGCGTTCTTCTGTGCACCCAACCCTTCGTACTCCCTCACCCAGCAACGGTGCACGGTGCATGTCCGCACCAACACCACCAACTCCAGAAGCACACAACCATCAAAACCCAGCACTCCAGTCTCACCAGGACTTTACCCTCTTTCAGGTCTCTCTGTGATCTCATAAGCGAAAGGCTTGACGTTTACGCCAGGACGCTAAGCACCTGGCTGGACATCGAAGTAAGGAGGATCAAGACGAGGGTCCTGAAGCAGAAAAGAGTGAGCTAGGAATATGAGACGGGTGGACGGTATTACGAGGAACACAAGGCCGAGCGAAGTTGGGTTACTTGCTAGACCTAGGTGAGGGGCCACGTGTCCTCGCTTTGGCTGGTGAGGGCATGGTGGCCTTTGCCAGAGCTGAGGAGGGGCGTGGCGGCCCTCGCCCAGTGCCGGCGGACCTTGCCGACCCTCACAGACCAAAAAAGAGAGTAAAGAACAAAAAAGAAAATCAAAAAATCAAAAAAAATTATTAAAAAGTTAAAAAAATCATTAAAACATTATTAAAATTGCTTACGTAAATGCCGATCATGCCACATAAGATAGTCAGCATCTATGTAAATGATTTTCAATCAAAATTAACGGGATTGACTCAATAGGTATTAATGCAAAAAATTATGACAAAATTGATCCAATTAAAGGTGCCAATCCAATGCAATAGATTTGATATTTTTTGTTACTTTTTTCCACCGTGGAGCACTATAAGATAGACCCAAAGTGTCGAGAAACACGAATCATGAAGAGTCATAAATTCGTACATAAACATTTACGCAAATATATTCTTAATTGTTCCGCTTAACCTCAAGTACGGTGAAATCACAGTCAGAGCCTAGGAAAAAAAAAGAGAGGAAAAAAAAAAACAATTTCAGTTTAATGGAAGCTCGGGTGGCGAAATCAGTGTTAAACCACTGCCCATGCCTCGTCCTCTCATCTAACTCTTTGGCTTTGACCTCCACGATCTTAGTATTCCTCCTGCTCTTTCGCCATCCTCATGCTCCGCTTCTTCTCCACCGCGTCCCTTTTTGCGCCCAACCCTTCGCGCTTCCTCACCCAGCAATTGTGCGCGATGCACGTCAGCACCAACACCACTAACTTCAGCAGCACATAGCCATCGAAACCCAGCACTCCAGCCTCACCAGGACTTTAGCCTCTTTCGAGTCTCTGCGATCTCAGCAGCGAAAGTCTTGACGTTTCTTTGGTGAAGAGCACGCGGATGCTGAGCACGTGTGTGGACAGCAAAGCGAGGAGGATCAAGAAGTGGGTCATGAAGCAAAAGCGGGTGAGCTGGGAATAGAAGCCCACGAAATAGGAGACGAATAAAATGGACGACATTATGGGGAAAGCGAAACCGAGCAAAGTTGGGGGAATTTTGAGGAGGACCGAGGGAGCAAAAGACGCTGAAGAAGCATGAAAAGAATGAATCGTAAGCAAGAGAGCAGGAGACTCGGGAATGAATAAGAACTTTTCTCAACTTTACGGCAGGCATTTTCTTTTTGATTTTGGGGAGTCTATTTGGGTGTTTGTCTTTATATGCATCAAGAGGGGAGAATTTGAAAGTGAAAGAAGGCAAAGTTTCAAGTTCAACGGCTAGGACACAGGTTGGAGAGGGCACTGCCTTTACATTTATTACTCTCTGTCTTGGGTGGTGCAATGGGTGGGCATCACTCATTTCGCTCTATCTCAAGTGTTTCAAAAGAAACCGCTGGGGCTCAGTCTAATGGTCACCCTTCCATTTTGAAAGTGGGAAGTTGGGAGTTTAAATTCCCACTTTCTCAGGAGGGATTGGAGTGAGGACGATTTCATTTCAGGAGTGGGTTTCGACTCCCACGCCCTGCAAGGAGGCAAGGCAAAAGTCTGAGAATGAGTGTTAGAATAGGATTAGCGTAGGGCCAACAAAAAAAAAAAACAAAAAAAAAAGTGTTTCAAAAGACAAAAGGCACAGAGTTGTCGATGAGGGTTCCTTATCAACTTATGAGAGAAGATTTTGTCTTTCCTTAATTACATGTGAATTGTAGAGAGAGAGAGGAAATTGAAACAATGAGAGAACAAAATACTGCCAACTACTTACGAGTATATGTCAAAAATACTATTCATAAAGATGGATATAGTCAAGAAAATGTTTTGAGCTACATTTTCTGGTTCACTTGGATATGTAGTTCTAACTTCTGAGAACGCATTGTAAAGTAGATTAATTAATAAGGGCCAAAGCATCAGGCACTCTATGATTCACCTTGGTAGTACATCCCTAGGAATTTTCGCTAGCATGTCTAGGGCATCTCCCTACTCTAGCAAATGCCACACCCATAAACAAAAACCAAAAGGGAAAAAGTTCCTTAGAGAGCATATACCATTGGGCAGCAATTTTGAAAACAGAGTAGGGATTGCTCAATTACATGATCAAAGTCGTGTATGAAATGCACATGGATATTGCTTGATAGGATGTCATGAGAAATGCCTTATCATCGTTCCAAATCATCTGCCTTGACACGAAATTAATCCCATTGATGATGACGGGACCTTCTTTTCTACAAATATCTCGTAGATGACTGAATATTCAGTAAATGTAAAGAAAGGGAATGGAAGTGAAAAATGAAGAGTTAAAACAACTGACGAAACAGATTGCACGTATTTTACCACTCCACTACTTCCCTTACGTACAACAACATTGTCCGGCAAAATTGATGATATTCAAAGGCTTCAATACTCATTCTTCACTGCACCACTGAACCTCGTCATCCCTTCCCATATTTCCCGCTTCTCCAGCTGAATATGAAATTCAGGCAAACAATTGATGCTGCAATTAAATATGAACATGTGCTAAGAAACAATGATAAATAAGCAACTTCTGAGGCCAACATGAACACTCAAAAGCAAAACGATCTTTTGCTCAGCCATGTTCAAAATTGTCATGTCAAACCATCATCCGGTGCATATTAGATGCTAGTAGTTGTCATCTCAATGCAGTTCAAAGGAGCCAACCAATTAACATACCATCTCTTCACCAATATCCTCTAAACAGTATCTGGATAGCTTAAAATGGCTTCCACTCTATCTAGCGATGCTTGCAACTGCCCAGAGTTCATGTTGAATAGTGGTTCATCATTACCAAGACCCCTGTTACATGAAACACACAACTTGAAACCCAGAAAAAATTAATAAAACAGAGTGACATAAATCACGGAAGCACATGAACCACACCCGTAAGTTCACTGTATGTTATAATCACCATGCTTTGTAATAACAAAATTTTAATTCGTGACACCAAGTAATTGATACAATTAGAAGTTGTTTTGGTGTTATAGCTCATCTAGTTTCTTCCAAGAGCGAAATATAGTGTAGCTGAGAAGGAAGAAACTTACCCCGTGATTTCTGGAAGAACGTAATCAGCCCTCCACCCAAATCGAAAATCTACACCTGGACAAAGTCCAAGAGTGGTCTTATTTCTAATTCGAGATACGCCGTCCCCACCCAAACATGTGGTGAGCTTCCATTTCCAACTAATTGCATTTAACTGAAAATTGTGGCCTACGCCAACCTGTAATTTTTCAAAACACGCCAAGCTGACTTCCCAAAAGCTTTACCAATTACCGCTCAATACCCACAAAAGTTAACAGACTTATTGATGATTGAGAACATAAGCCTCAAACCTGGAGATTTAAGAATTTTGTGACAGGAATCTTTTTCGAGAGAATGCGCACGTCTTGATGTATGGGTTCATAGACAAACTTCCACAGATGATCTGGGTAGAGAGGCTTGAACACGAGCTTTGCTTGAACATCATTCCTTGGAGCATTGTAAAACTGAATCAAAATATCGAATCCAGATGTCATAATGAGACTATATTCCATATGTATTAACTGAACAAGCGAGTTACACCAGGCCTTAAAGGCTCCAACAAAAATTTTGCTTGATGGCCAATCGTTGGTGCACTATAAGACAGACCCAAAGTTTTGAGGACCATGAATATACAAACATTAAACACAGATATATTCTTAATTGTTCCACTTAAGCTGAAGTATGGTGAATGAGGGCACAAAAATCAAAATATCTGATGAATTAAAGTCGCAGTCAGAGCTTATAGAAGAACAAAAGAGACAACAAGAAAAAGAAAGTCTATGTTCATCTACTTCATTATGCGACTATTACTGACAGAAGCTGTATTAGGTCAATAAAGACGAAACAGTGAACACAAAACCAAGCCAAGCAATGAATTTACGGAAATTATAGTGATTAGCATATGTCAATGGAATCTATGCGAATAACTGTAAGGCTGTAACATCCTGCATGCCAGATCTTGTACAAGTCTGATCAACATGCTCAACCAAGTGAGGTTCAACTCATGGAGATCACTGAAAAAAAAAATAAAAAAAATAAAAAAATAAAAAAAATAAAAGTTCTCCGGTTAATCTACTCAACTTCTAACATCTTCACTATTCGGACATCGGTGAAAATTGTAACAAACCTCTTTTATCTCCCATGAGAACATGGATTGATATCTGAATAGTTCAACACTCTCCAGATTCTCCCTTACATGTGGACTGACATATTGACTTAACACAGAGCCCTAAAATGGACTTCAATGCACGGAAGCAAACGAGAGGGCCTCGAGTATGTATAAATCATGAAGTAACCATGTCAATTTTTCAGGTCAATCTATCTGCAAACTTAAACTAGACAGAAGCATCACTAAAAATCCTTGACATTTTAAATTCTCTCCCACATGCATGTTAGAAGAGTAGTCAGTAATTTAGGAACCAGTGCCACAATCTCTGACACTAATTAAAAAGCGAAGTTGCGCCATCCACACACTAAAATATCCAGCACTTGTCTTCAAGGCCAAGGAATGAGTCTGCGTATCAAATTAGGCGGGAACCACATCCAATATGCATACCCAATCCAAGTCAGCAACATAAGAATTAAATTAAGAACGAACAAGTTATTTACATTAAAATTGACCCAAGCTTCAGATACCATATGCAGATGACCTCAAAACGAAACATTTCATTCACTCCTTCCAAGCCTTAATGGCTCGGTTCATCTTTCCACACCTCTCTCAACAAAATTAAGCCACTAGATCATCCTTTTTCATTCACCCAGGCCAATCATATTTGCTAGAGACCAAACTTCAAATACGTGGCAACACAAAGGCAAATTTAGGCACATCAGAAGAAACACCTCCAGATTAACACCGACTCGGATTCCCTGAATTTCTTTCCTAAACTTGAGGAATAACTCGGAGGGCATCAAATTGATGTTGTACCGTTCTTCCCACGAGGTGGGTTCTTCGCCGGCTGGACTCGTCTCCATGTTCAAGCTCCCAACACTGCAAAAAATCAATAAAGAACGGTTCTTTCTCACCATACAAAAATCGCCAACGCGTTTCACTCAAGACCCAACTCTCAAAATCGACAACTCGACACTCATCACTAATCCGACACTTCTTCGGAGATAACACAGTCCATGTGGTTTCGAAATAGTTTCCATTTCCACTCTAGGTACAATTTCTGAGTAAAATAAGGTGTTTGGTAATTATACAAATTTTCTATTATTGAAATAGAAAAAGAATAGAAATGAGTTTGGTAAAAAATTATAAATTTTTGTATTTATTTGTTTTTTCTACTTCGTCATGGACCGTCGACCGTCACCCGCCGCCGCATGACCGCCGCACGACCATTTCACGACCGCCGCACAATCGTTGCACGACCACCGCACGACCGACGCACGACCACCGCACGATCTCCTCACAACCATTGCACGACCACCGCACGACCTCCGCATGATAGCCACGGGGCTCGAGGCGGCACTGCTCTTCGGGTTCAACTCGACGATCGGCTATCTCCTCAAGAAAGAGCGTCCTTTTGCCTGCATGCCTTTTTCCTTCGTAGCTATCCAAGGAAATCGTGCCAACTTTATCCAATCCCGTCGTAAGCATATTCTAAAGCTCATCTCCCTTCCTTCAAAGGGAAATGTTCATATGCACCAACCAACTACAGATGATGCGAGAGCGAAGCAAAGCCTCCCTTTTTGTGTTGGCCTATGGTTTTTGCTACTTTTATATTAAAACGTAGACTTCTATCATACCAAAGAGTGAAGAGTGATGCGATGACATATTAATGCACTAATTCTCATCACACACTAATGTATATATGCATTTATAGTATAAATTAAACCAAAAGGTAGCCACATGCGATCTTTCTATCAATCCTCTTTGGGCATTACTTGTCGTTCCATGGTTTCTCTCTCCAGTCTCCGATGTTAAAATCAAGCATCTCCATTTTTCTTGTTCTTGAAATCTCATCACTTCATCCTCTCTCATTCGACAACCATGAAGTTTTTCGGATGCTTGGCTGCCACTTTGTCCATTTCCAGACTGCACATCCGCTTGGTAAGTTCCCTGCTCCCTACGACTAATCTAAATATGCTTTGTCCACCAATGTCATATTTACAATCTATGTCTCTCTATGGGAAAGGCGCCCAAGAGCAAAACCGCTCTCGTGTTCCTCTTTCTGTGTTTGCACACAGTCGGAGCACTTGATCCATCACCGAGGCTTCCATCTACTAGTAAACTCGTTTTTGGTGAACAACTTGATGACGGTAACAACTAAATTGGCTTAGGGTACACATGGCAACGTTTTTTCTATTTCTACTCTAGGTACAATTTTTGAGTAAAATAGGTGTTTGGTAATTATACAAATTTTCTATTTTTGGAATAGAAAAAAGAATAGAAATGCGTTTGGTCAAAATTTATAAATTTTTGTATTTATTTGTTTTTTCTACTTCGTCATGGACTGTCGACCACCACCCGCCGTCGCACGACCGCCACATAACCATTGCACGACCGCCGCACAATCGTTGCACGACCACCACACAACCGACGCACGACCATTGAACGACCACCGCACGACCTCCGCACGATCATTGCACGACCACCGCATGACCTCCGCACGACCGCCTGGGGGCTCGAGGCAGCGCTGCTCTGCGGGCTCAACTCGACGATCGGCTACCTTCTCAAGAAAAAGTGTCCATTTGGACTGCATGCCTTTTCCCTTCGTAGCTATCCAAGGAAATCATGCCAACTTTATCCAACCCCGTTGTAAGCATATTCTAAAGCCCATCTCCCTTCCTTCAAAGGGAAATGTTCATATTCACCAATCAACCACAGATGATGCGAGAGCGAAGCAAAGCCTCCCTTTTTGTGTTTTTGCTACTTTTATAGTAAAACGTAGAATTCTATCATACCAAAGAGTGAAGAGAGATGCAATGACATATTAATGCGCCAATTCTCATCACACACTAATGTATATATGCATTTATAGTATAAATTAATCCAAAAGGTAGCTACATGCGATCTTTCTATCAATCCTCCTTGGGCATTACTTGTCGTTCCATGGTTTCTCTCTCCAATCTCCGATGTTAAAATCAAGCTTCTCCATTTTTCTTGTTCTCGAAATTTCATCACTTCATCTTCTCTCATTTGACAGCCATGAAGTTTTTCGGATGCTTAACTGCCGCTTTGTCCATCTCCAGACTGCACACCCGCTTGGTAAGTTCTCTGCTCCCTACGACTAATCTGAATATGATTTGTCCGCCAATGTCATATTTACAACCTATGTCTCTCTATTGGAAAGGTGCCCAAGAGCAAAACCGCTCTCGTGTTCCTCTTTCTATGTTTGTACACAGTCAGCGCACATGATCCATCAGCACTTGATCCATCAACGAGGCTTCCATCTATTACTGATGCATCACCGAGGCTTCCATCTACTAGTAAACCCGTTTTTGGTGACAACTTGATGACGGTAACAACTAAATTGGCTTAGGGTACTCATGGCAACATTTTTACTTCAGGAAACTATTTCTCTTCATAAATAATTTTTTCTATTTCTATTCTAGGAACAATTTCTGAGTAAAATAAGGTGTTTCGTAATTATAAAAATTTTCTATTATTCGAATAGAAAAAGAATAGAAATACGTTTAGTAAATATTTATAAATTTTTGTATTTATTTGTTTTTTCTTTTTCTTCACGGACCGTCGACCGCTGCCCACCGCTGCACGACTACCCGCAACCGTTGAACGACCCCCGCACGACCGCCGCATGACCATTGCACATCCACCACACAACCGCCCGCACGACCGCCACGAGGCTCGAGGCAGCACTGCTCTTCGGGCTCAACTCGGCGATCAGCTACCTCCTCAAGAAAGAGCGTCCTTTTGGCCTACATGCCTTTTTCCTTCGTAGCTATCCATGGAAATTGTGCCAGCTTTATCCAACCCCGTCGTAAGCATATTCAAAAGCCGATCTCCCTTCCTTCAAAGGGAAATATGCATATGCACCAACCGTCGTAACCATATTCTTTTCAGAAATAGTTTTTCTTCTATTTGTACTCTAGGTACAATTTCTGAGTAAAATAAGATGTTTGGTAATTATACAAATTTTCTATTATTGGAATAGACAAAGAATACAAATGCGTTTGGTAAAAATTTATAAATTTTGTATTTATTTGTTTTTTCTTCTTCGTCATGGAACGTCGACTGCCACCCGTCGCCGCATGACCGCTGCATGACCATTGCACGACCGGCGCACAATCGTTGCACGACCACCTTACGACCTCCGCACGACCGATGCACGACCACCGCACAACCTCCGCACGACCGCCACAGGGCTCGAGGCGGCGTTGCTCTTTAGGCTCAACTCGACGATTGGCTACCTCCTCAAGAAAGAGTGTCCTTTTGGCTTGCATGCCTTTTTCCTTTGTAGCTATCCAAGGAAATCGTGTCAACTTTATCCAACCACGTCGTAAGCATATTCTAAAGCCCGTCTCCCTTCCTTCAAAGGGAAATGTTCATATGCACCAACCAACCACAGATGATGCGAGAGCGAAGCAAAGCCTCCCTTTTTGTGTTTTTGCTACTTTTATATTAAAACGTAGACTTCTATCATACCAAAGAGTGAAGAGTGATGCAATGACATATTAATGCGCCAATTCTCATCACACACTAATGTATATATGCATTTATAGTATAAATTAAACCAAAAGGACATATTAATGCGCCAATTCTGGGTGCCTTGACATGAACTGAGCTGCTCTGCATCTGTCAAATTAACCTCACAATTCTCATCAAAACAAGCGATAAGAGTGTGAAGCATACCTTTGAAACTAGAAGAACAGGACTCTGTTGGCGCCTATAGAAGTGTGGTTGAATGGCGAAGTAAAAAATGGGGATGAAATTCGCAGTTATGACAGTAAAAAATGATGGCGGTACCCAGGCAACTTGGAGTTCGCATCGTTTGGATTATATACTACGAGACTACGAGTACGAACGAGTTTTGCCGAAAGAGGGAAAATTGTTTACTCGGCCAAAAAAATGTTGATTTTATTGTCTATGCACTGAGTAATTATAGTTTCTCAGTTGGGCCAAATTAATTATGAATATGTCAATGGAAGCTATTGGCATTTCAAAAAAAGATTAATATCATTAAAAATTTCAAATTGATAATTGATGACATATTTACTCCAATTTAGATTTCTATCCAAACTAATATTCATCTTATGAAAAATCTCGAACTTGATCTAAATTTACTCTCCACATTATATTCCAAACTGCTAACGAGGATTGATTTGGGGTAAATGTGTCATGGGTTATCGATTTTGGATTTTTTTGTCAAACGAAAATTATAGTAAATGGGTCATGAGAGACCAATTTGGATTAATTTTGGGGTGCAAATGTATAAGACAAATATCACGACATGCCTCTAGAGTTCTTTTTAACAATTCTTATAATTGAGTTTGTTGTGGTGGTGAAAGTACAAATTACAAAGTAATAAATGAGAGTTATAAACATGATAATACTTATTTTTGCAAGATCTAGAAAGGCCATTTAAATGCTGGCAAGTAGCGGATCAAAGTAACTAGAAAGGCAGTTTTAAGTAGAATGAGATATGAAAGATACAGAAATAAGAGAGATGCGAAGATTTGTTTACATAAAATCAAGAAGCATGATGGCATCAAAATATCAAAAAAGACACCTTCAAATAGGATGAGATATGAGATATAGAAGGTGGCGAAGAGCGAAAAACTTTATTTACACAAATGCAAGAAGGGCGGTAGTGATCAGGTTAATAAAAAAGAAACAAAAATTTCTATCTGCAAACATACAATCTACCATCTTAAAGATGCAGAGTACTAATTCGCTACTTGGTGCTTCACAAGCTCCTTACATTATTGAACCTCCAGGATAAGCTCCATTTGGCGAATCAACCTATTCTCTTGTCCTTGTCTTCATGGTGAATTGCCAATGCAGACACATTAGGCATCGGAGCTGCCATGGCTTGTAGGTCAGCAATGTAGACATTGTGTTAAAAATTATTCGTGTCACTACAATTTGTACTTGGTAATGCACTCTGAGAGGAGTTAACTGGTCTTTTTGGTATCTCACTCTTGCCACTGTTTCTGAAAGCATTGCCATGATTCTTGAAGCTGGAATTACTGTGAGCTAGTGAGATCTTGCATTTCCTGTTGTAGGGATTATCAGGTTTCGCAAGGTCTTTAATGGAGGAAGAGGTCAAGGCCTCTGCAAGGCTCGTGAAGAACTTTGCCTAACCACTATAATAGTTCCATAAGCCTTTCCTAAGAAATCACAGAAAGAAAGGACAGGGCTTCAAAAGCCATCATTTGACCATATATCTGACTACTTGGAGGTCACAATCAAAATTTCTTAAAGCATTGCTTTAGACGGAACATATACAGAGATCAAAATAGATAGTCATCAAGCATTATAGAATCCAAACCTTGGAGCAAATCCGGCACCAGCAGATGCAGATCACCTTTACTTTTATACCATACACTCACATCAGGGGTTTTCCTACGCTCCATAATGGATGTTTCGCTTCTGAGTACTGCAATTTGTAACAGCTTCTTTTTTCCTTTACTGACAATGATCGAACACCGAGATGCTGCATTTCTTCGAGATATCTTTACAACTAAATTTCGGATCTTGGACCAGACCTTGGAATTATATTTGGTAGCTAGACAAAAAGTGGCTACCTATGTTAAAAGGAAAAAGAGAAGGAAAAACTGGCTCTCACCATCCTAACAAGCTAAACTTAATGATGTTACACATGGACATCCAAATATTGTGCATTCCACCACCCAAAACATTTAGACTGCTTCTAGCAACAGGAAAAACACTTCAAAGATCCCACCGTTATCCAATTTCTCATTGGGATGAGCATTGGGCTAGTCCAGGAGGTGTAGCCCTAGATAATCAGTTCGCACATTCATGATGGAGCATCTCTTCAGAAGCTTCCAACAAATTGCAGGCACGATCATACCAAGATATAATATATTTAAGGGTGATAGGATAGAGAATTTATTTTTCATTTTTTTATGTTTGCTTTTTAAATGCCAGCCCAGCATAGCAGTATCTTAGTTAGGTAAACAATCAAGGCCATATTGCTATAAGTTAAAACTTGGTACTTTGTCAAAGATCAAGCTACAGATTTTGGCAAACCAAGTTAGAATAACATAATACAACCAAAAAATGTAAAAGTCATTCTTCACAGAAAGCAATTTTACAATATTAATCAGATGATACTGCAATCTTAGACGACAGAACAAGCAGATTTTGATATTGGATGTTGTGAAGTCTAGCATCAGTCACTTAATGTACCATAGAACTTGCAAAAGAGCATTTGGGGAGCTTCTGTCTGAAGACTTTATAGTCAAGCACCTAAAACCTTTCTTTCAGCAAAGTAATGAACCAACACCAACACAGATATGGAAGTTTCTAAGTCACCAGGATATATGGCAGGAAAAAACGAACCGACGATCAAGTATTTCCATTTCAATGATTAAGATTACGTGATTGTCCACGTTCTGATAGACAAGATTCCATTCAGATGATAACATCAGCACATCAAAGCCTCTTTTGAAACTTAATAAATCACAAGAAGACAAGATATTCTTAAAGTCCAATTTTCCATTCCTAGGCTCTGTAGAACCGCCTAGCTAATAAACACCTCAAAAGAAGTTCAATCCTAGCAGTACGCATCCAATTATGTAGGCAAAACTAGATTTTTGGTGAAGCGAAATTCCAAACAGTCTGAACTAGCCAGGGCTAATAATTTGTGCTGCTATGTGATAATCACTTATTTTCAAATGAAGAGTGCCATGCAAAGTCACATCAGGACAGGAAAATAGTCATGTAGCACCTTTGACAGAGAAAGGCGATACATTAATCAAACAAGTAAAACAGCACGAACAGTACGTTAAGACACGATTTTTCACCATGATCTGCATGAAGAAGCACGATTTTGCTGGATCTACAATCGTGTTCTGTAAGTGAAAAAAACACAAAAACGTGTTCTGTTTTTTGCAGGTGCCAACGCGGTGATATCAGTCACATAAATGTAGAATATGGGTCATAGATGGGTCCAAAGAGAAAAGCCTAGAAAGAATATGGATTTTAGTTGGTCTATTGTGGATCCACTTTCGACCCAAAATACTAGAATTACATAAAACCAAGTTTCACGATTGGCTATTCTCTGTCTCTCTTTGATTCCACCGCTCCAGACCATTGGGGAGCACTCTACCTCCTCTTTGTCCTACCGCCCCCGCCGCGGATGATGTCGGAGGAACTCATGAAGCTCATGCTCTCGCGGCAGCTGTGTTGCTGTCGTCGGTGTTGCTGCCATTGTCGACACCACTCAGTAAAGCGCAAGCAGCCACGAACATTGATTCTTTGTAGCAGGAAGGGAAACGAAGGCAAAGGCCAAATGAGGGGGAGAAAGCGGAGAACTTGTAGCGGGTGTAATATATGCGTGAAGAGCGGGAATGCACATTAAATGTTCAACGAAAAGGCAAACACAAATAATGAAACACAGCTTCGGGATTCTACTCTTTTCTCTCCCTCTCTCGCTAGAGCGTGGCAAGCCAAAGCGACCCCACACGACCTGCAAGAACCGTTTTTTGCGGGGGATTGATTCAGATATTAAGATAATGAGGAAGAAGGTGAAAGCTATGGCTTTTGGATGGTTCTGAGTTCGCAGAGACTGAGAACAAAAGAAAGAGGGAGGCGAGAAGCGAGAGCAGGTGGTGGGTGAGGGCGGTGATGGTTGGTAGCAAGGGCCGTCCGTATTTGGGCGAAGGAATTCGAACCTGCACATTGGTGTTTGAGGAAGCACTTCGAGCGTTTGACGAGCTCGTTGAGTTCAGCAGCAACGACCATTACTATCCCACTGCTGGCCCTCCCAGCATTTCATTTTCATCGACCAAGCAAAATTGCAAGTTGTAGGTGACAAATGAAAGCTCCCTTTCTTGGTTCAAAGTCAGTTAATCATTAATTAGCTCGATCGAGCTCCCTGTTTATCAACAAAAATAGAGGTATGGACGTTTGGAGTACCAAAACTTGACACAAGATATGCTTAATTGTCAAAAATTCCGAAATGTACATTTAAATGTCAAAATCGAAGAAAAATGAATAACTTAATTGTCAACGGCAAAAAATTCTGCCCAAAATACTGACATGGTGTTTTTCTAGCGAGACAAATATAAAATGACATCGTTTTGCACGCTAACATGCTAGATTAATTGAAAACGACGCCGTTTTGCATCGATTTGAATTTTAATATTAATTTAATTTAATTTAATTTAATTTTAAAAAGAAAAAAAAGGGGGGGATTGCACTTGTTCGGTGAGGGTAGGGGTGGCAAATGGGTTGGTCAAATCGGGTATGGGTCGGGTCGAAAATGGGTTAACCCATATTTGACCCATTTAACCTGTTTTGACTCATATTATTGTAGTATAAATCTAGCGACTTATACCCGACCCGACCCATATTGCTAAAACCTATTAATATTCTAAGAAAACCCACTTCTACTATATACTAATTGGATTAAAACTTCAAATTAAATTAAAAATAGTAAATAAAAAAAAGTTAAAAAAAAACCTATAAATTGAAATATTTATAAAAAAAATTAGACTATGCAAGAAGAGAATGTTTTACATGGCAAGTGTTTATATATAAACTAGAAAACACATGCCCTCATATATGGTTCTCAATTTATTATATATTCATATTTTTCTAGTAATTGAGCGCCATAATTAAGGGCATTCCTAGTTTATTTTTATATTTCAAGCATTATAAACAATTGCCATGTAAAACTTGCCTTCTTGGTCATAAATCTTAGGATGCATTTGATTGTCAGGGTAAAATTAGGATAGGATGGGATAAAGTGAGATACAACATCCTTCAAATAATAAAGATGGACATATCTAATCATATAAAATCTTTGGTACACTTTAAGATAAGATTTAAACAAAAAAATTCAATTAAATTAAAAAATTCAATTAATTAAAAGCTATGGAAAAACCCTAGATCTAGGAATTCTGGCCACCGCCTCCGCTTGACTAGCTATTGAAGACACGACCACCATGGAAGATTTCATTCCTGATATTGTGCGAGAAGAAGACGAACAAGAAGAAGCAAAGAGTCCATGTTTGTGATCTCACTCTCGATCTACTCGATTTGGTGCTGTTGCGCCTTTCGGCCCCGGACATTTCCTCCTTCCGGTGGGTGTGCACGACGTGGCAGTCCATCACCAACCCCGTCCTCCGTCCCCTGCCTCCCTCCGCCGACTTCTTCCGCCCTAGCACGCCGATCTTGGCGACTGTGCACGACAACTTCTGCGCTTTCTTCGACCCCATGCGCAAAAGCGAAGCTCGCTGGGTCGCGGCTCCATCGCGGCAAGCGTGGGGATAGGCTGCTTCTGACCTGGGGCACGCAGGAGGTGTTCTTCTTCAACGTGTCTATGCGGTCACGGTGCCGCTCCCCGACCTCGACAAGCACGACGTCGATGATGCAGATGACTAAGAAAAAACTTCCAGACAGAACAGTTGGGTTGATTTGACGTGGATGCCTACAATTTCTTCTCTTTTGATAAGTCTTTTTTTTTAAAAAAGAAAATTTCTTATCCAATCTAATTTATCCCACCCTTTTTTATCTGGTATTTTCTTTACAATTTATCCGGATTTATTCGGTCTAGAGGACGTTCTCATATACCAAATAGAATAGCAAATTATCCTATTCGGATTCCAGACTATCAAATGCATAAAGCACTTATCAAAAAGGGTAGAAAATTTATATTAATGTAGATTTTACGGAGCTTACAAAACTAATTTAGGTTTAACCTGCATCTTCAAACAATCCAACTAGGTTTCCGGGAATTGGAACTATAAGAGCTTCGTCCTTCTTGGAAATTGCAAATGGAGACCGTTGATAACCTCCATGTCGTGCAGTAGACTCGCATGATTAAAAGTGGGTGCTAACGTAGTGCAAACATCGAACAAACAGGAAAACAAGGTAAAGTCCAAAATTACAATCATGGTCATAAAAACTTGTTCTTGCCTAGTGAACAATCTCTTTTAATCTTTACCAAACGATCAAAAAAGAAGACGCAAATAAACTTAACTTTTACTATAAGAATTAACACAAGAATCTCATCTATCCACTACAATGCTTGGCATATCTTGTGAATCTTTCAATCTTCGTGCCACGTACATCTTAAACACGTCTACCTGCAACAAAGAAGAGACAAAAAAGGAAAAATCGCTCATGATAATGAAAGGGAATTGATAAGAAACAGAAGAAGTTGATGAAATTGCAAGAAAATCAATAAATACTCACACAATATCTTTTTGCCCATGCGGTGTTGATATCGATAAAAAGAATGAACTCTGATCGGATTAGTGATTTACCAAAAAAATAAGTAAAGCAAATTTGCCGTGAGAAGAATTTTTTTGGTAGATCACTGCCCGAACAGAGGTCCATCTCTAATCACTTTGCTTGAATAGCGCCTTTCTTTTGCTTTTGTGAATGATAAGTTTGATAGAAATCATCAATATTTATAGCCTATGAATCACTCATTACCAAAATAAGATAGCATCGCTGACCTATGTACCTACCTTTCACCACGCTGGATAATATGCAATCTAATGATGACTCAAAATGGTTTGGATTAGTTGCCAATCATGCAATGTCAATTATTGGGTTGGAATTTAAGTCATGGCGATCCTCCTAATTATATTCTTGCTAAGTTAGTGAATATAAGCAAGAAATAATCGATTTCGTTTAACGTTAGCTTTGCATTTTTATAGGCCGTGAGCGATGGAAGCGAAGAAACTCGGTGCATTCCAATTTTTGACATGTAATAATCATGGAAATGGCGGGAAAAGTACCAAAAAAGTCCTAAACATTTTGCATTGGTACCAATTCAGTCATAAACTTTTCAATTGGACCAATTTAGTCCTAAACCTTTTGATATTGGTACCAATTCAGTCCTTCCGGCCAATTTTGGCCGGCCGGCGCTGATGTGGACGTCGGCTGGCGGCCGGACGTTGACGTGGAAATTTTCTGATTTTTTAATTATTTTTTCGATTTTTTTATTTTTTTATTTTTTTTTTTGCCTTTTTCCTTTTCTTTTTCGGCAGTGGACGGTGAGCCTCCGATGAGGCTCGCCGGCCACTGGGCGAGGGCCGCGAAGCCCTCGCTTGCCGCCGGCGAGGGTCGCAGCCCTCGCCTGGCCTTTCCCAAGGCCGCCGGCGAGGCCATGGGGGCCATCCAGCCCGGCCCTTTCCTCAAGGCCGAGGCCGGCGAGGCTCCCACGGCTACCAGGGTTCATCTCTCGCCTCCATTAGATGCCCGGGGGGGGCCCAAGCGAGGGCCGCGACCCTCGCCGGCGGCAGGCGACGGCTTCACGGCCCTCGCCGGCCACTGCCGGAAAAGAAAAGGAAAAAGGCCAATAAAAAAAATAATTAAAATAATTAAAAAAAATCGAAAAAATATAATTAAAAAAATCATAAAAATTTCCATGTCAGCGCCGGCCGGCCAAAATTGGCTGGAAGGACTGAATTGGTACCAATATCAAAAGGTTTATGACTAAATTGGTCCAATTGAAAAGTTTATGACTGAATTGGTACCAATGCAATAAGTTTAAGACTTTTTTGGTACTTTTCCCTGGAAATGGGCATGCTCTTTGTCTATAATTATCATTTCTATTGTTCTCAATTCCATAATGGCCATGAAGTCTAAGGCCAACATAATGTGTCCATGTTATCACGTCTTGGTAATTTTTTGCTCCACGGGTATTTTCTAGGAGGAGATAAATGGGGTGTTTGGCAAAAAAAATTTCAAACTCCCTTTGCAAAATGTCAGCCTTGACAAGGCTAAAAGCCCAAGGCAGGTTGGGGGCTACTTTGGGCTTTCAGCATGCTGAGAATGTTGAGCTGAGAGGCTAAAAAAAAAATTTCTTCCCAAATTATCCTCATTGCTTTTTCGTTTTTCCGGTTTTGCCCTCACTATTCATCATCATCTTCTTCTTCTCCGCAAGCGATTGCCGACGAAGGACAGGCAGTCGCTAGCGAACGCCGCCCAGACAACCGTCATCGGGGGGTGGCGAGACCGACGCACCATTTGGGTCGCGGCGAGGTCTGGGTCGCATGACTAGGACGGCGAGGTCGCACGACCCCACCGTGACCCAGATCCGGGGCAGCGAGGTCCTCCCGCGACCTCGCCCCGGATCTAGGTCGCCGAAGGTCATGGCGGCATCGCGCGACCTCGCTGCCCTAGATCTGGGGTCGCCGGAGGTCGCGGTGGCGTCACGCGACCTCACTGCCCCAGATCAGAATTTACTCTCGGGAATATAATTATTACCAAACGCACCCTTATAGTGTGGATTTGTTCGCAATTTTAGTCGATTTGAAACCTCAAACTCATACTAAGTGAAACGAGCCTCAAGCTCATACTGAATATTCATTAGTATACAATTGACGGTAAATTTTAGAAAACATCACACATCACATTGATAATGCTTGCGATGAGTAACATAGGTTTATCTTTGCCATAAACAAAGTCACAATAAAAAGAGGTAGTGACGTGTTTTCTTTTAGTATGGATTTATTCGCAATTTTATTCGATTTGAAACCACTAGTGTCAAACTCATACTAAGTGAAGCGAGCCTCAAGCTCATACTGAATAAGAAACTGAATATTCATTAGTATACAATTGACGGTAAATTTTAGAAAACATCATCACATCACATTGATAATACTTCCAATGAGTGACATAGGTTTATCTTTGCCATAAACAAAGTCATAATAAAAAAGGGTAATGACGTGGATAATGTTTTTCAGCTTTTCTTTATGATTCAACATCATCTCTTGATTTTTTCTAATTCAACTTAATTCCTAAACTTTTAAAATTTTGCTCAAAGTCGTTCCGTTAAAATAATAATAATAATAATAATAATAAGAGATTAACTAAAATAGATGCTAGCGCTGTTAACTTTCCGTCAAATTTTCATAATGGTATGTCCACATTAGCAATGTCTCTTATTTGGGGCACAATGTTTGAAATCTAAGGCAATTGCTACCCCTTATAGAGGGATGAAACTTTTGTGATGATGGTTATAGCAAGGGAGGGACAAGGCGTTGCGGTGGTCGTGGCGATGTCGTGGCCGCAGGCCAGCGACAAGGTAGCAGTGATGAACGACAACAATGATAGTGGTGTGGACGACATCAATGCCTAAAGAAGAAAGGGGAGAGATGGAAGGATTAATTAATGTTAGCACAAAAAATTGGCTTAATGGGCCATGGATAGATAGCAAAGTCCACCAAGCCCAATACGCAAAAAGAAAAGGCCTATAATAGCTTGGGCAAAACTCGCTGTCGAGGATACCAATAGATCGGTGCCAAGTATCACCCATGAGCAAGAGGATAAATATGAAGGGCAGTTTCTAAAGAATTCAATACCGACGACATGACGGATAAGACGATACGGTTATCAGCGCAATACTGAAGATTATGGAAAATTTGAAATTGAAGTGATAACGGTAGGAAGGTGGATTTTCACAACACTAGATTATAAATAACCGAGAAAACATCATTATAAGGGATTGCATATTTTGCTAAAGAAACTTCAATACACTTAGTTTCAGCTATATTTACTTATCCTTGTTTTCGCATTTACTTTCAATTACTTTAAATTTATCATTTATTTTATCGTAATTTCATTAGAATCCATTACTTCCTTTCCAAAATGACACAAAATCCGATACAAACCATAAAACCGAAGAAACCTCTGCTTTGATGAAAGATATTTGATTCGAAAACCGTCTCAGCCAAACAATTAACCTTATACCACAGGTGCAAAAAAAAAAAAAGCGATTTTGCACCCTATTGATTTGATTGTTAATGATAAGAGAGGGCAGTTATGTATTTGGACTGAATATTTTTTGGTTTTGTACCAAGAATGGTTTTGACCACATGCCACGGATAATAAAAAGATTCTTAAGGAGCACTACATGTAGATTGAAGTTTTCTTCATCTGTGTTCTTTTTCGACTTCTGGGTAAGTTTGGATGTGACGTTGAAACACTATGTCATAAATTGTATAGACAGGTCTATCGTGATTATTACAATTTTCGGAAGTTCAAATCATCAAATTACAAGCATTAAGATCGAGACATTATAATTGGCAGAAAAATTCTCTAAGATTTATTATCAAAAAGAAAACGTTTCACATGGCAACTGTTTAAAATGCTTGAAATTTAAAAATAAACTGGGAAACACAAGTCCTTAAATATGGTGCTGAATTAGTAGATACTCATATTTTCTTTCCTTTTCCTTCGCAAAAGGGATTGAAAATTTTATATTAGTGTAGTTTTTACAGAACTTACAAAAACTCATCTTAGTATAGATTGGATCTTCAACAAATCAACCAAGTCTTTGGGAATTAGAAATACAAGAGATCGTCCTTCTGGGACGTTGCAAATGTAGACCGTCGATAACATGATCAGAAAAGAAAATAAAATGAACTCAACTTCCACTATAAGATTTGATACAATATTCTCATTAATCCATAACGATGTTTGGCATATCTTGTGAATTTTTCGATCCTCGTGCGACGTACATGTTGGACACTTCTACCTGCAAGGGAAGGAATAAAAGGTAATGCATCACTCATTACAATGAAAGAGAATTGAATAAGAAATCGAAGAACATGGGAAACAGCAAGAAAATAAACAGATCTTCAATTAGCGTTCTCTCTAGTTGCAGGTTACAGAGGTACACCACATGGCATCTTTTCACATCGCCATGTTGATGTTGACAAAAGGGATGAACTCTGATCGGATCAGTGATTTACCAGAAAATTAGCAAAGCAAAAAATGCTTTCAAAAGAAATTTTCTGATAAGTCACTGCCCGAACAAAGGTACATCCCTATCACTTTGCTTGAATAGAGCTTTTCTTTTACCTCTGTGAATGATCAATTTGATGGGAATCATCCATATTTATAGCCTGTACATCACTCATTACCTAAATAAGAATAGTGTCGTCGACCTATGCGCTTACATAATCATGTTGGACCATATGTCAACCTAATCATGACTTTGGATTAGTTGCCCAAAATGCCATGTCCAATAGTTTATTGCATTTTAATTCATGTCGATCTTCCTAAATAAATGCTTTCTAAGTTAAGTGTGATATATACGAGTAATGATTGATTTCATTTCATACTAAATTCACATTTTATTAGCCGCGAGTTGTGAGTGCAAAGAACTCGCTCCATTCCAATTGTACAAGTAATAGGGCATGAAAAGTGCCCTGGTTTTGATCTATTCTGGCAATCGCAACAGATCGCATTGTTTTCAATTTCAAAATGCAAGCAAGACCAATAAGAAAGCTTACTTCACTATTGGTCGAATGTCAATTGAGGACCGGTGGACAACCCAAATTCCTCACTCGGCCGGTGATTGAGGACCATACCCTCCACTTCGATAAATTGGAGCAACTGTTAGAGATAATTTACTGATTTTATCCTTTCTACTTTTACTAATATCGTTTTATTCTTTATACTAATTCCAAAGAGATTATTTCGACTTAATAAGTTTATCCTACCAAGCAAAATAAACATATAGAGATACTATCATTCTATGATAAAGTTCCCCGCCGATCTACTCGACTCGATTTGACAAATAGGGTTTTCCATGATTATGTTTGGATTATACTATAAACACCAAACCTCATCTTTTGGAAGAAATATTGACCAAACAAAAATATAGCAATAAGATCACAACCTATATCGTATTGATAGTTTCGATTTAACCTCAATTAGTGTTGATGACCTATATGTCACCTTATTTATGACTCATAAAGAGTTGGTTTAGTTGCCAATCATGCATTCCATATATTAGATTGACTTTTAATTTATGTCGATCCTCCTACGTGAGTACTTTCTAAATAAGTGAATATGCAAGTAATTACCGACTAAGTTAATATTATGCCCACATTTGATTAGTTGTAAACGATGTAAGTGCAAAGGAAATCACTCCATTCCGAATCAGACACATAATAGTTAAGAAAAGCGCCGTGGTTTTGATTTATTATCATCGATTTTATTGTTCTCAACTCCAAAATTGCCATAAGTCTAAGGTCAATATAATGTGCCGATTCTGTCACGTCTTGGAAATTTTTTCTCCCGCAGGTTTTTTTTTTTTTTTTTTTTTTGAGGAGATGAAGAGGGTTTCTCCCTTGTTCCCTCTTTTCTATTCTTGTAACATTTAGTACAACAATGCCAAAGTACTAGATATATATTTGATAACCATAAGCGAAACATATTCTTTTTAAACACTAGCAAAAGGGTGCACACGTGTGATAAAAATGGAAAGAAAAACTTATATAATTTTCTTGTTTAGGGGAATAAACATAATTCCAAATGTACTGAAGATTTATGGAGTATGATGCGACTTATGTTGGCCCTTTCAAATTGCATTTTTCCCACCGTTGAGTAGTAAGTCATTTTGTGCAAAATTTGAGGTTAAAAGATTGTTTGAAATTGCTTTATAATGTATCTAGATAATTCACTAAATTATCTCAAGCTCTCTTTGAAGATAAAATTTAGGGTGATACAATCATAATAGATAAAAGAGTAAAAGCGATGAATAAAGTCTATTCAAAGTAAGGTTGAATTCCCATTTGACAAAGGTATAACTTATCTTTCTCAAGAACATGAGTACATTTCTATGCTAGCATGTTGATAGGGGTCATAGAGATTAGAGACGGACCCATCAATTTCGAACTTTGGATTTGTAGTGATGAGAGTAATTATGAGTGAATACGAGCATTCTATGACCGTGTAGGACCTCATAGCAATGCCTATAGGGGGTCGCTAGCGCCTCCCAAGTCTAGAATTAATGGAGAGAGAGAGAGAAACTTGTGGTGAAATATGTAACTCTTTTTGACCATTCTCTTTGTTTTTTTTTTTTTTTTGGTCAGTCCTACGCTAATCCTACTCTAACACTCGCTTTTCCTACTCTAAAACTCACTTTCGGACTTTTGCCCTGCCTCCTTGCAAGGCGTGGGAGTTGAAACCCACTCCTAAAATGAAATCTGCCCCACCCCCAATCCCCCCCTGAGAATGTGGGGATTTGAACCCCCAACCTCCCCCTTCCAAGATGGAAGGGTGGCCACTGGGCCGAACCCCCAATGATTACCATTCTCTTTGTTGATGATACTTTATAATCAAGTTGAACATATTTATAATTAGACAAAATCATGCGAACAATCTCATTAAGTACGTTCATTTTACGGGAATTGCAAACCCGCCGAAATCAATCGGGTCCAACTAGATGGACTCAAGAGCTTTCCGGATCCACTTCATAATTTGTCCAGGCCCAAGTCCTGATGATTTGGATCGGAGCCCATGGGCCCAAACCATCTCCATAAACCTCGTAAAAACCTCGAAAGACCGAGGATCGATAAACTGAAGCAACAACGTATGATCAATCCCGGCCAAAGCAAGGAAGGCATAGCTAGCACGCACGGTTTGGAACCGAAGCTCGCTGCAATGTCCAGGATCGAGACCTTCGAGGACTTCGTGAAAGTTCACGGCCTGCTGCTGACGGCTTCCAGGTTGCCGCAGCCGCTGCACGAGCGGCTCTTCAAGAAGCTGTCGACCGACGCCTTCGACGGCAGCGCGCGATTCCAGATCGAGCTGTGCGAGGATGGGCGTCGGAGGAGCCTCGTCCTCACTTCGGGATTCATGGGCAAGGAGTCCGACGTCTTCCTCGTCGACCATGCTTGGACTTTCCGGCTCTCCGATGCGTACAAGCAGGTTCTTGATTTTCTGTTTCGACACCCATGTCCGGTTTAACTTTTCTGTAATGGTGGACATGGGCATCGGATTTTTTTAAGTGTATGTAATGGCAAAGCTAGTGTTTTGACTGTTGAATTGTGACGGGAGAAATTAAATTGAGTGTCGTGGAAGGTTAAAAAGACTTCAGTAAATTGAAGTTGGTATGACTTCGGGACATTCCGTTTTTTATAATAATAGTGTTAGTGTACAATAGAGAATCATTTTATAGGGTGATATGTTCTTTTTGCTTATAATATGCAGAATAAGTAAATCCATAAACTTCTTTTTTTTATTAGTTCGACTGCAAAGCCTACTGGGTTTTCTTTCTCTGAAGCTTTGAGTTAGAAAACCTCAGGACTCTTTTTATTTTGGCTGCACGAGTCTCATAAAGTTGCATTTATTACAGCTTCAGGAAGTTCCGGGGTTGGCTCAGAGGATGGCTGTTTTAATGTGCGTAGATGGCGATCTGAATGTAGATGAAGAAGCTGAGGGAGGGACTTTGATAGCGGAGGCTGGCAGCATGTGCATTGAGGATATACTAGAACATGAACTGTGTAAAGCAAAAGAGAACAAGGACACTGTCAGATGGTTGGAGCTCGATGAGCTCAATATCAATGATGACACGCTCTTATCTCTCAAATTATCTGCTAAATTTCCGGTTTGTGTTCACTACCTTCCTCCTGAATTAAATGATACTAGAATAGTTGGATCCTTTGAGGATTACCAGATCATGCATGATTATATGTATGTTGTACAATCTCATCTTCCGTAACTACAGTATAAAAACTCTATCATTTGTTATTTATAGACTAAAAATTAACATTACCAATTTTCGTGGAGTATATGCACAAGCAACCATCATTTCCTTACAACATACTTGCCCTGGAGATGATCTCCGCTACCATCTTTGAGCTTATTGTGATGTGATGAACATATGGTTTACATGCTTATTTTTTCTTGTGCTAGGATTTACTTGCTCTTAGCCTGTGTGGAAACAGGCTTGAGAGTGCAGATATCATTTTTCATGAAGTTACCAAATTCAAGCATCTAAAAGCTCTGTGGCTCAACAATGATCCAGTTGTAGAGAAATGGTATGTGCATTTGCACCTGAGTAACTTAGAGCAGGCTTTTAGAGGAGGAAAAGCTTAATGGTTTTACCTTCAGTGATGGCTGTCTGGCAGATAAAATTCTTCAGGCTTGTCCTGGGCTTGAAATCCTTAATTCATCTTTTACCCATAATTTTGGGGAGTGGGCGTTGGGATTCTGTGCAGACGTCTATGGGAAGGATAACCCAGGCCAGCACTGTGGAAGTGACCATAAGTTGCACGAAGTGACATCTCTTGATATTTCTAGCAGAGGCATCCGCAATCTTGCTAATAAGGTCCGTGACTCAATTAACTTACTGTTCTTAGTGACTTATTCGTGTTATTCTTTTTCATATGTTTTACCCTTTCTGCAGGCATTTTCACCTGCTATGATGGCATCACTTTGAGATCTGAACCTTCGGGGAAATTCACTTCAAGAGAATTCAGCAAGTGAGTTGTTGGAAGTCTTGAAGCAGTTTCCTTCCTTAAATGCTCTTGAGGTGATTATTTTGCTTTGTTAATTAACTGTTCCAAGAACTTACCGCGAGAGTTTGGAATTTTCAATTTTTAAATAGAGGTTAATTATTTACATAGGTGGATATTCCTGGACCCCTCGGTGAAAGTGCAGTAGTGATTCTGGAATCACTCCCGAATCTTTCCTTCCTTAATGGTGTTTGTGCAACAAAAATATTAGAAGCTGGGAAGCATGTGATTGATTCTATCCTTGAACCACGTCTTCCGGAATGGAAACCAGAAGAACCCCTTGTAGATCGGGTTATCAATGCAATGTGGCAATATTTAATGACTTATAGACTTGCAGATGAGGAAAAGATCGATGAGACTCCTGCATGGTATGTGTGCTTTTTTCAATGACCCGCTCTTTACATGAACAATGAACTATATATATAATCAAGATCCTCCCATGCTTAGTATTTTACCATGAGACATGTCCTCCTATCCCTAGTATGTCACAGTGAGACATGTCCATATGTATTTTCTGTTTATCTTTGTAATATTCTCGCTTTAAGTATACTTTTATTCGATACTTGAAATGTCATGCAGTTCATTTAATACTGCCTGAGAACATTTCACCATCTGAAAAGGCATATCTCTTTCAGCTTTGCTTTTGTTTTGTTAAACTCTCTAAGAACTTTGTGCAGATATCAATAACAGACATGACCGACCTTATAATTCTGTGAACCCCATTATTATTCTATGTATTGCCAATCACTATTCTATGACTATGGAATAGCATGCAAGATCCGCGCATGGTGTACTTTGTCAAGGATGTCTTTTATCATAATATAAACAGTGCAATCTCTCTGATGGCATAGGTATGTGATGGATGATTTGGGCTCTGCATTAAGGCACAGCGATGAGCCAAATTTCATGGTGGCCCCATTTCTCTACATGCCAGAGGGAAACCTAGCATCAGCTGTGAGGTCAGCTACAACTATATCCTCTTCAACTTTGCCTTTTTGGCATCATTCTGCTCAACAACCTTGTCTTCAATACATGAATGCAATTTTTTATTCCTTTTTTGGACCAATGAATGTAGGGTGCGCATGGTAACGCTTCTTGGCTGGGGAAGAGTTTTTTTTTCAGAAATAGTTCTTTTCTATTTCTATTCCGAGGAACAATTTCTAAGTAAAAGAAGCCGTTTGGTAACTACACAAAATTTCTACTCTTAGAATAGAAAAATAATATAAATGCGTTTGGTAACGCAACGATTCTTTTTTGTATTTATTTATTTTTTATTTGTTCTTTTTTATTTGTTTTTTTATTCTTTTTTGTATTTATTTGTATTTATTTGTTTTTTTGTTTTTTATTCTTTTTTGTATTTATTTGTTTTTTGTATTTATTTGTATTTATTTGTTTATTTGTTTTTTATTATTTTTTGTATTTATTTGTTTTTTATTCTTTTTTTTGTATTTATTTGTTTTATTTGTTTTTTATTTGTTTTTTTTGTATTTATTTGTTTTTATGTGTTTTTTTATTTTCTTGCGTTTGTTTTTTATTTGTATTTTTTGTTTTTTTTATTTATTTGTTTATTTATTTTTTTTTGTACTTTTTTTGTTTTATTTTTGTTTTTTATTTGTTTTTTTGTATTTTTTTGTATTTTATTTGTTTTTTATTTTTGTTTTTTATTTGCTTTTTTTGTATTTATTTGTTTTTTATGTGTTTTTTTTATTTTCTTGCATTTTTTTTATTTGTATTTATTTGTTTTATTTGTTTTATTTGTTTTTTATTTTTTTTGTATTTTTTTTTTGTACTTATTTGTTTTTTGTATTTATTTTTTTATTTTTGTATTTGTTTTATTTGTATTTATTTTTTTTTATTTTTTTTTATTTGTATTTATTTGTATTTTTTTATTTGTTTTTTTTTTATTTTCTTGCGTTTATTTTTTATTTGTATTTATTTATTTTTTTTGTATTTATTTGTATTTATTTGTTTTTTTATTTTTTATTTTTTTATTCTTGCTCACAGTCGGCGGCGGCGAGCGGCGATCGGCGGTGGCTCCGGGCGGTTGGAGGTGGCTACGGCAAGAGAGAAATAAAACAAAAAAAAAAAATTTGCTTATTTCTAGAAATTGTTCCAAGGACAAGAAGCAATTTTTTTTTGTTTCTCGTTTCTATTCCCGGGCTAACTTTTTTATTCCGGGGAATAGAAATCAACTTGGCGTTACCAAACGGGTTTCTGTTCTTTATTTTATTCTGGGGAACAAAAGAACAGAAATTGGGAGAAATAGAAATGTTACCATGCATACCCGTAGTGTCTGAATTAGTGTCACATTCTGTCCGTAGTTTCACGAGTTATGGAACTCGTTTTTTTTCCTCTAGCTAAACAAACTCGTGTTTTTAATCATCAATCATTGTCCCAGGGCTCGTCCAATCTTTATGTTGTCAGTTTAGATGTCCATTTTTTTCTTATTTAGCAAAATGGTGGCAGAGTCATCTTTATAATGGGTCTGCTCTATGTTTTCCAGCTATTCTCTCTTATGGCCAATCCAGAATGCTCAGGAGGGTGATGAGTGCACCCATGATTATCTTTATGGGATTGGAGAGGACAAACAGCGATCTGCCAGACTTACTGCTTGGTTTCATACACCCGAAAATTACTTTATTAAAGTACAAGCATATTATTTATTGTGTAACAATTTTAAGCAGATGCTTGTAGATTTATCATTAATATTTGTTTGTTCATCCAGGAATATGAGAAACACCGTATGGAATTGGAATCCAGAAGTTTTACTCCCCCATCTGCGATGTCTTTGGTGACTAAAAGCCTGCTTGAAGGCGACAGATGTCCTTTATGTGTGTACACTGACATACCTCAAGTTGAAGAATTTCTTAAACGGCCTGAGTTCATCCTCAGTATGTACTGGATTCAGACTGCTTTTAGAACTTACCCCATCATTCTTCTTTGCTGTCTTTTAGTTTGGCTTGTGTTGTAGTGACTATTATTGTTTGAGGAGCTGTCATTTCTCAATAATTGCTCACATCAACTCAATATATCTGGTTGAATTAGTGGAGGTTGGCGAGACTTTCCTAATAAGATGGCAGGACATTTTTGTTTCCTGATTATTTGACGTAGGTTTCATGTTGCTAACATTGCCCATGATTGTGGTCTCTGTGTTCCATTTTCTTGATATACATCTGATTGCTTGGTGTTTAGTTAACTCATTTTCGATCTGAGTTACAAGTAGCAGCATTTGCCAATTCTTTTTTCACCATTATGTCTCCTCATCATTTTTAATATTATATTTGGTCCGCAGCCTCTGACCCAAAGGACGCACATATCATCTGGACAAGTATGCAAGTTGATGAGGATACAAAGAAAGCGACTGGAATAACAGATGACCAAATTAGTAATCAGTTCCCTTATGAGGCTTGTGTTGTGATGAAACATCATTTGGCTGAGACAGTTCAAAGGTCAGAAAGATTTAGGTTTCTCTAGTTTGCAGAAGATAAGTTTCTAGAATATTATTCATTTTCTCCATCATCCTGCAAGTTTTGGGTTCTCTCTGAAGCCAAAAATTAGTTAATGTTTCCAGAAATTTGACTCTGAAATTTGTTTTCCCTTCTACATTTGTCAGGCATATGGATCACCTGACTGGCTACAGCCAACTTATAACTTGGAAGCGCAGTTGTCTCAACTTATTGGCGACTATTACATACGTAAAAGAGATGGCCTTAATAATCTGTGGATTTTAAAGCCCTGGAACATGGCATGGACTATTGACACTACTGTCACCGATAACATATCAGCCATAATCCGTCTCATGGAGACTGGTCCAAAAATATGTCAGAAGTACATTGAGCATCCTGCTTTGTTCCAAGGGAAAAAGTTTGATATCCGCTATATAGTACTTGTCCGCGGTATAAACCCCTTAGAGATATTCCTTTCCGATGTTTTCTGGGTAAGGTTGCATTTCCTAATCTATCAATAGCATGTACATCAGTCAGACTTTCTTAATCCAATGCTTGTCTCATCTAGATACTGCATCGAACAGTACTCACTATTTGCTCTGAAATTATCTCAAATTTTAGGTAAGGTTGGCAAACAACCCTTACTCCTTGGAGAAGAACAGCTTTTTTGAGTATGAAACTCACTTTACAGTAATGGTACGTCTCATAGAGCACCTTATTCCATATGATTTTCCTAGTTTTTTGGCAGCGTTGCACTGTTGTTCACACTTTAGAAGGTTCACCCAGGATTTAAATGAAATGCTCCATCTTGTGCAATTTTCTTTCATGAAAAAGGAGTTATCGATGGTTTTATTGGTAGGTAGTCAATATGAATTAGGGATATGAAGTTATAAAGAATCACTGATTCTCTAATTGTTTCTATACGTTTCAGAATTATCGCGGAAGAATCAATCATAAAAGCACGCCTGATTTTGTAAGGGAATTCGAAGAGGAACATAAAGGTAGTCAAGTCTTGGCTTTCATTGCCTGACAAGAAATTTTCTCCCTTTACTCAACTTTAACTGGATTCCCTTTAATTGCAGTTAAGTGGTTTGACGTGCACGAGAGGGTAGAAAAGATGATCAGGTCGGTATTTGAGGCAGCTGCATTTGTGCATCCTGAGATGCATAGTCCAATGTCTAGGGCCATTTATGGAGTGGATGTCATGCTTGATAGCTCTTTCAAACCTAAGTTGTTAGAGGTATGTAACTGAATTGTATATTTCTCTCGTAAATATCTTGGAGCTGCTTATTACTAATTTCAATTTTTCTTTTCTTTTCCGAATTTTGTCGCCCGGCAATCGGTGGCACTTGTTGAAATCTGCTACTGATGAGAGGAAAGACAATACAATTCATGCTCATTCACGGCGAGACAATTCTCATTATCACTAATCTTCTAAGACAATTTCGCATGATATGTAGGTGACCTACTGTCCTGACTGTACAAGAGCATGCAAGTATGATATGGTATCTGTCTTTAAAGGTGAAGAAATGAGGGGTTCCAACTTCTTCAACGATGTCTTTGGTTGTCTTTTCCTAAATGAAACCACTCATGTTAGCCCATTGTGATGGTTTCGGCAGAGATGAACATACTTTTCCAATGTATGTTAGAGTAAGGTCTTTTTGTTGAATTGTTTTTTTTTTCAACTAATATTATCTTGGTCTGTCATGTTGTAAAAGTAAGGGACGAAAACACCAGTGCCACATAATTTGATCTTTACAATATTCTTGTTGTGTTTACTTTTCCTGTCGCAACAGCAATTTGTCCCTTGGGCCTTTCCCAAATCGACTGTGAAGAGTTGCATGGCAAGAGAGAATTAGAGGGCAATGAAACATTTTCCATAGTTATAAGGATCACAACTCCCCTCATTTTGTCATATAAAGTATTACCGTTTGAACTTGTTAATAGGCGTTATAGCTCTCTGACTGATTGGCTAAGATGCCTAAATGACACGTGGGAGTTTGAGCGAATGTGTGGTGATGATGATACCGTAGGCTCAGGCTCGAACTCATGCGCGGAGAAGTCCATATGCCCAACGGACACACGGATGATGGTCAGTACAACATGGCCCCTAGAACCTGATTAGGCCTGAGAACGGTTGAGTATTTCTAGGAAAACCATGTGCAAAAGGACCAGAATCAACAATTTTAACTATGCTCCCTCGAACCCTAATCCATGACCTTCTCTAAAGCTTTTTCTAGAGAGATTAAGCATGACAGAGTCGATCATGACCTGAATTCTGAAACATCTTCGCCTATAATGTGCATTCAGCGCATTTAGTCACCTCCATCCTATTCAAGGAATTACAGGGAGCATTATTTTCTCGCCCTTTCAACTACCATTCCCTAAATAGCACCTGCACTTCAAGGACGGCAATGCTGAGAGCAGATTTAAGCACATGATGGGTAGTTGTAAAATATCTATAAAGGAAAACGGGTGATTTTTTATTTTTTATAAAAAAAATTAATGTTGAACTTTTAAGTTGATGGAACAACTTCGTGCCTTTAAGGTATAAAAGGAAAAATGAATGTTTGAAAAGTTATATTCCGTGACTCTGCATATTTGGTAATAAATGTGGAAAATCAGCTTCTATGCCATAGCGATTGTACTTTGAAATACATGGAGGCTGAATATTTAAGTTGATGGAAAAAGTTCCTGTATCTTACCAAAAGGAAAACGGAAAAAACACTAATTTTTTGAAAACTTATATTCCATAACTAAGCGTACTTTGGTAGAAGATATTTACAATAATTTTCATGAATTTATAGATTTTACTTTGAAATATCTGTAGCTTGACACTTTAGATTGATCAAATTATTCTATAAATAGATCTCTAGTAACAAGGTGGGGAAACATAATTTTGGTTGGGGGGCGGGGGGTAATTGTTCAAATACTTTGAGGAAATACATTGAGAATGGCATTTGCCTTCGCTACAAACAACCAACTATAATGAAGAAATACACCCTCAAATCAAATTCGTTTGTCACCTGATATGCTGTCCAATAATTATGCCTCACTTTTGAATGCCCACGTGGCGGAGTATGCTAGGCCCATAAGTGGATTTGACCATTCGGAGTAGCAGTGGAAGCTGTAGTCCTAAGAATAAAACCACGGTCAGAGAGGCCAGCAAAGTGATGGGAATGAAAACCCTCTCCAGTCTCTTGTCCAGCACAATCGTGAGGGTTGCCACAAAGGCCACCAGCATGAAAGCCAAGGAAAGAAAGAGAAAAGAAAGCCCCACTATGATCTTCTTAGGCAACGATTCAAGAAAATCTTCACATTCATACTGCGAAGTTAGGATGGCTAGGAATAACATGATGGCCGTCACAGAGGAGAACAAACCTAACATATCCGAAATTGCGAAAACCAGAAGAGAGTCATTCCCTAATAACAATGGGATTCCAGTATTGTTGTCATTGCCTCCAGGCACAGTGAAAGCAGCAGCGAACAACACTGTGGCAATTAGAGTTGAGACAAGCATACATGAATTTGCCGTCTCCTTCACCCACTTCTCTCCATTGTTAAGCAACTCTTTGTGATTCTCCATGAATATTTCCCAATATGTTTTTTGATGGTAATTGGCAGTTCTCACATCCGGGATAATACACATTTCCATAGCCTATGCATAAAAGTCGAAAATATGAGTTACAATAAATAAATAAATTATTGAAAATTTTCAAAAGAACCACCGAAGCAACATCTCAAGGAGATACAGACTTATTTAACGTTTTAGAATGATTTATGTCATATTACTTCAAGAAAATCATTATCCATCTACATACATTTAATTATATTTGAACTACACTATAATCTTTAATTCAAAATATAATACAATGGAACTAGCACAACTATCGTGAAAACATAAGCAAAACCCTTAGAGTTGGTCGGATTTGAGAAAGAGTTCTTTGGATTAGATTAAGTGGCAGATCATAGTTGCAATCTAATTATGATGACTTTCAATCAGTTCTTAGTGCCCCAATTTCGCTAATCAGTAAATTTTCCATAAATTTTCCTAAAGATATAGCGTCATTTCTCAACTATGATTTATGTTTAGCACGCGTCATTTAAAAGTTCTATCTACTAACAAGGTGTTGGCTTAAATGGTAAGAGATTTTTTACTTCTCCTTGTGTGGTCTTGTATTTAAGTCTTGTTGAGAATATGTCAAGACTAAAATCCTGAATGCCCATTGATGTAAGGCAGTGTGCCCTTAAAATCGATGAGGGAGAGGGACCACCTGAGGTGTGTGAGAACTTACCAAAATATTGCCCGACTACGGGAGAAGTACAGCCTAAGCGCCAAAACTTGGCATGAAGGGACACTAAGTACCAAAAGTTAAAAAAGTGATACTTAAGTGTTAAAATCGAAGCAAAATTAATCATTTAAGTGTCACTACGGCCAAAATATTGATGTGAGGATTTTTTGACGAAATAAGTGCAAAACGGCGTTGTTTTGCACACTAACGTGGCTAAACAATACATAAACGACGTCGTTTTGGTGCTGACATGGTAAAAAACAATTAAATTTAATTTAAAACTAAATTTATTTAAAACATTTAAAAATAAAAACACAAAAAATTATTTTTTTTAAAAAAAGGGGGAAGGGGCGGCTAAGGGCTGAGCCCTTGCCGCTGCCACTGGGAAGGGCCAGTGATGGAGGGAGGAGGGTCGGCCGGAGTCGCTAGACCCTGGCCAGGGATCAGCAAACCCGACTGAATGGCGGTGAGAGCCCGCGAGCCCTCACCCAAATCCGGCGGGGGTCGGCAGCCCTCACCTAGATTGGTGGCGAGGGCTCACGGGCCCTTGCCGTCGGTCGACTGGGGTCGCCAGCTCCTGGCCAAGGCCCAATGACCTTGACCAACCCTCCCTACTCCATCGCCAGCCCTTCTCGGTGGTGGCGACAAGGGCTCAGCCCTCAGCCGCTCCTTCCGTTTAAAAAAATTATTTATTTATTTTTAAAAATATTTAAATTATTTTTATTTTTATTTTTAAAATTTTTAAATAAATTTAGTTTTAAATTTAATTTAATTAATTTTTATATTAATTTTTTACCACGTCAACATCAAAACTACGTCGTTTTGCACTTATTTCGCTGAAAAATTGCAACGTTAGCATTATGGCCAAATTTTCGCCGAAGTGACACTTAAGTAATCCGTTTTACTCTAATTTTGGCACTTAAGTATCACTTTCCTAACTTTTGGTATTTAAGTGTCCCTCCGTACTAAGTTTTGGCACTCGAGGTATCCAGCACTCGTTCAATTGCTATTAAAAAAAGTAACTACATATGTTTTCAAAACTATCCAAATAAAGTTTTAGCCATCATATTTAAGATTTTTGGGGAGAAGATATGCATTAACAGCGGTTATTGAGTTAATAAAAAGAAAGATGCTTACCCTAAACCACTGGAGTTCTCTTTGCATTTCAAAAGCCGACCCGGAGACTTTATTTACTCTACCCGATCTAGGTTTGTACCCTGCTGCTGCGAGCATAATTTGCCTCGATTCTTGCGGTGTGGGCACTGGAATGAACGACAGCTCATTGGTTGAGCTTCCCTTCAGAAAGAGTCTGAGGATGCTTTCTTGGCGACACACCACAGCATATGCCCTCAACGATCTATCATAATCCGGAAGCCCAATAATATCCGGGAATTGCTCAATCCATAGCTGCACAAGTTCAGGGATTCCCCTGTAAATAGCTCGATTAAGCAGCTCCTGCTCTTCGAAAAACTTGCTAATCTCGGCAGTTGTCATACGAGAGATCGCACTGCAAACTTTTTCTGCCAACTTGATGGCCGCCACATGTCTCAGCTTCACCTCGTGAATCCTCTTGATTATAGGAGCTACAAAATGTTAAATGAACGAGAGAAATGAAAAACGAAGAGGCGGAAATTGAATTGCACTAAAAGAAATTCTCCAAGTTTTTTTATTAGACACGAAATTGCATCTAGCAACAGTTTGCTAATTGTTGTATTTTCCCACTAAACCCTACCACATTGAGAGCTTAGGTTGGGTACTTGGGTGATGGATTAGGAAACCGATCTCATATTTTTCTTTTTATCTTTCAGGAACATATTTTTATTTTCATTTTCTTTCGGGATTCTGTACTCAGATGCAAAGTGTGGGTTTTAGTAATTGCTGATGCCAAGTACAAAAAAAGATATAATCAATTTTGACATTTTATCAATAAATATTTATAAAATGTCTTGATAGAGAAAAATAATAGGATGTGAAAAAGCAGAACAAATGAGAGGGTAAGTGAAGAAAGTAATCTTTGTTTAAGTTGTTTTGCAAGGATAGAAAGAAGGGATGAAGGAAATGTCTGGAACTTCATTTATTAAGAAAAAGAAGGAAACTCGGACGAGGCTTTATAATGCAAATCGTGATTAAGAATCTGAAGATAACCATGCTAATTACACGCTTCCAGCTAGAGTAAATCACAGTAATCTTTGTATATATAATTCCTTTAAACATTATTATTCGTATGTGCATAACAGCTCGTAATAAATCGTACGATCCTCTGCACTGTTAGTTGCGCGCAGTACAATAGCAAAAATATTGCTTTTCTCCGTTCTATCCAATAAAATCAAGACTTCCACGTGATGTCGCACACTAGTACGTCTCGTGTTTATTTGTTGCACCTAAATGATATGGGGAGTATATCTAACTAGATTCTATTCTAAATTATGTTTTTACTTGATAAAATACGCACCAACCTATTTCCTTTCTTCGACAAAAATAGAATAATTAAGGATGAGATGACAATGCGAGTTTAATTTCAGGAAAAAGTTGTGAATAAGTTTTGAGAACTATGGGATCGTTTTATAGTGGTCAAATAGTATTTGCGTTAGCTTTCTCACATCTCACGTGGCTCACCTTCTTGGATAATTTTAAGAGTGCACTCTTCTATATCGATCTGGTGTATTTAGGATTTATTTTTAGAGTGCTTGCAACAAAATACAACATTATAAGGAGGGGAGCAAAGCCCCTTACCATCTAGCTAACAGCTTATTTGGTACGGGATACAAAACAGCGAGCGGATTTCTGGGATGCTCGGCTTTGTTGCTCCTCCCCCCACAAAAAAAAGAAAACAATATGCTTCCATTCGAAGCCCTTCCATACAAATCATCTTGAATTTTCCTATCTGTTTCTTCCCTATTTTTCCTATTCTTTACACCTTTCTGAAGTTGCCAAATAATAGTGTAAATATACTATTTTAAATGCGTTTAAAGGATAAACTCGTCCCTTCCTCTATTGATTGCAACCTCATTTTATAGTTAATGATTTTTTTTTTGATTAGTCCTACTCTATTTCTCCTCTAACTCTCACTCTCATATTTTTGCTCGATTTTTGCTCTGCCTCTTTGCAAGGCGTGGGAGTCGAAACCTACTCCTGAAACTATATCGTCCCCGACAGAATGTGGGGATTCAAACCCCTTACCTCTCCCTTCTATATTGGAATGGTGGCCACTAGAGCAAACCCCAATTATTATATCGTGTTGTATCGAGATGAAGTAGCAGTAGCAGTCAAAGAAAATAATATCTAGACTTAAGGGAGGAAGCAAATACATTTGGGTTCATTGTTTTTAATTTTTCACAAAGATTTAGATGCTTTTTGAGATTAACGAAGCGAACACGATTTCACCAATCAAGATTGAAAGGGGAAGTCCTAGGTTTACGTAACTCTCATTCATTTAGCCATTAGCAAGATGAATTCCTAAGTTAAACATCAAATCTCACCTCGATTTGCAAATTCAAGGATTTTGTTTCTTAGTTTTTAACAAAATTATGTGATTTTTACAATGGTGGGTACATGAGATCTTAAAGAACATACGAATATGGACGTGC
Source organism: Eucalyptus pauciflora (assembly GCA_007663325.1). Classification (NCBI taxonomy): domain Eukaryota; kingdom Viridiplantae; phylum Streptophyta; class Magnoliopsida; order Myrtales; family Myrtaceae; genus Eucalyptus; species Eucalyptus pauciflora. The sequence continues at coordinate 3,640,327 of VMYD01000404.1, forward strand.
GTGCGCGCACACACACATATATAAGATTTTTATTAAATCCAATGCCATGTAAAAGAATAAGCTTTACGTTCAAAGTTGAAGATTGACAAGTGAATAAATTTTATAAGTTATTTATCCAATAATGACCATGTAAAGATTTTTTATAGAGGCAACGGACCTAAAAATTCCTTTCCAAATTAGAACCAAAATATTAACTAGAACTTTTTCTACTCATAAAAGAAGTAAAAAAAAAACAAAAAACAAAAACAACAAATAGACTTTTAGTTAGTATGGGGGAGGGAGGGAGGGAGAGAGAGAAGCATACCTACAATATCGGCAGCATTCTGAAGTAATCTTGTAAAACAGTGAAGCACTACAATTAAATTAAAGAGAAAACCAACTAAGTAAATATAAAACATTGTGTGAGAGAGACGATATTTTCATAAAATGGAAGCATCCTACAATTTTGACATTCAAGCACTACCATTAGGTTACAGAGAAAATCAGGTAAATGAATATGAAAAGTGTGAGAGAAAGGCATCCCAACACTTTTGTTGACATTCCAGAGTGACCTTGTAAGAAATTGAAGCACTACAATTAGGTTGCAAAGAAAACCAAGTCAATTGGATATGAAACATTGTGTAGGAGGAGTTGTAATTCATCCATTAGATAAGTTTTACAATACTTATGCACTTGGTTGAACCATGTATGGTTCCCATGGGCCGTAATGTAGTTCAATTTCATGCCATTATTCAAGTATGACCTGGTCCAGGACCAGAATACATCCTACACAAAACGATCATTTTGTTTTTCTTGCAAGTTTTGGGGTTGGGGAGTGTTTGGTTTGGGCGGGGGAATCGAACTAAGAAAAATGACTTAAGTTAAAAATCATGGAAGGTCCTAAATTCAATAATGCCCAAACTGTAAAAGAGCATACCCACCCGGATCCACTGAACTTTCATCGATTGGTTTGAAGTTCAGGTCCACCGAAATACCTTCAGTTCAGATACGAAAAAACAAGTGACTAGTCGGGTATGATATTCATGAAGGGAATCAGTAATGAAGGGATGCAAGTGTAGAAAGTACGGACATTTGTATATCAATGCTTCCAAAACACTCAGCCTGGTTCCGCTGGGAAAGTGAGACTCCATCCTTGCCAACACGCCCAGTATAGATACATCTCCACCCACTCCGCCTTTGCTGGTAATTAAGCGAGGGTACTTCTGGACTAGATAAAGGGTGATATCTATCCAAATGAAGGAAAAAAAAAACAGATGGAATTGAGATAAAGAGCGACAGTGATTCTGCAGAAAAATTACAAAAAAAGTTCTAAATTTATTTCCGGCCAAAATTGACCGGATGAAATAAATTGGTACAAATGCAAAAAGTTCTTGATTCAATTAGCCAAAAAATAATAATTTTAAAACTGAATTAGCATAATTGCAATATATTTATAACTTTTTTGGTAAATTTTTTCATTATCTTACCATGATGACCAGCGTAACTTAAATATATAACGATGGCAACCCCATAGGGATAACTGAAGGGACTACTTGGCCCATCGTCTTTTGTTTTTTTCGCCAGGAGCCAAGCAATCTCCTTATGCATTGAAGCTTCCCGAGCAGATATTGCCAAAGGAACACGTCCACTATTGTCTGAAAGTTGCGTCAGATTAGGATTACTTATAACTAATGCTTTGACCATCCTTATCCTTCCACACAGGACAGCAATGTGGAGGGCTGTGCGGCCATCACAATCAACCATTTCGAGTGCTTTCGTAGACAAGAGCTCAACCAAGTTCACTAAAAATTGGTCCTGTGCATTCAAAGCGGCTATGTGAAGCACAGTTTCTGATCTGCTTGTTATTTTGGCCGTCTCCGAAGTAGAATTTCGTTGGAAAAATCTTTTAGCAAATTCCCAATCGCCTTTGGATGCAGCTTTCAACAATGGTCGGTAATTGCATCCATCCACTTCCTCTCTGGAATTTTCTGCAATAGAGGCAAACTTTTCAGATCATTCAGTTAATACTTTTATCCTTGCTGACATTGCGAAGTGTCCCAAAAAGGAACAATTTTATGAAGATCCGCCCCAGATATTAAATTCACATCGAAAATTACTCTTTCGAGGGATAACGCACCTGAAGCACCTCCAGATAGAGAATGAGCTAATCCAACCGTTACACAAACATGTTCACTATCTGTAGGAGAAAGCATGAGCACTAAGTCCCTCACATGCTATTTTTTTCCCCTTTTTTTTTCTGGCCAAGGTCAGCATTATGTTTGTTTGGTGATAAAGAAAATAAAAAGAACCATGAAAAATTACAAGTTCCGGACTCCATCGTTTAAAGCATATTTTTTCTCTCGGTTGGAACTTGAACATGTACCTGCTACTAGTTCCGCCTGATTCGAATTTCCTTGTTCTTCACTTGGTTGTGTCGCCATTGGATTGCTCTCCTGGTTACAGTCTTTCAACAACAAAGTAAATGGACAAAGCAAAAGAGACTTTCGACTTTCCTAGAAAGTGGAAGCTCTTATCTCAATCGGCTTGAGTTGTAGGGGCCTATTATACCAAGTGGTTCTTTCTAATGAAAAGTCTGTCAAATGGAAAAATATAACTCTTGTTACATGAAAATTAATTTAAGTTAAATATGGCACAAATTAATAAATTTTAGATTTTTATATTATAAAAAACTAAAAAGTAGAGAAATTGTTTAAGTTCTTTCGCGCTTGCCTCTCTCTCCTCCCTCTATGTCCACCGCCGACCGGAGCCAACTGTGGTCAGCAACAATTCTCTCACAGTGGATGGGACCCACATAAAAATGAATAGCAACTATATATTTTAAACTAACTTTTTAATTAATTTATTATTATTATTATTATTATATTCGGAAAAAGATATTTTGACCATAAACCCGGTCTGACCAGATAACCCGATCCGCTTACCGGGATATGACCCGCTTCAAATTAAAAACTAAATTTTTAAATATTTTTTAATTATTTTTTCTTTTATTTTTCTATTTTCTCTTCTTATCCCTGTTCTCTCCTTACCGAAGCACGCCTCCCCCTTGCGCTCTTCTTCACCTAAGCTCCTCACCCGAACCGACGCCACTAAGACAAGCCCCCGCCGGCGCTCAGGACACCGCTGGCCTACCACCCAGCGTCGTCCACTCCGAACGCCACTCGTCGGCCGACCTCCCCGCCGCAGGCCAAACACCGAACAAACTACGGCGACGATGGAAACGTGGCGAACGACTACACGGCCGACGCCCAAGGTCGCCCAACACCACTGGAACATTCCCATAGATCACGGCGTGCACGGACGACTCGATTTCGGCCAAAAACGGGAAGATGAAAACTGGATCTCGCTTAAGCATTTCGTCGAACGGGCGAAGAGCGCTCGCGAATCATGAGGTTTCCGGTTCAACTTCAACCTGGATTCTCGACAGGACTCTCGACAAACAAACAACGACACACACAGTAGCTGGAGAAAGAATGGTCGGGGCCGGAGCTCGCGTGAGCCGGACGACCGCGAGCGAGCTCCGGCCTGGCACGCCCGAAAACAGGGCCAAAATAGGGTCGAGGCTTACCGGAGCTTCGGCGCGGGAAAAGAGGTACGGCGGCGTATAGTCGGCCACGATTCAGGCCGGTTGGCCGGCGGTCTCTGCTCCGACTCTCTTCCCTCGCTCTCACTCGCGGCTCCCTCGTCGGAACTCTCCCTCTCTGTCTCTCGGTCCAACCTCTCCCCTTTTAAGCAGCGTCACCAGCTGCTGCCAGCTTGCCCAGGCTGGTCGTACCGCGCAACATTTCCCCGCTGCCCGTGCTCATCGTACGCCGTCCTTACGGAGAGAAGAAAAAAAAAAAGAGTCTGGCCGCATTATTATTATTTTTAATTTGCATTAATTAAATTTTTTAAATTTTTTTCAAAAAATTTCTGACAGTTAATATCAGTAATGCAAAGATTCCTAATGTCCATATACTATACAATTTAATAAAAATTATTTTTTGTTTAGGGGTTAGACATTAATTCTTAATTTTCTTTGCGATTAAATCCTAAATAAATAGATAAAATTTAGGTATCAACATACATATATATATATATATACATATATATATATATATATATATACATATATATATATATATATATATATATATGTATATAATTTGAATAACATGATGCCCAATGCCACATAGACATTATCTCAAATTTTGAAGGCTCACGTTGACATAAAACTATTAACCATAGAACACCTAGACATAGAAGGAAAGAACTACATGGTGCGAATTTGACGGACCGAAATGATCCAACTCTTTAGGTAAGTTCATTTTGTGGAAAATAAGTGATTTGAAAAATCACTTTATCCGAATTTTACTTGTGCAATTATTTTTTCTTTAAATTTAACAAAAATGTGAATAATCTTCTTTTTACTTAATAGGGTTAATACCCTAAAAAACCTCAAACTGGTACACTTGTGACAAATTTACCCAAACTATTTTTTTGACCACCAAAAACCCCAAACTGGTACATACGTGACAGATCTACCCTCAGTTAGCTTCCGTTTGATTTTTCCGTTAATTTTGCTGACATGGTTGCTGACGTGGCAAGTCATGTGGAAATTCATAAGTTTAATACCATTAAAAACCCCAAACTGGTATATTTATGACAAATTTACCCCAAACTGGTATATTTACGACAAATTTACCCTAAATTAATTTTTTCGATCATAAAAAACCTAAATTAGTACACGTGCGGCACATTTACCGTCTTTCAATTTTCCCAAATTTGACCGAGTTGTGATGTCCAATCAATTTTATTTTATGGATTACTCTAACATTGCCTCCATATCATTAATACTTGATTTTTTTTTTTCTTTTTATTGGAATCATTATTAGAAAACTATTCAAAGGCTACCAAATGTGCACTTCATTCTTGTGCCGAGAAGATGCCCATTAACTAAAAGATGGACAGATCGCTTGCGCACATATACAAAAGAATCACACTCAAAGCACACCTAAAATTAGCGACAAACATAAGTGATTTTGGTTCCGGCATTTCAACGAGCATGTGATGTACGAGTCACTCATACCATGCTCGTTGGCGTTACGTAGTCTTTCCTACCTTGAATCGTAAGTGTGTCAAAATTTTAACATGGAACTTGCATGTGAATGGTATGAGTGACTCGTACATCACATGCTCATTGAAATGCCGGAACCAAAATCACTTATGTTTGTCGCTAATTTTAGGTGTGCTTTGAGTGTGATTCTTTTGTATATGTGCGCAAAGCGATTTGTCCATCTTTTAGTTAATGGGCATCTTCTCGGCACAAGAATGAAGTGCACATTTGGTAGCCTTTGAATAGTTTTCTAATAATGATTCCAATAAAAAGAAAAAAAAAATCAAGTATTAATGATATTGAGGCAATGTTAGAGTAATCCATAAAATAAAATTGATTGGACATCACAACTCGGTCAAATTTGGGAAAATTGAAAGAGGGTAAATGTGCCGCACGTGTACCAATTTAGGTTTTTTATGATCGAAAAAATTAATTTAGGGTAAATTTGTCGTAAATATACCAGTTTGGGGTAAATTTGTCATAAATATACCAGTTTGGGGTTTTTAATGGTATTAAACTTATGAATTTCCACATGACTTGCCACGTCAGCAACCACGTCAGCAAAATTAACGGAAAAATCAAACGAAAGCTAACGGAGGGTAGATCTGTCACGTATGTACCAGTTTGGGGTTTTTGGTGGTCAAAAAAATAGTTTGGGGTAAATTTGTCACAAGTGTACCAGTTTGGGGTTTTTTAGGGTATTAACCCTACTTAATATCATATATTGTGATGATGCGTTTTGGCCTTTTCCAGCTCGTAACACTTGATATTTTGACAATATATAGAAGTTGGCACTTAGATCATATGTAAAATTTTGCATGACCTTTCTATAAGTTGGATTATATTTAGCTTTTGCTGGAAAAAATATATATTCTTTTTTACTTTTTGAATAACACAAACAAAATAGCTTTTGAAAAGTTTGGGTCAATATGAATAAAAGAGCTTCAAATGTTACATTCGGCGGAGGGTTACAAAGGCGTGATAAAAAAATAAATTGCTAAGACTTAAATGGAAAATCGAATATATTCATTATAACATTGGTAATCTTTTAAGTACTTGTAAAATTTCGAAGAAGTTGGTGATTTGCTAATTTGATTTGATATGTGGAAGCCAAGAAAAAAAAGGTGGAGCGAGGGCCATTTCTGCAATCCCGTGCTTTTGCGCACGACAACTTTGTCATGTCTCTCCTTAGCCGTTGGATTCAAGTGGTTTAATATCAGCCGTTCGATTAATATGTGCTGTCAGCGTCTCTGGATCACACCCGTTGGTGGAAAACTTGTGGCATTGGTCACTCAAAGGTGCCAAAATCACGGCATTGCCCTTCCTTTGTTTATCGCCTACTTCAATTTTTCTTCCACCGTCCCGTTCTTTCCGAACAACATACGCTAATAAAATTTTTAATCAGTGCATTAACATTGTTGCAGTTTCTTTATATAAGCTGGTTTTACATATTCAATTTTTATTTTTAGCATGTAGATATATTTCATAAACGGTTTTTGCTCCCATTTTGAGATAATTTGTGTTAAAAAAAAAAAAAAGGCATACATTAACCGTTATGTAATATATATTCTCTTTCAAGGGCTTTTATTTTGTACAATGGCAAAATAATTTTTTTTTGCACAAATAGGTTTTAGATAATTTTTTTTTTGGCACAAATAATTAAGATTTATTTTCTCTCTTGTTTTATTTTGTACGATGGCGATATAATTTTTTATTTTGGCGATGTTTATCATCTGCCGAGTGGTCATGACTTCAATATTTATTGACTTGTGTATTGACTTCTCTCTGGCCGGTAACTCCGCTTGTCATGATTTTAAGCCACCATCCCATTAAGAACGGTATCGCGAGCATGTGCCTTTAGCAAAAGAAAAGTAATCATCTTTTGTTTAAGAATGGCATTGAGGAGCATGCACGGTTTTATTATTTTTTAATAAAAAAATATTTGTTGTTTCAATCTCTGACTTGAGTTGCATCCATTCCATTCACATGTTAGATTTGTAAATTTTCTCCTCTCCTTTTGCTTTATATTTTTTTTTTTAATAAAAAAGGGATATACCTTAAGTGGCTGACCATCTGTACGTTTTTCAATTTTTCAGCACCGCCCATGTGTTTACTTTTACCATAAGTTAACTGTGAACAAAAAATTATTTAACTTAAATGACTTGATAATTCTAGTTCCGATTTAATTAAGGATTGAAGTGTACATATATGTCTATGTTTATATGGATGTAGATGTATTTAATACCGTATCATGTCTATATGGATAAACAAGTGTTCGTCGTCGATTCATAAAAGATCATAAAAGAGTCACTTTTTTCTTGAGCCATCAAAAAAGGCTAGCAAGGCTTGAATACTATACATTGGAAAAAACAAGGAAAGAGACCCCTTCAATTAGTTGGTTGTTACGATTAAAAGTAGCCCATCTTTTGCCTTTAGCAAAAAAAGAAAAGTAGCCCATCTTTTATTTAAGAATGATATTTGGGAGCATGCGCATGTTTCCGTTGTTTTGTCAAAGATGTGAACAAAAGTTCATTGATAGTGAATGGTACTTGTTTTTCAGCCCATTTTTGACTTTATTAAGTGTGTTCATATGCCAGATTTGAAAATTTTCTTATCTAGCACAATTATGAGAGTTGCAGCGAAGGCCACCAGCATGAAAGCCAAGGAGAGGAAGAGAAAACAAAGGCCCATTATGATCTTCTTGGGTAACGACTCGAGAAAATCTTCCGCCTCATATCGCGAAGTTAAGATGGCTAGAAATAACAAGATGGCCGTCATGGAGGAGAACAAACCTAACACATCTGAAATTGCGAAAACCAGGAGAGAGTCTTATCTTAACTAGGGGTGAGCGGTTCCCGGTTCCTTACAAGTTCCGCCTGGAACCTGGAACCTACCCTCGGGTACAGGTTCCTCATTTTTTGGAACCTGGAACCTACCCGTCAGAACCAAGAACCTAGAACCTACCCTGTCACAGGTTCCGGGGTCGGTTCCAGGTTCCAACAGGTTTTTTTTTTTTTTTTAATTTCTTCCTCCTTTCCTTCATCAGTTGAGTACCCCAACATTCTAAAGAGTGGTACAAACTCAGTAACAGAGAAGAAAAAAAGCCAATAGATGTGCTGTCAACATTTACATAAGACCAATGTTTGAGAAAGCTATGCAGCAAAAAACCCATGGGAATTTCCTGTCAGCATAGTATAAGCCAACACACTAGATGTGATGTGTATGCATTGGAGTGATTGTAGAACACCAACTTTGCAGGACAGATAGCAAATGGATAGAAATTGTAGTTCACAAATGAGCAATCTCAGACCTGGCTGACACTGACACGAATATACAAAAGAAATAGCTAAAGATTCAGAGTAAAGGAGCGAGTGGCAAAAGAAAAAGGAAAGCGATCATTCGAATTTTTCAAAAAGAAATAAAAAGGGTTGCAAAATTGCTACGTAAACATGCAAAATGAAGATATCAACTGAATGAAGGGGGCTTCAGGCATCAAACTATCTCTATAAGTGTAAGTGACCAGCAGATAAGAAGTAGAGGTCCTTTTACACTCTGTTTCAGATGACAGAGATATTTTCCACGCATATCGCCATTACAAGATTTGGACATTGCAGTACCTTTGTGTTATGCATGACACGGAGCTAGGGTAGCACTGAAACAACTTCAAGATAAACACAAAAGGCCTAGCAAATCCTATTAATGATATGATGGTGTGTTGAGGGGTGAATCACTAGAGACAGCACAACACATGGAATCACCTGCATTAAATGCAAAAGGGGAAAATTCAACAAATGTAAATATACCAATAACAAATAAAATTTAATGGATACAATTAGAACATGGTTCTCACAACTCTATGTTCAAATTCTCTGATTTAGATGCCTCGGAGTATATTACCAGCTCAAGTTAATGATCAACAGAATTGGAAAAGGCAAAAAGGGAGTAAATCATAATTATTTGGTCAAGTTCAAGCTCAAATAACTAGCAGTCTATAACCCTTAAAATAAGTGGAAATTTCAAGAGACATTCAATTATATGGTTTTATTATGCCCAATCTCCCTTCAACCTTATTACAGTACTCGTAGACCATAAGAATTATAGAGCAACCTAATAAAACAATCTATTGACTGATGCCCATAACACCTTCAACCTTATTTATAGTATATAAGAATTAATTTATTGACCTTAGAAGCAAATCTATTGACTGATGTAGATTTTCAGATAATTTAAAGCATATAACTACCACCTGACTACCACAAAAGAACAAAATGAACAGACCGCCATAACCAACTCAGCCTTTTGGAGACACATTACAAAGAAATAAATCCAAAAGAGAAGCTTTTGTATGTCAAGGTTTCATATATATTTTCATTTGGGTCCATTTGAATGCAGGCACCCACATCCAAACATAATCTTAAAATATTCTACAAATAAAGATGGACACATCTATTCCATAGTTTGCTAATGGAAGAATCTAATGGTAACCAAGGAAGAGATAGAGAAAGTCTAAACTAGAGAAACAAAGCTAAAGAAAAAGTTGTGACTTATCCACGCCTTATTCATAAACATAATTAGAGTGTGGATGGAGGATTCACCACAAAGCTTGTGCCTCATACTGTGTCTCTAGGGAAAAATACAAGCCTTATTTTGTCAGTCGCTGTTGCACTCGCTTGCTAAAAAAAAAGAAGAAACAAAGCTTACCGTGACAATGAGATAAGCCTCGGGCAGCAATTGAAGTTGGGCTTTTCCTTCCCCAAAATTCAGTGTAAGTGCTCCCACTGTCAAAAACTACTCGAAGATCCTTTACACCAGGTACCTTATGCAGGTCTTGCTGTGTAGCGCTTGCTGAAACAATACAGTTCAGGTCCTTCAAGAATTTAGCAAGACATATAATGCGACAAAAAAATAACCAAACAAAATAGATGGAACAGCTCCATACTCTGATAAACTAGCTGGTACCCACGCGATTTTCGAAGAAGGGACAAGGTCAAAACTGCTTTCATGCGATAATGTCTCTTTGGAGATATGTTGCTGACCTTGATCGTCCATGGAGGAGCATGATATCACGTGTTTATAAACTTTGATGATGCAATGATAAGGTGCGTCAATGTTAGTATATTCCGACAAGTATTCTTGTTATGCAAACTGCAAAATCTTGGCGAAACTAACCACACCTGGGATACATTGATTGTCCAATTCGGCATCATGATAGATTCTGGGACCAACCCATTTTCCTTTCTGCATTATCCCCCGAGACCTGCATATTCAGGGGGAAAGCAAAACATTAACGTATTCAATCTCAGAGATTACAAGTGTCGTGGACGGAAATCATGTTACGAGTTACATGGCGGATTGGATCGAGAGCATAATCGAGATTAATTTTGAGGAGATTGATCCTTTTCAGGAAACAAAAGGATTGAACATAGGCTTGCTTGCAAATGGGAATGCTTGGAAAAAGCAAATGCATTGGGCGAAACCAGAAGCAACAGAGACAGAGCAAGAGAAATCGAGCACTCACCGACATCACGAATCGGCATTGAGACGATCTATAGATGGGTGGCATCGGGGGCGACTGGGCAAGCGGCTTGGGGGGGCGGCGAGCGGCGTCGGGGGTGGCTGGGTGAGCGGCGAGCGGCGTCCAGCGGCGGCGTCGAGGGCGAGCGACGTCAAGTGGCTGAGCGTCGAGGCGAGCGAGGGGGGGGTGGGGGGGGAGTGGCAAGCGTCGGGGCGAGCGGCGTCCGGGTGGTTGGGCGAGTGGCGTCCACCGGGGGATGAGCGGCGTCCGATGGTGGAGTCGAGGAAGAGCGGCGTCCAGCGGCGGCGTCAAGGGCGAGCAGCGTCGAGTGGCTGAGCGTCGGGGCGAGCGGGGGGCGACAGCGTCGAGGGAGGCAAGGGCGGGGCAAGTGGCATCCGGCGGTGGCAGCGTCGAGGGTGAGCGGCGTCAGGCGGTGGCATCAAGGGTGAGGGCAAGCAGCGTCGGAGGGGGAGAGGCAAAGAATGGGAGAGAACAACTGCGATAGAAAGTGATTTGGGGCTGGGGTTTTTTACCTTTTACTTTTAGGAACCCTAAGCTGTACAGGGTCGGTTCCGGTTCCGGTTCCAATGAGAACCGGAACCGGAACCTCCGGTTCGGTTCTCCGGTTCCCGGTTCTACCCGGGAACCACGCTCACCCCTAGTCCTAACAACAATGGTACTCTAGTATTGTTGTCATTGCCTCCGGGCACAATGAAAGCAGCAGCGAATAGTACTGTGGCAATTAAAGTTGATACAAGCATACATGAATTTGATGTGTCCTTCACCCACTTCTCTCCATTCTCAAGCAACCCTTTGTGATTCTCCACGAATTTTTCCCAATATGTTTTTTCGTTAACACTGTTGGTTCTCACAACGGTGATAACACACATTTCCACAGCCTATGCATAAGAGTCACAAACACGAGTTACAGCAAGTGGATCAGTTATTGAAAATTTTCAGGAAAACACTTACAAAGGAACACCTCAAGGAAATTAAGACTTATTCAACACTTCATTGCTTCCATGTTAAGTCCATCTTTGCCCGAAAAATTCCAAGGGTCTGCTTCTAAGCTTCGATGGTGATTTCGTGCTTCAATATAATAAGAGAATATATGTATGGAAAGCACTATGTTGCTACTTCCAATTGAAATCAAGTTTTGTTGAGTGCTATGTGTTGTATTTTGTTTCTAGAGTCATTTGAGCGAGGGTGGCAACCATTGAGCGAGAAGTGGCCCCGACGAGGATCCCAAACCTTGCCTGGAGTATTGTTATATCTGAACTACACTATAATAATAATAAGAAAACATGATACAACGGAACGAGCAAAGCTATCATGAAATTATAAGCAAAACTAATTTAAATGTTTTTTGGGCTCAACGTTAATACATATAGGTTATACATGAAACGATTTGCATAATAGTCCCCCAATTGTATCGTCGCTAACACCTATATAAAGAGCCGGTCAAATCAACAAAGAGTTACTTGGATTAGATTAAGTGGTAGATCACAGTTGCATTAGAACGAAGATTTGTACTAGAACCATTATAAAAAGTTTGTAACTGCATCCATACGGGTAGTCCGTGATGTGGGCATCTCCTAAGAAATTCTTTGAATCTTTCCCATGCTTCATATAATGATTCATTATCCATCTGCATAAAATTAGTAATATCGTTACGCATCTTCGCAGACTTTGCAGATGGAAAGAACTTACCAAGAAATTTCTGAGCCATATCATTCCATGTAGTGATTGATCCTGCAGGAAGAGAAGAAAGCCAACTCTTAGCTTTGTCTCTAAGAGAGAATGGAAATAATCTCAATCTAATAGCATCATCTATAACTCCATTATATTTAATGGTGTCACAAATTTCAAGAAAAGCATCAATGTGAACATTTGGATCATCGCTTGGTAGCCCACTGAATTGCACTGATTGTTGAAGCATCTGAATGAGTGATGGCTTGATCTCAAAGTTGTTTGCTTGAATTGCAGGTCTTCTGATACTCGACGTGGTGCCTTGAACTATTGGTGTAGCATAATCTCTTAAAAGTCTACTTGGATTTTCATTATCACCGTCTGCCATCTTCTTAGCGTGATTTCTCTGTTCTCTCTGTCGCCTTTTGAATGTACGCTCGATTTATGGACCAAGCTCAGCAAATTTCCTTTGTTGGCTACGTGTCATAAATCGATGTACACCCTGAAAAATAAAACAAAATGAAAGCTAGATTAAACTTAGAATTATCTGGTATAAATATTAATTAGTATTAAAAAAACGATCCCTGGCAACGGCGCCAAAAACTTGTTCATAAAATTCTAAACGCAAGCGAACGTGTCGAACAAGTAATATAATGATGAGAAAGAATATCGTCCCATGAAGATCGATGATTAATAAACTAATTAAATACAAAAATAGATTAACTCTAAAATTTATCTAACAGATAAAAATATAATTGAGAATAAATTAAAAACAAAATTTGGAGACTAAATGCAGTAAATTAATCAGATAAATATGTTAGAGCATCCGATTTCACCATAACCACTAGATATGAATTTCAGATTGTTGTGAATACAAGAACGATATCAAACATGTGATAGCGGAATTTCCTAACCTATTTACTATCATATCTCTAGGTATAGCAAACCTACTCAGTTTATTAATCCACTATATCTCTATGTGAATTAAAATAAACATGAGTGCATTAAAAACTATGAATATTCCCGGCTTACAATGAGTCTTTTGGATCACCTTATCACCGAAAGCTACATAAATAACGCGGTATATTTCTATCCACGTTTAATTCATGGTTATATATTATAATGAGCAATTGCATATTATCACTTTTCAGTCTCAAAGATGCACATTAGATCATTCAAGTGGTGGCCAATCACTCAAAAGCATTAAGCATAATAATATATAACTCACGTGAATGAAATTAATTGCAAAACATAAAAATCATGAAATTCACATCATCATGGTTATGCTACATTGTAGCCCTAACAAAAGAAAATTAGAACATAGTAGAAGAAGAAACAAAAATATAAATTAAACTCAGCATCTTGAATCAAAGAACAAGAATTCCGTCACCACTTTTGTTTTCTCTTCAAAATACTTGAAAAACTCTCAGAACAATAAAAAACGATCTAACAAAAACCTAGCTGCTCTCTCTCTCTCCTTCTCTCTCCTATTTATAGGATATATCCAAGATCCTTATCTCCAAGCAATTGTGCACAAAATCAGGGAGTAAATCAGAGGATTTTGATTTGATATCTATCTCCCACTACTGCTTGATTCAAATTCATGAGTTTTGCCCTTTTTTTGCCTTATCTTCTCCATATATCATTATTCTGCATAAATAAGGAAAATTCAAATAATCAAAAGAAAATCCAAATATTTTCTCATAGATATTGCATTAATTGTTGCCTAAAATAGATAAAATAACTCTATTTTTATAGAGTTATCACTAGACATCTGCACTGTGTATTAAGGGTGTTAGGAATCTAATCGAAAATTGAACTGAACTGAACCAAACCGAAAAATTCGGTTTTTTCGGTTCGGTTCTCATTAAAAACTAATATTTTTTTAGTGGTTCAGTTTTTATAGGTTAACCGAACCGAACCGAACCTCAAATCAATAAAATCAAACCATTAAAAATTCGATTTTATTCTCTCCCGACTCTTGTCTCCTCTGGCTCTGAGTCCTCTCCTCTCGTGTCTTGTCTTGGTTGGCTTGGAGGTGCAACGGCGACGGCGACGGCAGCAGGGACGGCGATAGTGACCGATTGAAGGACAGAGCCCCTTTCTTCCGCAAGTCTATCCTTCGTCCCTCTTCCATGGACCGAGAAATCTCCGCAAGGGGGCCTGAGGGGGCGTTCGAAAGCTACTGGAGGAAACCTTGACGCATCACGAGGAACGTGCAATGCCGAGCTAAGCTGCTACTCCCCGAATCTCTGCTCGCCAAGGCCATTTCCCCCGATATTTATTATTTTGGGCCTTCCGAGGCTTTCCTCTTGCGTGTGTCGTCCCTTCATCTCGACTTCCAATCCGCTTTTGGTAGTCTGCCCACCCAGTCAATCAAAGGAGCGAGAGCGAAGAAGAAGTCATGTTGCCTTCCTACCTCGGTAGACATACAGCGCAGTAAGGGAAAGGGATGGGCTTGGTTGGTGTCCCGTCTCGAATCGAAGATTTTATTAAATGGGTAATTTGTACGAATACACTTTTCGTTTGCTAATGTATGAATTGTGCTTCAAAATTCAAAAATTGAGGAAAAAAGAAAAACGAAAAAACTGAACCGAAAACGATTTTATTTTGAGTTGAATAGAAAAAAAAAACGAAAAACGAAAAATGAAAAAAGAAAAACCAAAAACCAAAAGTTGAAAACCAAAAACCGAAAAACCGAACCGAACCGAAATTTCGGTTCGGAAGTTTTTTTTAACGTTCGGTTTAAAAAAAAAAACCTAACCGAACTGACCCGTTGACACCCCTACTATGTATTTTGCTTACTCATGATATACACACACACACACACGGAATATCCCAGCCCACAAATTTGGTAAGTACGAGTAGAGGGTGCATGACAAACCAAAGTTTCTATTCCAAAAATAATTTTTTTACTCTAAATTTTTTTATGGAATAGAATTCGTTTAACAAAATTATTTCATTTTTCTATTTCCGGAATAAATTTCATTTTAGAAATAGTTATGAAATAGAAATTAGAAGTAATTTTTTTTTGTTTTTACAAAATTAAGAAATAAAAACTTCTCTCATTATTTGTCCTTTCTATTAGTCGGCACCCACCTACCATCCTTTGCCACCACCCACCACCTGCCAATTGCCATGGCAAGTCTTCATGGAGTTGTCTTTGTGTCCCCGCACCTCTCTCTTTCTCTCTCCACATCCCCGTGTGGGAAAAAGAACTTATTGCCGTCGCTTTTACCGTGATGCGTTGGGAAAAGCAGAATGTTGGGCAAGATACACGCTCCGAAGCTGAAGCAACTTGAAGACACATTGCAGCTTCTTGAAATGATAAACGGTGTTATAAGCTGTACCAAACAGTTTCCTCTCTTTATTTTTTCTGTAATTAAGAAGGCTTTCATTCTCGGAGACTAATCCACGGGACTAGTGTAGGCATCATGGCCCTTATCCTTGTCAGCTAATGGCACAGTTTCAACATCATCGGGAATGTGATAGACAATAACAATGTCAATAGATCCTTCAATCCCCATCTTTTCAGATAGTCTGCACGTTGATTGGCTTCCCTGTAGATATGATCGTTCCTGTAATCTCTGAGCCACCACAGCAACTCCGTGCGATCAAGCAGTAGCTAGCAAATCAGCATCTTTGTTACGTTTGTGCCACGGATTTGCAGAATCTGATCAACCCATGTCCCCTTTCGTATGGAAGTATTCCTCCTGCACCAGCTTCTGTCGACATCTGCACAACCAACTTATCTACCACTCCTCCAATAGTTATTTCTAGTATGAGATTAGTAGGATTACTGCTAACTATCTAAAAGTTTTGGCTAACAGACTAAAAGAAAGTTAAGTCATTAAATAGTACAGGACTATTAACATCACTAGTGTCTCATCAATGTCTTGCCTATACCATGACACCCAGAGGCCTATCAAACAAATGCACTTCCAAGAAATGCTTGGATTACTATACCAAACTCACTTGGTGACATTTATGTGGAAATTTAGAGCACCCATATGATGCACGTTTTCAGAAGCTATTGAGATTAGCTCCACTTCTTGGTTGAATCTACTACTAGTATGATGAGTAGGGCAAATGACAATATGATAGAAAGAGAGAAGATGCATGTGCTAAGTAGGTCTAAAAGATTTATTGTCTGGTAATTATCCTATCGTTCGTTGGGGTAAATCATGTTGTAAAACAGGGAACATATACTTCTTAATGTAAATACATTGATCTCAAAATCTTGATTAATTCTAATTCACCACGTTTCTGGGTAAATCTTATTCGGTCAAATGATTACTTCGAGAAGGCATCATCTATTTTCTTCCTAGGAAATTATGAAGAGGAGGAGATGGAAAAGTCCGTGAATTATGGTAGGATTTGACAAGACCCACCCTCACCATATTTTCTTCATTAAACATGTTTTTGGGCTTGTCTCCCGACTTTTAAGGGCTCTTTACAAATTAGAGCACCCTCAAGTCTTGATCAATGTAGATAATAATGATAAATAATAATTAAGTCAACAAATTTGCCATTTCACCTTTTCCCACTCGCCCCTTTTCTTTGACCGGCCTCACCAAGCCATCTTTTCTATAGTCGAATTCCCTCTAAAGTTCCTGCAGAAACACCCCTCAAGATGAGCATAATTACTAATTAGCTTGAATCAGAGCACAAATCGATCTTTGTTTAGGGTTCTTGAGTGAGTCCTACGTGCAATCATAAGGGGTGATGTCCGTACCATATGCCCGGCCAAACAAATCTTGGATCTTTGTGATAATTCCGTCTGACAAGAGAGCTGAACAGCACGAGCTGTTCTTGTGTTTTCATTGACGCGTCCGACATGTCGGCACATACCCGTCAAACGCATCTTCACGGATGTTTCAGCAACCGTTCAAGATCGCCATGATGGAGTTTGGTGCCGAGACATTCCCTTGATCGTCACGGCACTGTTCATAAACAGGGGGGTATTGACTGAACCTGTTAGTTAGTGAACAGTGCCGTGAGGCATGTTCAGCCAGCAGTGGGCATTACACCCACTTCTATCCACGCCAGGTGAGGGACAGGGATTGGTTACCCCATGCCAGCCCAGTTGTACCCTGAATTTCTCCAGACATGGTGTCTACCTTCACCACCATAGACCCCCCAAATTCCCAGTCGATGTTTCACTAGCTGATTGAGAGGCTGGGGAAGGCAAGTACGGGGTCACTTACCCCAAGGCGGTTTTCTCGCCTTTACCTTCCATGAGCAGTTTAAGGACCTGCTCAGGTCCAATCTTACGGGAGATAATCCCAACCACTATATTTTTCTAGGCATGAGAGCTGCCTATACCCCCTTAGTTTTTTTTACGACCGGGGAGGCCCCTGAAAAGGCAGGCGGCCCTGCCTGGATCAGCTGCAAACCCTCCCATAGGGCTTGCCCGTCATTTCCAGTGGAGCAGTTTGGCAAGCTGCTCAGCTCGTGATTACATATTGTGACTCATTAGACCGTAACCCTAATGGAATCTATTCATTATTATTCTAGTTAGAATAGTGAAAGATTTGTTCTTTATGTCTGAACTTAGTTGTGTGCTCTCTCGGCTCAAAATATCAAGGCAAGATAAAGATGGAGAGCAGGTTCTCAGGAATAGATTTCAAGGGGAAGCTGGACCAACTGATCTAGATATGGATGAATGCGGCGGGTGGCCAATCCGGACAATCCATGCGTCGACACAGGGCAATGCACTTACTTATGAACCTCAAAGAGGAGGCAGTGTATCGCTTTTTGCTAATATTGAGCAAAACGAAATTACCACTGTCAAGAACGTTGGATTTGACGGCTCGGACCATCCGATCAGTCCTTAGCTCGGGTCAAGTTGAAATGTCCCTCACATAAACTCCAAGGCTGCGTTTGGCAGTCGGGATAAAATTCAGGATATAATATGATTTATTCTATCCGACATTTGGTGCTCGCTCAAGACAGAATAAAGTCAGATATAAGGGGGATATAGAGATGATAAAATTATCTCATGAGGGAGCTAAAATAAATGTGGATAGGATTTCTAATGTCCATAATAGGAAAGTTATTTTTTTCAAATAACAAACTTATTAAATTAACAAAATTGAAATTATATTTCAATATAAAAAAATATTTGAATTCTAATTTAAGAATTAAAAATAAAAAAATTATTTTTAATTAATCTTATTTTAATTTATATATTCAACTTTAATTCTATCTTAAACATTCAATCTATAAATTAAATATTTATATTTATTATATATTGTAGGTATTTTTGTATTTTAGATATGTTAGTACAATTTACTATTTGATAAAATTTTATTAAAGAATGATGAAAGGGGAAAAAATAAATAATAAAGAAAATAATATAAAAAAGAGGAAAAATAAAATAAAAAGGAATAGTGTTACGAGAGATTTTCACCATCTCCATTTATAAATATTTAGGTTCATTTACAATGATATGCCGTTTATATTAAAAAAAATATACATGATATGATGTGAACATATCCGACTTTAATACTGAGATTTACCAAACAATGGACATGATATAAAAAAAATCACAGGATTTCATATTATATCTTATCCAGTCCTATCCCGATTAAAAATCCGGATGACCAAACATAACTTCTTCTTGACCATTTTTCAAAATTTTCTTTTGTCTGTTATTTTGTTATTTTATTTTTCGAAGACAGGAAACATCTAGAGTTGCTAGACATCTACACTGTGTATTAAGGGTGTTAGGAACCGAACCGAAAACTGAACCGATTCTCATTAAAAACTAATATTTTTTTATTGGTTCGGTTTTTATCGGTTAACCGAACCGAACCGAACCAAACCTCAAACCAATAAAATCAAACCATTAAAAATTCGGTTTTATTCTCTCCCAACTCCTATCTCCTCTGGCTTTGAGTCCTCTCCTCTCGTGTCTCGTCTTGGTTGGTTTGGAGGTGCAACGGCGACGGCGACGGCGGCAGGGACTGCGACTGCAACAGCGACGGTGACCGATTGAGGGACAGAGCCCCTTTCTTCCGCAAGTCTCTCCTTCGTCCATCTTCCATGGACCGAGAAATCTCCGAAGGGGGCCCGAGGGGGTGTTCGAAAGCTACTGGAGGAAACCTCGACGCATCACGAGGAACGTGCAATGCCGAGCTAATTGGACGAGTTTCAGTTTCCTTTAAGGGTTTGGTCAATTAAAATAAACAGTTTTCTGGTTTAATTGAGAATTCCCGAGAGCTAACCAAGCCTTAATAAATCATCAATCGTGCATGTAATCGAGTGATTAGTAGTGTAATCGAGCTATTAACACAAGATTTAGAGGGGAAAAAATTCTGTTTAAAGTCCCTAACAAACATGTGTGAGGGGATTAAATGCACAAGTTAGGTTAGATTTTTTGCATGATCAAAAGTTTAACATGCCTTGTCTTGACATAAACTTAGCACTTATATAAATTTGCAGTCATGTAGATTACGTACTTACAATCCACCTAGCATGATGGAGTTCAGAATGTGATTAAAGCGACACCTCGATGGAGTCCAATTTGTGGCTGATCATCTATTCACCAACAATTTAACCACTGCATGTAAAAAGAGCTAACTGCGACAAGATTTAGTGAAAGAAGATCGACTAACGCTTCTCGAGGATTGGGGATTTTTGGTTCTGCGATTACTCTCAATATGAAGAAAATATCAAGAAACGTGGGGAGGATGAGGGTGAATTTCTGAGAAGGAGAGGAAAGACAGGAAGTTAAGATGCGAACCGCTAGGGAAAAGCAGAACGATATTAATTGGGCAATTGGGCATTTGAAAAAATATGTAAGAGTTTGTGGCATTACACTATAAAATTGTTACGTATATGCATACTCACTCACCTAACCCTGCTCTAAATAACCTCTCGGTGAAATCAATTTTTAACTCCTATAGAAATTGGTCTCTAACTTCTCAAACAAGGCGAATGAATATTTTACAACCAAATCTTAACTCGTTCGAACTCTGCAAGAAGTATAGATAGAGGCTCTTTCTATCAAAGTTCGACTACGTACAAAGAAACAAGTTACCTTAAACATGAGAAAAGAGAGCGTGTGGTGCTTGTGTTGTTGTTGTAAGAGTGCACATATAAGTTATGTAAGAAAAGTCTCACATTTGGAAATTGATATGGTATAGAGCGGTTAATATATCCTAGTCGGCTAATTACTCATTGACTTAAATTTTTGAGTGAAACTAGTGCCAACTCTCCTCAAATGAAGATATTGGGCTTCTAAGGAGTGAGTAAATTATAGAGGTCTCATCCGTTTGTAATTTTCTCTATTGAAAAATAACATCTAATCTCTTTCTTTTTTCGCACATTAATGCTATGCCTGACAAGTAGTATCAGAGCTTTTCCAATTCAACAAGTAATATTAGAACTAGAAATTAACATCTAATCTCTTTGGTTTTTCCATTGATTATTAGCTCAAAATATAAAAAGTGCAGCTAGCCTAACGGCACCATTACACTTAATTTGTGACGGTGCTCTCATGACCACAATTCTTATATTCCAACTGGACTCATTTTGGCAACTGGAAAATAAAACTTCCAAAGCTAATTGTCAAAAATGGCCTTTGTGCTGTAAAATCACATAAGCTAAACCCGTTATTCATATTCATTTTAGGTCTCGTGCTTTGCACTAAAATTAATTAGTAAAATATCGTGCACAATTTTCAGAGGGGAAATGCAAATGTTAATTAATTTTAAGAAGTAAAAAGTTACATCAATGTATTGCTAGCTTTGTCACGTACTTCACATATATAAGGATGGTACACTTTTCATACCGGCAAATATAAAATCATAGCCTAAAAAGCAAGACAAAATATTTCGTACATTTGAATTTATAAGGTGAAATATGAGAAAATGCATAAAAACTAGAAAAAGATCAAATTTGTTCAAGTAAAATTGTGTAATGCAGGGAGTCAGATTCGCTTTTTATTCCAATCATGCCCTTGAGTCCATGTTGCTTGAGTTTGAATTGTTGCTTTTGTAGACTAGCTAGTCTCACCAAAACTTCAAGCTAGTAACACAAGTTATAAAATTGCGAAAATGAGGTGATCATGACTAGAGCAAATAATATTGCATTGGGGATAGTTTCGAGTGAGGACATTTAAACATAAGGTATACTGTCATGTAAATGATTGTGTTGGCTTTTATATATTACAATGTTTCAGCAACATTACAGAATGACACAAATCTTGGTGATTCTAATCTAACAAATATTAAGTAGAATAAAATTTCTTAACTCGCAGATAAATATAGTCAGATAATATATGAATGGAAAGCACTATGTTGCTACTTTCAACTGAAATCAAGTTTCATCTAATTTGGAGTCTTCTAGGGGAATTTATGGAAAAAATATAAAGAGTTAACATCACCGCAATTATGTTGCAACTGTCATTATGACATATGTCATGTTTATGCCGTTGGTGCGATGAACGGATCATCCCCTCCGTTCTTAAAGGGAGTAAATAAGAGAGTTCTTTTGGTCAAAGGGGGAATGTAAGAGTTGCAAGAACAAGAATTAGAAGAGAGAGAGAAAGGGTAGGTTTTTCTTTGCTACAAAAGAATCACGTTAAGTAACGTTGTTAGATACTCAATGATGTTTTTTCAATCAACTAATTAGTATGTTCGGATTGACTTTTACCTTTCAATTTTTTTTTTTAAACTTTGCAACACGCGCTTTGAATTTTTTTTTTTCAATCTTACCATATGAAACTTTCATGTTATACAAATATTGATATGTCATTTTTTAATGTTTGAAAGAATACTTTAGCATTTGACGAGAAAGTGAAAAAGTTGATTTTTACTCTTTTAAGCCAAAATAAATAGGCTCGGTGTTATGAAATACATGAATGGATGAAATACATGAATGAATATTCATCATATTCATCTTATCTAATGTATTTATTATGGTACATTTGTATCATACTTTCTAAGTACATCTCCCTATACAATGAACGTTCATCTCCCTTATCTAGTACATGTATCATTCGATATATTGATATTAATGATAAGTACATTCTTGTTCTCCTATAAATAAGAGTTTAGTTTTGATATACAACAACAATTATTAGATATAAACAGTCACACCCTCTTCTCTGGCTTTCTCTACGATCTCTGGTGTCCCAATTTTCTCTACTCAATCTCCTTATTCTCTCTATTATATATTCGCAACGCAATATTTTACAACACGTTATCAGCACGAAGATCTACCGTGAGTAAGTAATTTTTGTAAGGTGGGTATTCATTTTATTAATCATCTTATACTTCATCTTCTTCTATCAATTCTTCTTTTTTTATTTTTCTTGACCTGAAGCCAAATTTCAAATCTAAAAGTATCATTCTGCTCCTGAAGTAGCGGTGGATATTTAGAAATCCTTCTAATTAATTTAAGGATTTACTTTTGCAAGGATTATGGCAAATATTGAAAAGCCCAAATTCCACATCCTGGAAGTGAGTGGAAAGAATTATCTATCCTGGTGCCTTGACATGGAAATGCATCTCCAAGGGCAAGGTCTCACTAATACAATCATGGAGGATGGAACCTCAAATGAAAAGGATAAAGCAAATGCGCTGATATTTATTCGCCGTCATTTGCATGAGAGCCTGCAGACTCAATATTTATCCGTGCGAGACCCTCATATCTTGTGGAGGAGGTTGAAGGATAGGTATGATCATACCAAAACTGTTATCCTCCCTCAAGCACAATATGACTGGCAAAATCTCAGACTGCAAGATTTTAAATCAGTGTCTGACTATAATTCTTCTTTATTTGATATCGTTTCTCGGCTTGAGTTATGCGGTATCAAACTCGCTGATGCAGAATTGTTAGAGAAAACTTTCTCTATCTTCCATGCTTCAAATATTGTATTGCAACAGCAATACCGGCAGCGTCAGTTTGCCACATACTCTGAATTAATTTATGTGCTTCTTACTGCCGAGCAAACTAATGAATTGCTGCTAAAAAATCATGATCTTAGACCTGCTGGCTCAAAAGCATTGCCTGAAGCACATGCTAACTTTGAGAAAAGTACTGGCCATTTTAAGGGCTATAAGCGCAGGCAAGAATATAATCCTAGAAGGGATGGCAAGAAATTTAACCGCCCTAGAAAATCAAACTTTGGCCTGAATCATGGCAAAGAAAAGAAGCCAAAGAAGGTGATTAATGAAAGTCTTTGTCATCGTTGTGGCATGACTGGGCATTGGTCACGTACCTGTCGTACGCCAAAACATTTTGTTGACCTATACCAAGCATCTTTAAAGAATACGGGCAAGCGTGGTGAATCTCATGCCATTGAAATCAATCCTACTGCCATAACCACTGTTGAGGCCAACAATATCTCCGTTGGTGGGACTCCTCTTGCTCCTGAAGTAGCAAATGCATCATTGGATGTCTCTGATTTCTTTGAGGACCTCTGATTACTTTGATGAATCGGATTGGCGGATGATAATTTGAACTTCAAATTTTATGTTGTTTTCGCTTTAAATGTATTACTTTTTAATGTTCTTTTATGAAATGCTTATGAACCTTATATAATATTTATTTTTGAAATTTTATTCGACTATATAACTGATATGCAACTTTTATGATACTTGACACCTGAAGTTGTCAATATAAATGCAAATAGAAAATACTGAGAAAAAGGAAGATGTTTGTTTGCTTGATAGTGCAACAACACATACTATATTTCGTAGTAGACACTTTTTCTCGAGTATGACATTACGTAAGGCACAAATCCATACAATATCTGGTCCTGTTCAGATTATTGATGGTTTTGGGAATGCCACAATTATTTTGCCAAATGGCACAGTCCTACATATTGAAAATGCGTTTCTAGGCATTAAATCAAAGAGGAATCTGCTCAGTTTCAAAGATGTACGCCGTAATGGGTACCATATTGAAACTATTTATGAGCAAGATAAATAATACATTGGCATTTCCTCTTATAAGATGGGCCTGAAGACCATCCATGAGAAGCTAGAAGCTTATTCTATGGGTTTGTATTGTGTCATGATTAAGACTATTGAAACCTACGCCACCACATCCTGAAGATTGGTAAGCCCTGATCAGTTTGGACTGTGGCATGATCGCCTTGGTCACCCAGCGCTTCAATGATGCGTAGGATAATTCAAAATACAAAAGGGCACCCTTTAAAAGATATAAAGGTATTGTTGTCCAAAGATTATAATTGTGAGGCTTGCTCACAAGGAAAACTCATTATCAAACCTTCGATAACAAAGGTTAATCTTGAATCTCCTTTATTCTTACAAAGAATTCAGGGTGATATTTGTGGACCAATACAACCACCAAGTGGACCATTTCGATATTTTATGGTATTAGTGGACGCATCCTGTAGATGGTCCCATGTTTGCCTATTATCTACGCGCAATGTCGCATTTGCACGTTTACTTGCGCAGATTATAAAGCTCCGGGCACAATTCCCTGATTATCCAATTAAGAGCATAAGGATGGATAATGCTGGTGAATTTACATCAAAGAGTTTTGATACATATTGTGCTTCACTCGGAATCGAGGTTGAGCACCCGGTTGCATATGTTCATACTCAAAATGGATTGGCAGAATCCTTGATTAAACGTATCCAAATCATTACCCGCACTCTATTATTGAGAACGAATCTCAACGATACAGCATGGGGTCATGCAATTTTGCATGCGGCAGCTCTAATAAGATTACACCCCACTGCTAATCTTTTACAATCTCCCATTCAAATGGTCTTTGGTTATGAACCAGATGTTTCACATCTACGCACATTTGGTTGTGCAATGCAGGTGCCTGTAGCACCGCCAAAAAGGACGAAAATGGGTCCCCAACGCCGTTTGGGCATTTATGTTGAGTTTAATTCACCATCTATCATTAGGTTCTTGGAACCAACTACTGGTGATCTTTTTACTGCCAGGTTTGCAGATTGTCATTTCGATGAGACTAGGTTTCCATCAATTGGGATACCTACAACTTCCATGACTGCAAAACAAAAACCAGTTAAGGTTTTCTCCTGGAATGAGAAAATTTTATTTCAATTAGACCCAAGGACCCCTGAATGTGAAAACAAGGTGCATCACATAATCCATTTACAGGCTATGGCCAATAGACTTCATGATGCATTTAATGATGTTACGAAGGTAACGAAGTCTCATATTCCAGCTGCAAATGCTCCAGCTAGGATAGCTGTTCCCGAAGAACAAGCTAAAATGGATCAAAATCCCCCGCACTTAAAGCGTGGTAGACCAATAGGATCAAAAGATACTGCTCCTCGAAAACAAAGGGGAAAGAATCAGGAATCCGCTCCAGAAGAGCCTAGCGTTGTGCTTGCTCCTGAAGGGCTTATTGCCCCTGAAGAGGCGCAAACCCATGAAAGGAACACCAATCTCGAGAATACTGAGAATTCCATTACATATTATAATGAAATTTGGGATCGAAATGAAATCATCATTGATGATGCTTTTGCATTCCATAAAATTATGGATGATGATTGTGAGCCACAATCTATTATTGAATGTCGTCAAAGGCAAGATTGGCCTAAGTGAGAGGAAGTAATTAAGGCTGAATTAGCATCCCTAACTAAACGAGAGGTTTTTGGACCTGTAACTCGTATCCCCGATAATGTAAAGCCCGTTGGATATAAATGGGTATTTATCCGAAAACGAAATGAGAAAAACGAGGTTGTCAGGTATAAAGCCCGACTCGTTGCCCAAGGATTCTCCCAAAGATCTGGGATTGATTATAATGAGACATATTCACCCGTGATGGATATGATTACATTTCGTTTTTTCATTAGCCTAGCAATCTTTGAAAGATTGGAAATGCGTCTTATGGACGTTGTGACGGCATATTTATATGGCTCATTAGATTCTAATATTTATATGAAAATTCCCAAGGGATTCAAAATGCCTGAAGCATGCACTCCCCGCAATTTATTCTCAATAAAATTGCAAAGATCCTTGTACGGGTTAAAGCAATCCGGTCGCATGTGGTATCAACGCCTAAGTGAGTACCTAATTAAGGAAATGTACAAGAATGATCCTATCTGCCCATGCGTGTTTATTAAGAAATCAGAAACCGGATTTGCTATTGTAGCAGTTTATGTCGACGATATAAATTTAATTGGAACTCCAAAAGAGTTAGCTGAAACTGCTGAATATTTGAAAAGGGAGTTTGAAGTTAAAGATTTGGGTAAAATCAAACTTTGTCTTGGTCTAGAGCTTGAGCATAAAGCAAATGGAATAATCGTTCATCAATCAGCATACGTTGAAAGATTGCTTAAACGCTTCAACGTGGACAAAGCTCACCCATTGAGCACCCCTATGGTTGTAAGGTCTCTAGATCCCCAAAAGGACCCATTTCGTCCTAGAGAATCAAATGAAGAGATACTTGGTCTTGAAGTACCATATCTCAATGCAATTGGGGCTTTGATGTACTTGGCACAATGTACGAGACCAGATATCGCTTTTGCGGTAAATTTATTGGCACGATTTAGTTTTGAGCCAATTCGGAGACATTGGAATGGAATTAAACATATTTTCCGTTATCTCCGAGGAACCATAGATTTGGGATTATATTATTCCAAAGATTTCACTAACTCTGGTTTAGTTGGATATGCTGATGTTGGATATAGATCCGATCCACATAAGACTCGCTCTCAAATTGGGTATTTATTTTGTTATAACGGCACCGCTATTTCTTGGCATTCTACTAAGCAATCGCTAGTAGCTACATCTTCTAACCACTCTGAGATTATTGCTTTATATGAAGCTGGAAGAGAGTGTGTTTGGTTAAGATCCGTTATAACGCATATTCATAATTCTTGTTGTTTAATACCGGTTACAAATTCTCCCACTATAATTTATGAAGATAATGCTGCTTGTGTTGCACAAGTCAGGAGGGGATATATCAAAGGTGATAGGACCAAGCATATCTCGTCGAAATTTTTCTATACTCATGAACTCCAAGAAAGTCGACAAATTGATGTTAAACAGATTCGATCCATAAATAATTTTGCATATCTTTTTACCAAATCATTGCCAACATCAACTTTTGAGAAATTAGTATATGGCATTGGTATGCGGCGAGTTCATAAGATGCAAGATTGATTAGCCCTAGAAGTGGCTATATGGCTCAATTGAGGGGGATATATTATGAACTATACATTGCAGCATTGATATGTGGCGAGTTCACAAGATGCAAGATTGATTAGCCCCTGCAGTGGCTATATATGCATTGTACTTTTTTTTCTTTTTGTCCGGTTTTTTCCCACAGGGTTTTTCCAGCTTAAAGTTTTTTACGAGGCAATTAATGCATCTATAAATGGGAGAGATCATAACATTTGTGCTCTGCACTCTTTTTCCTTTTTGTCCGGTTTTTGTCCCACTGGGTTTTTCCGACTTAAGGTTTTTAATGAGGCAGTATCATTTGATGCACAATCATAATGAATACAATGAATATTCAAGGGGAAGTGTTATGAAATACATGAATGAATTTTCATCATATTCATCTTATCTAATGTACTTATTATGGTACATTTGTATCATACTTTCTAAGTACATCTCTTTATACAATGAACGTTCATCTCCCTTATCTAGTACATGTATCTTCGATACATTGATATTAATGATAAGTACATTCTTGTTCTCCTATAAATAGGAGTTTAGTTTTGATATACAACAACAACTATCAGATATAAACAGTCACACCCTCTTCTCTGGCTTTCTCTACGATCTCTGGTGTCCCAATTTTCTCTACTCAATCTCCTTATTCTCTCTATTATATATTCGCAACGCAATATTTTACAACACTCGGGTGAGTTTTTTCCCTTATAGAGTTAAAGGAAAATAGCCCCATAATTTCCTCTTTAATCAACTAACAATTCTAAATAAAACATCCATTATCGTGATATTGCTGGAGGTGTTGGGATGAAATCGATAACTTCATATAGATTTATATAAATCAAAGAGGTCCTACTTGATCATGATTACTTTTTTTCTTCCTAAAAAACCTCGATTATCAATAGACAAAGATCTAAATTCATAATTCTATTTTATCTTTCACGTAATTCAATTTGAATCCTTTCTACGTACAAACAATTCTACTAACAAAATTTCAAATCTTAATATAATTTTATCTTTCCACATAAAAATATTCAATTTCTTCATACTATGTCAATAATTTCTGTCATTTATTTAATAATTCTAGTACTTCATAATAGGGAAATTTTGTAAGATCTATTAAATGTAAATTGGTTGCGTACATGCATCACGCGTGCACTTTTGTAATGTCAATTATGGAGTCTTTTTAGAAAAGCACCAAAGAAGTCAAGTAATTTATTCATTATGTCTAGTGAAGATGACCAGTCTAGACCAGATTGGGCGCATCGTTTCCTGAAGAACGACGCACGAGGTATTTTATGATGTCTGGTTGTGCACATTTCTCGCTGGAACTATATGCAAACCATGTGCGGGTAGGAGCATTGGGGTTGGAAAGAACGACTTAAATCAATTTGTGTGGCTAGACTGGGAGCACCTATTTTTGACCGTTGAATGAGGGGCGGCTAGGTTAGCAAGAGTGCCCTTCTTTTGACCGACTGCTAGGTGCTGTTTGCTTTCTAAAGAGAACTGTCAAACTTTCCCGTTCTCATTCCCGTTTGAAAACTCGGCATTGAGCGGAGAAGGAGGCCGATGGCTGCAAAATCTTTTTCTTAGAAAAATCTCTCATTTTTAGGACTAATGATAATGGCAGATCATTTACTCAACTGTCAATCCCCATTCTATTCCTAATTTTTTTTACTAAAAAAAATCACCAACTTTCACTTTAATTTCAATATTGCTCCAAACTTGTTTTGTCTACAAAAATCACCAACTAATCACCCTAGCCCAAAATCTCCATCTGTTAGCCCTTTGTTAAAATATCTAAAGGTCAGTCCCAGCCACACGATGTAGGCTTTCACTCATGAACCATTTTGAAAGATCCTACATCTTATTGACACCTGAATCTTTGTCAATGCATCAAATATACTTTGTGTAAAAAATACATATACTAACAACAAAAAAGGAAAAGAAGGAGAAAAAAAGAATAGGAAGAAGAGAATAAAAAAGTTGAAGGGTCCAATCATGACGGAAAGGGCCTGATCTAATGAGCCTAGTTCATGCGGCCCACTGACCCAGGTCCACGAACTCAATCCATCAGCCCAATCAAGATCAGAATTCGAATTGTTCAGCCTGTCTTCATTCCGGCGGATTCCGGCGTTCCTCAGCTCTGTTCCGACGAATGCACCTACTCCTTCCGGTTCAGTTCTTCGATTACTGCAATGGCATCGAAGCTAAGCCACCTCTTCTTTTCTGATTTCCATATGCGATTCGATCAGTAGTAGCGATTTCTCCATGTTCTTGCTTGTGTCATTATCTCCGATTCCCTCTTTTCCCAGCTTTGCCTTCGATTCTTTTGGAATTTTTTAGATTGTTGCTGAACTCTGGTCTCTTCAGATTGTCAAACATCTCGTCGAATGGGACTTTCTCGGTTCTGCTCTGTTAATCCAATCAGAGTGTCAAACGCTCACGGCCCGTTCGATTCTCCTTCACTGGCTTCAATCATCATTGCCAACGCATCCAAGACCTCCTCTGGCTAGTTGAACAAACGACCGTGACCGATGATTGCTCCAAGCTAAGGTAAAAGCTCTCTGCTCTGTTTTTAAGTGTGATGCATGTAAAATAGAATCTGAGGCCTTTGTTGCTGCCAGCATGAAAATTGTTCACGATCGACATTATATTAATGACTTCAATTCAATCTTGATGATCTTTACTGATTGGGTTGTGATTCTCGCCATCTCATTGTTATACTGTGCCTTTTGATTGAATGCTCATCAAGGTTTGATGAAATGCCCGAGTCACATTAAGTATGAACATGACTTCGACTCTGATTGTGAAATGCCCGAGTCGTGTATTTTTTTTAACTTACAAAAGGCCAGAATAATACAGGAACCGGATTTTCATTTTTGCCCTTTGGTACTCCTAGTATATCTGGGAATCTTAAGTTCGCGGATGAAAGAGAAAGATGTGTAAACCTTGTAATGCACAACTCTCATCACAGGGTATGGAAGCTCCTTCCAATATAGAGGGTATTATTATTACCATATATGTTTTTTCTTTTTGGTCAAATAGAGTGGAAGTTCAATGGCGTTCTATTTCTTACACATGAACAAGTTATTTCACACTTTATGCTAATCTTCAAAAAAAAAAAAAAAAAAAGTACTATGCATTAAAATCACAAGCATAAAGAACAACGCTTTACAGAAATTTATTGCATGGAATGGAAACTCCTTTCTTTTGTTGAAGAGCATCTATGTAAACGCTGATGTTTGGAAGCTCCTCCATCTCCTGGCGTCGCTGCAAAGACAAATGTGAAACCTTCAATAACCCTCCGATGAAGCATGGGAGTTTACTGATGTCCTCATCCAGACAGATTTGCTAACCTTGTATATGATGCACCAAAGCATTAAGAATCGTAAACCCATTTCATTACAAAATGAAATTTCTAGATCCTCCAAACGATTGAAACGTAATGTAGTTGTACATAGTTTTATTACCAAGACAGCATATCCATTCATCTTTTCTTTGACAACGAACCAAAAGAAGGTTTCAGGAGTCAAAGACTAACAATGCCTTTGCTCAAAACCGCTGCAACAGCCTTCCGAATTAATTATCCTTCGTGGCTGCACAATGCACAGGTAAAGCACAGTTCATTTTTGTCAAATGGACAGAAAATAAAAGGATTTCAAGATGACAATTGAAATGTTGATTTTATGTCTCCAACAAAAGAAAAGAAAGAATCAAAAAGTAGACGATAAAGATTTGTTGCTATACTGCCATCATTTCTGTTTGACCTTAGAGTTCCACCAGATATGACAAACTATAGGGATTAGCTTCTGTGAATAAAATATGTAAACGTGAAACTTAATAATTTTATGACCCCAGTGGTTATGTATTAGCAGCCATTAATATTCAGCTATACCAAATTTTCATCAGATATTGGTCATTTGAATTAATATGCTCGAGAATTCAGGAACTAATGCGAAGTAGCCATTCTAAATGGAATGGATAAAGTTGGATCCACCTACCAAACTTGAGGAGATAATGAAAAGAGGTGCTCCTCTTTGTTTGAGTATTTTCTTCATCTTAACATTTAAACTAGGGACAGATTTTTTTTTTATTTAAAATAAAATAAAATATGAACTCACGTTCGTAGGGCAAAAATATCTCCACTTTCAAATGACCCAAAAAGTGCACGAAATATTACTTAATGGACAAAAAAGGTCCACCATTAAATTTTTCGTTCATGCAAGCCAATTTGGCATTTGACGTGGACAATGGCGTGGACATGTACAATAGACATTTTAGTAAAACAAAAATCAGAGAGGCATAGCAACCTCATTTCTGGCTAATCAATAATGACATCGTTTTTTGGACTTCTATATTAATGTTTCGGTTTTTGTTTTTTTATCGAAATATTAATGTTTCGTTTGTTTCAACGAGAAATGAGAGGAAAAAAAGAGCAGATTAAAATTGAAAGAGTTTGTCAAAAAAAGAAAAGAAAAAAAAATGATAGAGTTAGGCTTCTTAAATTGAGTTCGTTTTGCCCCAGATAGAAAATTACCGTTTCAAATTGACTATTGGGAGTGAATTCATTAATTTGGATAGGCGAAAAACTTAACATTGAGTTTTTTCAATCATTAAGTATGAAATTTATATATTTTCATTGAGGTCATTTGGAAAGTGGGGATAGTCTAATGGGTACAAGTTCATGCATTTTTTGGAGATTCGGCCTCTGAGATAGTAGAATGCCTATGCTAAATAGTAAAAATCCTCCCTTTTTTTGAACTTAAAGATCCTAAAAGTGTTCTAAAGAATATGAATCTACTTGAGGATACAACTATTTGGATACAATAGGCTGCACTAAAGTGACTTTGAAATTTGTATGGTGTTTTAAGTCAATTGAATGACCTATATTGTCATGATTAATCAAAACGGAAGCAATTACCTGTTAGATTGGGGCATGACAATCTGCATCAAAGAATGTAGAAAACCAACTTCATCTGGCAACTCCACAAGAGAGCTACACCCCTCTAGATTCAAAGTTCTTAGGAGTGTTAGCTTACCAATGGAGCTATCAACTGTGGTCAGGTTGACACACTGAGCAAGAATTAACATCTCCAAAGTCATGAAGTTAGAGAAGTCGGGTGTTTTCTTTAATTGTTTGCAATGTGTCAAATCTAAAACCTTCAATCTATCATCTGCCAAAAACAAAGTTGAAGTTAAAAAAATAAATAAGAAACACAATATAAGAGCCCACGGTCTTTTTCACCTTGGGAAGATTGATGCCAGATAATTTAAATCATCACATGACACGTCGTCACACTATATAGAATATTATCACATGATATATATCATAATGTTGTAACTTATGTCATATATAAAAGAACAATATATCATTGAACACAAAGTAATACAACTTATATAAAGGAACAAGGTTAATACTATAAATCTCCACCATTTAGACATAGGATCGTGGGTCTAGACGGGTTCATGGGCAGGGGCCAATCATATCTTTCCCAACCCTGCCCCATATGCAAGGCAGGAAAATTCTCCCCATCATATGGTACTTAATTAGTATTTCGAGCTTAATATTCATTTTTTTAAAGAAGTGATTTATATATCTACATCTACGAGTATGTTGTTATTTGTCAGTAATTGCAACAAATTCTTTTATACCTTTGTAAAATTTTGTGGAGACACTACCAACTATTCTAACCTAAAAACTTAAACTGATAAATGAATGTATTCTTTTAATATTTTAATACTCCTCCTCTACGTTAGACTTTGGCCTAAAACTAAAGATTGGAAATATATGCTAGGAGAGGCAAATAAGGGATTTCGAAAAATTTGAATTCAAAACTTTCCGTTTTGATACCGTATTAAATTTCGCAAGAGCATTGTAAATTATTCTAGAAACATATGCGGTCACATTAATGTGTTGTTTATTATTTAAATATTCTAATAATTTGTGTTTCCCAAGCGGTAGAAATCTGTTCGTAAAATTCTAAACGCAAGTGAACGTATCGAACAAGTAATATAATGATGAGAAAGAATATCGTCCCACGAAGATCGATGATTAATAAACTAATTAAATACTAAAATAGATTAACTCTAAAATTTATCTAACATATCAAAATATAATTGAGAATAAATTAAAAACGAAATTTGTAGACTAAATGCAGTAAATCGATCAGATAAATATGTTAGAGCATCCGATTTCACCATAACCACTAGATATGAATTTCAGATTATTGTGAATACAAGAACGATATCAAACATGTGATAGCGGAATTTCCTAACCTATTTACTATCCTATCTCTAGGTATACCAAACCTACTCAGTTTATTAATCCACTATATCTCTATGTGAATTAAAATAAACACGAGTGCATTAAGAACTATAAATATTCCCGGTTTACAATGAGTCTTTTGGATCACCTTATCACCGAAAGCTACACAAATAACGCGGTATATCTCTATCCACGTTTAATTCATGGTTATATATTATAATGAGCAATTGCATATTATCACTTCTCAGTCTCAAACATGCACATCAAATCATTCAAGTGGTGGCCAGTCACTCAAAAGCATTAAGCACAATAATATATAACTCACATAAAAGAAATTAATTGTAAAACATAAAAATCATTAAATTCACATCATCATGGTTAGGCTACATCGTAGCCCTAACAAAAGAAAATTAGAACATAGTAGATGAAGAAATATAAATATAAATTAAACTCAGCATCTTGAATCAAAGAACAAGAATTTTGTCACCACTTTTGTCTTCTCTTCAAAATACTTGAAAATCTCTTAGAACAATGAAAAACGATCTAAACAGAAAAACTAAAACTAAAACCTAGCTGCTCTTCTCTCTCTTTATTCTCCTCTTCATAAGATATATCCAAGATTCTTATCACCAAGCAATTGCGCACAAAATCAGGGAGTAAATCAGAAGATTTTGATTTGATATCTATCCCCGGCAACGGCGCCAAAAACTTGTTCGTAAAATTCTAAACGCAAGTGAACGTGTCGAACAAGTAATATAATGATGAGAAAGAATATCGTCCCACGAAGATCAATGATTAATAAACTAATTAAATACTAAAATAGATTAACTCTAAAATTTATCTAATAGATCAAAATATAATTGAGAATAAATTAAAAACGAAATTTGTAGACTAAATGCAGTAAATCGATCAGATAAATATGTTAGAGCATCCGATTTCACCATAACCACTAGATATGAATTTCAGATTATTGTGAATACAAAGAGGCAAGGCAACATGCTTAAGGTCATCTGGACAACCTTGAATGTGACCAAATTTCCTGCTGACGGAATTGAGCACTCGGTCCTACCCTCAGCAGAAACACAGTATGCGGATTTATCTTGACGAAGAATAATTGCTGACCACGGATGGTAATCAAATCAGAGGAGTTAAGTTTCAGGAGTTGCACCATTCAAAGACTGGAACCGGCTAAAGGAGGGACAAGGATCCAGCCCTTCGATGAAGTTGGCCAGAAATAGGGGCGAACAGAGCACTTCCTGTGGCTGCGAAGCTGGTGGTGTTAGGGAAGTGACCTACGACGACAATCGGTGACAGAGAGAGGGGTAGGGATGCATAGAGGAAATCGACAGAGAATCACAACTGAACATGAGAGTTCCTTCCATGTACTCCGTGCTCTGTTCTTCGAGGTTTGAATGCGAAGAGCCTATGGTGGTCGGCAATCAGAGACGAGTGGCGTCTACCGGTGGACTGGAGGTGGCCGAGTATGAAGAGGGAATGGCGACCTAGAAGCTCCTAATAATTGATGATGCAAGAAAGAATTTGCTGAGCTCCGTGTATCTGCGTTCTCACCGTTCTATTCTACCCCGCCAAATGCATAAATGTATAAGATACGTATATGTGGATGCGAGGCTGTGGCGAGATGGGCCTAAATTTTATCTAATATATATATATATATATATTTTCGTATAATTCTTGTTTCTACAAAAATGCATGTTCTATTTGCCGGCAAACATTCAGGTGTCAATAAAAGGACTTTTATTTGTGTTTTTCTAAAATGGAAAATTTATGAGAAAAATCCACTATTTTCGTATTGACAGGAGGAGAGATTCATTCAATTAGAGTAGAGAAGCATCGTGAATGACAAGTAATGTTATGTACTCATTGGTTTATTGGTGGTGTGCTACATTAGTAAACTTGCAAAATAGAACTTATAGACATTCTAGCCTGATGGAACTTATAAACATTCTAGCGTAGATTAAACCTTCTTTGCCACTTATGTTGCGATTATGCTCAGCAGCTATAAAGTCTGTCTTATACAGGTACAGATTGGTTGCAACCATTAATTTCAATATGACCCCCGGCAGGGTCACCCCGATGCACACGCACCCACGTCAAGGGTCAATCTGTGCCGGGTCCATCTCGTCGTCAGTGAGCACCGTCTACTTGAAGAACCTCAACAAACAGGACAGCATGATTTTCCCTCAGGGGCTATTGCACTTCCAATTGAATACTGCTAGAGGTCCAGCTCTTGCCATAGTCAGCTTCAACAGTCCGAGCCCTGGGCTTCAAATCTTGGACTTTACTCCGTTTGCTTATGATTTGCCTTCTGAGTTGGTGGAGGCCACCCCTTTCCTTGATGATGCTCAGATTAAGAAGCTTAAGGTTGTTCTTGGTGGCACTGGCTTTCTGGCTAATTTCATTTTAGTAGAGATACCATCCACTGAAAAACACTACATTTTCAAGCCTCTTCAGAAAAAAAGAAAACAAAAGGAAAATAATAATTCGGCTTATATGCTCGTCGTCAATGGCTTTCCATGGATTTTTCTTATAAGGTTGTATTTGGTTTGCCCGTGTGTTGAAGTCAGTCATTGGAGTAGAGACTTGATCAATGGTGCTTTCTGACTTGTTCTGTTTGGACTATGGAGTGAAACGCCTCCTGCCTTTCGTCGAATTTTGAGTAGATGAATAAAGGTATGTTCCTTTGTCAATTCCTTGAGAGCTAATGTTCATCTGGGAACGCACACGTGATAAGTCAAGTGATGTAGTAATATCATCCACCCATTATAGATGTGATTACAATAGAATTTGGATCCTATCTACGGAGGGATAAACTAACATTCAGTGCTCCATCTATTTGTCCTGAGTCGAAGCATTATTTAGTAATGGTCCATAGTACCAACACGTTTGATACATATTTTTTGTATTCCATGGGGCCAAATGGACTAATTTATTGACACGAACTTTTCTATGCATAACTAAATAAAGGAGGATTGTCATGTAAGCTAGATGCGAATTCTATTCCAGAGTCCGGCTTTGGACTTATTGTTTTCTAAGCACGTTAGAATGTTGTCCGCGATCACTTCCACAATGAGCAAGTATTGGATGTAGTCGGATATATGAACCTAACTAACATCCACCGTTAGATCAGTTGGATTCCAGGTGGGGTCCACTTCATCTAATGGTGTATGCGAGATGGCTCACATTCACCAAGTGCATCAAACATTTTTTCTTCTACGACACTTGATGCGCATTGAAAGTGTTGAGGTATTGCCATTTCATTGGGTGTTTGACTAGAAGTTCATAAAATTTCGAATGCAATTACCTGTTGAATTCATTCTTGGATTTCTGCAACTCTCATGACTCTGGAAAGCTCTGCACTCATACTTGTTAGTCATAAGTTTTGTTTGGTTTTGATTTTACCCGATGTTTTCCTCGAAAAGGTGGCTATGTTCGTTGGAGACGAGCAGGGATGTCGGGTCAAAGAAGTCTCATTGGAAAGCTTACAATAAACCTAGATACTCAAGAAAGTTTTCAGTGAGACAAGCTAATTCAAAGAAATTATACTAACATAAGGCTTTCATCGAGTTCATTGTGTATGTGTGTGTGTATATATGCTCGCATGAGGTTGATTCAAATGGCACACTCATGTGCCAGTTTTATCCATCAACTTGTTTTTGATAGTCAGTTTAGCAAACCTCTTATGCTAGCTACCATCTAATCTTAGCAAATAGCTAATTTCGCAGATATAATTCTTATGGATTTACCCAAAATAAGTGTTTAAAGAAATTATTTATGTGTGTGTGTGTGTGTATATATATATATATATATTCTATTTAATAATTTATCTATACATATAATTAGATGAATGATCAATGATATTTGATAGGTTATAATTCCACGTATTTTAGAGGTTATAATTCAATGTGCCTCACAATTTATGTGGACAAAGTCATGCATCTGGTATATTTCCTATTTTATAGTGCCTAAGCATAAAGTCGTACCTATGGTATCATGTCTATCATCGGTATTCTTTATATATAGATTACTTTGATTATCAAACCATTTATCTAAAGAGCATCTATAAAGAAAAATCAAATGCTCAAAAAATTATTCCACGATGAAAATTATATTACATTATTGCATGTATTTTGTTTAAATGTTTAAAAGTAATTGCTTGTGTATTCCAAGATTCTATTATGAAAAATCTATATGTAACTAATGAATGATCAAAGATTTACGATAGGTTTAATTCCATCTATTTCATAATTAATATAAACAAAGTCTCACAAGTGGTAAGATTCCAATTATTTTCTAGTTCAAAAGAATGAAGTATGCATTTCTTATAATTCTTATTAACGAAATTTTGTATATATAGATTTTTTCTATAAACAATTGTTCATCTCTAATTCCATGATGAAAGTTGTATTATATGATTGTGCGTATGTAAGTAATAAATGTTCAAGATAATTGTTTATATAGGTTATATTTTGAAATACCCGGAGGCTGAATATTTAAGCTGATGGAGAAAATTTCTGCATCTAAATTGTAAACATAAGGATAAAAAAAAAAAAACTAATTTTCAAAAAGTTATATTCTAAGATTGAGCATATTTTGGTACTGGATGCTTAAAAAAAATTGTTCATGCAATGTGAAGATTCAATTTTGAGGTAACTATAGGCTGAAATTTTAAATTGATCAAATCATTCTATAAATAGATATCTGGTAACAAGGTAGGGAAACGTGATACATAGTAATTGTTCAAATACTTTGAAGAAATACATCCAGTATCTCATTGGCCTCGCTACAACCAACCAACTATAATAAAGACATACACCCTCAAATCAAATTCATCAATCATTGACCTTATTCTGTATATCTAACTCCATCCCAAATGCCGTCAGGATGAAAAATGCTGGGTCCATAAGTTTGATTTAACCATTTGGAATAGTAGGGGAAGCTGCAGCAATACGAATAAAACCACGGGGAGAGAGGCCAGCAAACTAATGGGAATGAGAACCCACTCCACTCTCTTATCTAGCACAATTATGAGAGTTGCAGCAAAGGCCACCAGCATGAAAGCCAAGGAGAGGAAGAGAAAACGAAGGCCCATTATGATCTTCTTAGGCAACGAGTAGAGAAAGTCTTGTGCCTCGTACCGCGAAGTTAGAATGGCTAGGAATAGCAAGATGGCCGTCACAGAGGAGAACAAACCTAATGCATCTGAAATTGCAAAAACCAAGAGAGAGTCTTGTCCTAACAACAATGGGATTCTGGTATTGTTGTCATTTCCTCCAGGCATAGTGAAAGCAGCAGCGAATAATACTGTAGCAATTAAAGTTGAGACAAATATACATGAATTTGATGTGTCCTTTACCCACTTCTCTCCATTCCGAAGCAACCCTCCGTCCTCCTCCACGAATATTTCCCAATATGTTTTTCTCTCACCTTTGTCGGTCTCACGTTTGTGGGCTCTTACAACGGGGAGAACACACATTTCCACAGCCTATGCATAAGAACACGAGTTACGATAAGTGAATCGGTTATTGAAAATTTTCAGAAAAAAACTTACAAAGGAACGCCTCAAGGAAATTAAGACTTATTCAACACTTCATGCCAAAATTGCTTCCATGTTAAGTCCATCTTTGCCGGAAAAATTCCAAGGGTCTCCTTCTAAGCTTCAATGGTGATTTCGTGCTTCAATATAGTCAGATAATATATTTATGGAAAGCACTATGTTGCTACTTTCTATTGAAATCAAGTTTCATCCAATCTGGAGTCTTCTAGGGGAATTTATGGAAAAAATATTAAGAGCTAGTCAAGAAATCCGAGAATGAGTCTTTTTAGCACTGCTAGTCAAGTATTGGCTTAGATGATAAGAGAGTCTCTTCTTCTCATTGTGGTTTTGGATTCAAGTCTTATTGAAAGCATTTTGGTAGTGAAGTCCTAAATGCACCGGACCAATGTGGAGCAGCCTGCCCATAAAATCACCCACAAAGGTAGACCTCATGGTGCGCAAAAAGCTTAGCTGAATATCGCCCAATCACTATTAAAAAAAAAATCAATATATATTCTCAAGACTATCTAAATTAAGTTCTAGCTATCATATTTTAAAAAATTTGTCAAGAAGATACAATATATATCATTAAGCGCGGTTACTAAATATATGAAAAGATAGATACTTACATTGTACCATTGGAGTTCTCTTTGCACTTTAAAAGCTGCGCTGGCAGCATTATTTGATGGCTTGAGCCCACGGGCGTAATATGCGACTGCAAACATCATCTCGTCCGATTCTTCCTTTGTAGGCGCTGTAACTACTGACAACTCATTGGTTGATCTCACTTTCAAAAAGAGTCTGAAAGTCCTTTCTTGGCGGAAATCGATAGCATGCGTTATTAAACTCCGGGAAAAACTGAATACAGAGCTTTGTGATTTCACTGATTCCCTTGCTTGTAGCTTGAAACAATAAGTCCCCATTTTGGAAAAATTTCATGATCTCGGTCATATTCTTATCAGAGATCGCACTGCAAATATTTTTTGCCAACTCGACTGCCACCACATGTCTCAGCTTCTCCTCATGAACTCTCTTGATTATAGGAACTACAAAATGTCAAAAAAAAAAAAAAGAAGGAAAAAGAAAATAAAAAACGAAGGGGCGGCAATTGTATTAAGAAAAAAGATCTCCAGCTCTGGGTTCCAATTTTTTTTCTCTTTTTTTTGGACACCAAATTGCATCTAACGACAGTTTTACTAATTGTCATTATTTCCCACATTTAGAGCTTGGGAAGGCATAGAACACACACACAAAAAGAGCTTGGGTAGGCAGGTGATTGGGAAAACGATCTCAATCCTTTTTTTTTTTTTTTATAATCCTTTAGGAAAGCTATTTTAATTTTTTTCTTCCTCCGGGACTTTTCAAATGCAAACAGTGAGTCTTAGCAATTGCTGATCCATAGTACAAAAAAAGTTATAAAATCATTTTTGGCATTTTACAAGAAAGTAGAAGCAATTAGAGGGTGTAACTGAAGAAAGTGATCATCCTTGAAGTTCAAACGAAGCTTTATAATGTCAAATCTCGCCTCAATTGCAGTTTCAAGTATTCCTTTTCTTTTGTTTTTAAAGTATTCCTCTGTTTACTTTTTTCTACAATTTTGCGACTCTTGCAATTAATTTGGCGAATATCTGAAATCTTTCAAAATATAAATATATTAACATATAAAATTATATATAACTTTGCTTGAGTTTGAATAACTTTTTGAAGGAATTTTACTAGGTCCATTGACGGTGTAAAGAATGAGTTACATATTCACTGTTGGACAGTTGACACATGGAAAAATTTAATTACAAAACGAACTTCAAACACATATATCACTCATCCAGTAATAAATGTGTAATGATTTTTTCACACATGCAGTGGGCCTAACAGAAATTATTTTCCAAATTATGGTAAAAGAATTAAGTAGGAGCTTTTTTCTACTTATAAAAGAAGTCAAAAACAAACAAGCCATAGATTTTTAATTGGAGAGGGAGGGACAGAGATAGATAAGATATCTTGATGAAATGGAAGCATACCTACAATTTTGGTGGCATTCCAAAATGACCTTGTCAGATGTTGAAGCGCTACAATCAAGTTGCAGAGAAAACCCAGTCACTAAATATGAATTCATTATAAGACTTCGTAAATCATTCATTACATTGTCCAA
Organism: Eucalyptus pauciflora; assembly: GCA_007663325.1. Taxonomy (NCBI): domain Eukaryota; kingdom Viridiplantae; phylum Streptophyta; class Magnoliopsida; order Myrtales; family Myrtaceae; genus Eucalyptus; species Eucalyptus pauciflora. Next base: position 3,681,731 of record VMYD01000404.1, read on the forward strand.
AATCAATTAAGTTACACTGTACTTATGCACTTGGTTGAATCACATGTGGTTCCCAAGGGATAGCCGATCCATAAAGTAGTTCTATTTCAGGCCATTATTCAAGCGAAACTAGGTCAAGGAACCAGAATATATCCTACAAAGAAACAATCATTTCCCGTTTCTTTTGCTAGTACGGAGGAAATCAATTTAAGAAAATTGACTAAATGTTCAAAATCATGGCAGATCCTAAGATAATGCCCAAACAGCACAAATGCATACCCACCCAGATCCGAATTTTCATCTGTTGGTTTGTAGCTCAAGTCCACCGGAATACCTTGGGTTCAGAAACAAAAGAGTAGGCGATGAGCCAGTATGATCATCTCGAAGGGAATCAGTAATGAGGGATGCGAGTGCGGAAAGTACCGACATTTGTATATCAATGCTTCCAAACACTGAGCCTGGTTCCGCTGGGAAAGTGAGACTCCCTCCTCGCCAACGTCCCCATTATGGATATGCCATCACGATTTGTACTTTTCATGGTCATAAAGTCAGGGTACCGCTCAACTAGATAAAGGGTGATATCTATCCGAATTCACCAGCGAAGTGCATCAGGAAAATAAACCAAGTCTAGAATGAAACAAAACATAGAAGGAATTGAGATACAGAGCGATGATGATCTTACCATGATAACCAGCGTGGGTGAGATCTATAATGGTGTCAATCGCATTGGGACTGCTGAAGGGATGACCTGGCCCATCGTCTATCGTACTTTTCACCAGGAACCAGGCAATCTCCTTATGCATAGAAGCTTCTAGAGCAGATATTCCCAAAGGAACACGTCCTTCCTTATTTGCGAGTTGCGTCAACTTATGATTACTTCTAACTAATGCCTTCACCATCCTTATCCTTCCACACATAACAGCATTGTGGAGGGCTGTGCGGCCATCACAATCAACCATTTCAAGCGCTTCTAGATTCGGAGACAAGAGCTCACCCAGGTTCTCCAAAAATTGGTCATGTGCACTCAAAGCGGCCATGTGAAGCAATGTTTCTGATCTGCTTGTTATTTTGGCCATCTTTGAAGCAGCATCTCGTTGGAAAAATCCTGTAGCAAATTCCCAGTCGCCCTTGAATGCAGCTTGCAGTAGTGGTCGGTAATAGGGTTCATCCACTTCCTCTTCGAAATTTTCTGCAATAGATGCAAATTTTTCAGATCATTTAGTTAATACTTTTATCCTTGCTGACGTTGAGAAGTGTCTCACAAGAACAATTTCATGAAGATCTGCCTCAAATATTAATTTCATACTAAAAAAAAACAAAAACTCTTTTGAGGGATAATGCACCTGAAGCACCTCCAGATTGGGAAGAAGCTAATCCAGCGCTTGCTAAAACATTTTCAATATCTGTAGGAGAAAGAGTGAGCACTAAGTCCTTCCCATACTTTTTCCCCCTTTTTTCTAGCCAAGGTCAGCATTATGTTTGTTTGGTGATAAAGAAAATAAAATGAACCATGAGGAAAATAAAGTTCCAGCATATTTGGGACTCCATCGATTACACCATATTCTTTCTCGGTTGGAATTTGAATATGTACCTGCGGCTGGTTCTGCACGATTCAAATTTCCTTGTTCATCACTTGGTTGCGTCACCTTGGGTTGCTTTCTTGGTTACGGTCTTTCAACAGCAAAGTAAACGGAGAATGGAAAAGAGACTTTCGACTTTCCTAGAAAGTTGAAGCTCTAATGTCAATCGGCTTAAGTTGCAGGGGCCTCTTATAGCATGAGGTTCTCGATGATGAAAGGCCTATCAGTGATGGAAAAATATAACTCTTGTTACACGTAAATTAATTAGGTTAAATATGACACACTTATCAATTTTAATTTTTTTTTTAGTATTAAAACTTTAAAAATATAAAAATTGTTTGAGTTCTTTCGAGCTCGCCTCTCTCTCCTTCCTCTGCTTCCACTGCCGACCAAACCCAACTGTGGTCGGCAAGGATTCTCTCACGATGTATTAAATACACATAAAAATGAATAGTAACCATAAACGATGGTTCAAATGGTAATTCAAAAGATCCACATAGAAGTTATGTTATTACAAAAATCTCTACCATCGATTATAAATTTAAATTGCTTTTCCATCCTCTGACACTTTAAATTAATTTCTATACTAAGTTCTATCACTCTTTTTCCTTCGTTAACTTTTCCTTCTCCAATTTTCGTGCACTTATGTGAATGTTTGGCGAGTGTTCTCACAATGCATGTATCACTCGTACTTGTTTACATACATTTCTAACCAACAATACTGAGTTACATTGTGCATTTTTGATATTTCAAATTTACCAACACGATTATTCTCTCCTTCTTTTTGGTCACGCTCATTATTGAATGAGCTTACATAGCAAACTTAAAGGGAATGGATGAAGACTTATAAAAAAGTTTTAAGCAATGGGAATTATTTTTTTTCTAAAACAATCTTATAATGGCTACAACTTAAACCGGCTAGTCAGTTTTATCAGTTAATTAAAAAAATTCGAACCGTTATTTAATACATGGAAAGCTAATTCTTATAATTAGCTATGCAGCCCGCGGACATTAGACCAGTAAATCATAACTTATTGTTGGGCAGTATTGGGCTCCCTTAGCCAAAAAGTTAGCTCAAAAATTGAGATTTTCTCTCATACTTATAAATTGACTACCACCCCTTCTGCAACCATTATGAGATAAATCCCAATGATCCCCCCCGCTCAAAGATTAATTCCGCAACTGACTTGATTCAGATTATTTAACGAAATCTATCTGTGGTGGAAGCGAAGGGCGAGACCGGACATGCTGGGGTTGCGAGGAAATCTCCCTCCGTTAGACAAACTTGTTTAACTTTAGCATTTTCTCTTAGAGTTATAATATAAAAATTATTTCAAAGAATGTGAGAGATATCGGAAGTATTAGGGTATAGAGATGTTTATAGTTCTTTCTCTTTCATTGTATTTTGAGACGTAAATCTTCGCAATTATAGTTCGCACATGAATGCAGGTCATTGACTAAATCACGTAAATTTCTTGTGTTGTCTTTTGGCTCTTAATTCTACTTCTTGGGCTGTTTGATAGCACAAGGTTGAGACTTGGTTTTGCTGATGGTCATGTTGGGAAGTTCGAATCGCTATTTCTCCTGAGTTAACATTCTTTTGCTGAAGAACAATAATTTGATGGAATATAGCATAGGGCGTTGTTGGTACGTTTCTTTTTCTTACACCTCAAGTCATGAGGTTGTTGTGCCGACTTCAATATTATTCACCTGTTGAGCCACCATGGCTGGCAGCGTCTAGTCATCATCTGCATGTAATAATTTTTGTTGATGTTTGTGTCCGGGGTTCACCAATCACCATGCGCATTGTGAAGAGGATTCTTTCCCATCATATACTAATTCTCTCCGATGTCTTTGGGCACACTCATATGGGAATCCCATACGAAATTGCGAAAATTGCCAATTAAATGTATCCGTCTCATTCTCAACCTAACTCTGATGTATTTCATTTCAATAATTTTGCTATTTAAATGTACTGTCTCGTTCTCAACCTACCTCTGATGTGTTTCTTTTCAATATTTTATCTTCTATGGATGGCATTTTATCATAAAATGAGTCATGAAATAGATTTTAAATGTGTAGCGGATGCATATTTTTTTCCTTGATTTTGATATTTTAAGTAATCATCTTTTGGTTAAGAATGGTACGAGGGAGCAGGAGCATGTTACATCATTTTGTCAAAACGTGAATACCTATATTTCCTTCGCATACTCTAACTCTGGTTGCATTCGCCATGTGTTCACTTGCTAGATTTGAAAATTTCCATCTCTCTTTTGTTTTATTTTATTATTATTTTTTTTTTTAAGAAGGGAAATGCTTAGAGCGGCTAACCATATGTTATTTGTCAGTTATTTACACATGACGTAAATGGAAGATTCCAGCCCATGAGCTTGGTAAATACAAGTAGTGTTGCTCAACATAGACGCTTTAACTTTTTTGTAAAAGCAAATAACACTAACTAGAGCGACTATTTATGTATTTGGCCCCCTAAATTAGACGAACGTTTAAGTTTCTGAAAGGATATTATCTATAAATTCTTAAATATGACTTCAAATCAAAAGTAAATTTAATATGCCTTGAAGCCTCAACAGCTTTACAAAATTCAAAGAAATAAATAATATATATATATATATATTTTTTTTATTTTTTTTTTGTCAGTCCAACTCTATTCCTATTCTACACTCTCTCTCAGACTTTTGCCCTGCCTCTTGCAGGGCGTGGGAGTCGAAACCCACTCTTGAAACTTACGCGTCCCCACCCCATCCCCTGAGAAGGTGGGGATTTGAAAATTTGAGACGACAAGGACTTTCAATGAAATTTTATTGAATTAAAACAAATTACCTACATTCTTGGAGGTCATGTTTGCTCAACGACTAAAGTTGAATATAAATTGCTAATGTAGATAAGTAGAGTGCGTACAAAAAGTTAAAATCTTACAAAGCACGACCGAAAAACTTTTATAGACAAAGATGAGCATTGAAAATGGTAAACCTAATCTAATTCGAAATTGAAATTCAAACTTAGGCAAAATCTAAAATAAATTGATCCATTATGAATGATCTTCTCATCTTCATCTTCAAAGTCAAATCTAAAGTGCTGTTGTGATTTTTCCAATGTCTTTATAGTTGATGATTCCACCCTTTTCCTTGACTCCTTCTGTGTCATTCAATGGCCGTCCTCTTGTGAGTTTTGGTTATTGTCAGAATGAATCTCACACTATTTTGACTTGCACTCTACCCTAACATGATTTGTAACTGTTGGATGAAATCTCTTAAAGTATTTTGAAGTTGACAAAACATTTTTATCAGTCTAGTCTGAAGACTTACAGACTCTTTTGACAAAGTCTGAAGATCAAAGTCTGAAGCTAGCAAGACTCAAGACTTATATTTCAAAGTCTACTTACAATGACAGTTTCCAGGACGACGTTTATTCTGATCTCATATGATCTTTATTCTAACGACTAGTGGTTATCTTTCTACTGGATTCAGCTCTAAACGATCTTAGTCTTATATGGAATATGTTTAGATTCTTTGACGACTTCGCAACTTATATTTGGAATGATCTACTTATGGAAACCGAGATCCTGATTGTATGGGCGAGCAGGATTGATGGGCTATCAACACTTACCTTAAAGAGCTCGAGATCTCTCTAATTGATTCTGTCCAACGGGATGATTGGAAGAACTTCTTTGGAAGGTGCCAACGGTATTGAAGGCATGAAGAAGTATATAAGAGAGATGCTCTAGTTGTTGAAGGGTGCGGATAGAAGAATTCCAAAGTCTGAATCTCCTTTTCTATTTTGCGATATCATTCTTTGAGCGTTACATGTAATCAAAAGAGAGATCATATTGTAGACCTTGAGGAAGTGTAGTAGAGTAATCTACACTGTGGACTCAAGAGCGTGAGACTGTAATCACTCTTATTGATTCTTAGTAAAATCTAGCCAGAAGGGCTGTCCATGCGGGAGAGTGGACGTAGGCTTGATCTAAGCCGAACCACTATAAATCTGGAGTCTTGATTCTCTATCCCTAATCCTTTATATTGTTAACTGTTTTCATTTGCTGCAATCGTTGATTTTAAATTACTTATATCTCATTCGGTTTAGATTGTTAAAATCGCTTTAAACACCTATCCACCCCCTCTAGGTGCTAATTCTAGTTCTAACAGTAACTACTGTTAATCCCGATGGTTTATCTTTGATTCACTCTTCAAAAACTGTGCATATATCGAGTCAATCTATTATCGCCCGTTTCATGCTGCCCATTGGAAACTTATGATCAATGAGCTGATCATTCATTCCATCAATGGGCCTTGTGGTTCAATTGTATTGCCATGGCCTTCATGATTGATGATCTTTTCAGACGTTCCATTGATAGGGCTTTGTGGATTAAGTGTATTGTCATGACCTAATTTTGGCAACTTTTTTCTTTTCGTTCAAGGTCAAATGTTTTCTTCTTCTTCTTTTTTGGGTCAAAAAACTTCATAGCTTTCATTTAGTAGTAGATTGCGAATACAAAGCAGTTACTTCAGAACATAAAAGCTCCAAAAGGATTTTTTTTTTTTGGGGCTGCAGAAGGTGTAGGAGACCCAATTCAACGGAAGGATATTATTGTGGTGGGTTTTGACAACCCAATCCACCACCCTATTAGATTCCCTTTTGCAATAGGCAAGCTTTAGGGATTGGAAATTCTTCAAACAGGCCTGGTTCTCGAAGGTGAGTGCTCTGACTTCCCAAACTGGTTGGCCTGCAAGTGTACTTAGTTCCTTCCACAGTTTGAAGTTATCTGTTTTTAACTCAAACTCCGTTGCATTCTGTTTCTAAAATCTCCATTGGGTTTCCATTATAGCCATGGCCTCCGCTTGGAGAGCCGAAGCCACCAGCGATCAACTTTCCAATGCTGTCTTGGCATAAGCAGGCAATTGCGCCATCTCCCGTCACTTCAATGAACGATCCATCCGCGTTTAACTTGAGCACGCCGCGAGCAAGGGGCTTCCAAGCCGAAAGTATACCTGTTCGCTGGTTTAGATCTGCTTGCTCTCTACTTACCCATCTACTGATGCCTTGATGTTTTGCCCAGGCCGCATCTATGAGGAGTTGGGCCTTCGCTGATAGAGTAAGGAACACTGAATTGTTCTAGGCTTTCCAAATTTGCCACAACAATAGGGTCAAGAACTCAAAGGATATTGAGGTATGGTTAAAGTACGCAAGCCAAGCTTCCATTCTAGTCACGTTGTTTGTGGCGATCTTGATTTTAACTACTGTATGTTTCCAAACCTATTTCGTCAAGGGGCAAAGGAGAAAGAGGTTTTCTATAGTTTCCGATTTTTATCCCACTAGATTCTCTATTATATATTTGCAACGCAATATTTTACAACACATATGAAATTATTAATTATGATAAGTAGATCTTATATAAATATGAAAAAATCTAACAAGAATGAAACTAAATAAATTTGAAACCGCCTATGTGAATTTAGTCGTGAGGTCGATTTAGTATCGCCTTTTTTTTTCCCTCTCATTACGTCTTCCTGCTCCTGTTGTCTTCTTCCAGCAACCCAGAGCTTTCTTAAGGCGTACTAAGAACAGCTCAAACGAGACTCCACCGTGAGTTTAGTCGGTCCACCACCACCTGGCCATCACCGAGCACCACCTTTACCAACAAACACAGTCACTGGTCATCGTCCAGTAGAGCATTGTCCATCATCGCCGGTCACCGGCCATCCCATATTCGCAATCACATAACAACAGAACTATGGAGAACAGGAATCGGAAAAACAAACAGACATGGATATCTCATAGGATGGACACTCCGGTCATAGAGTCCAGACAATTTCTCTCCGGCGAGCACCACGAGGATACGATCGGAAAATTTGCAAAACAGAGAGTCGAAACCTGAGAAAAATATACACTCAGATTTTCGACAAATGGTGTGTGTCATGGTGATTGTCAAATCCAGTTCATGCAACCTGAGTGGTTTTTAGTCTAAAATCCACAATGGGGAAAAATATCATCACAAATTATCCAGAAACAGCTTCGGTGCATAGTCTTTTACGTATGAGTAGAATGAATACCAACTCGGCCTCGCACCTTGCTGGAATAGGGTAGAAAATATGGGACGTAATTACCTGTTTTATCAGCGATTCCGGAGCTTCCACGAGCATACGAGTCAAGAATTGGGGCTCCTACGATTGCTCACGAACGAAGCTAAGACAAGCAGACGAGGTTCAGACTGTTAGAACTAGTATTAGCACCTAAAGGGGGGTGAATAGGTGTTTATCGCAATTTTAACAATTCACATCAAATAAGATATGAATAATTTAAAGTCAACGATTGCAGCAAATGAAAGCAATTAACAATATAAAGGATTAGGGATAGAGAATCAAGACTCCAGATTTATAGTGGTTTGGCTTAGATCAAGCCTACGTCCACTCTCCCGCACGGACAACCCTTCTGGCTGGATTTCACTAAGAATCAATAAGAGTGATTACAATCTCTCGCTCTTGAGTCCACAGTGTAGATTACTCTACTACACTTCCTCAAGGTCTACAATATGATCTCTCTTTTGATTACATATAACTCTCAAAGAATGATATCGCAAAGTAATAAAGGAGATTTCAGACTTTGGAATTCTTCTATCCGCACCCTTCAACAACTAGAGCATCTCTCTTATATACTTCTTCATGCCTTCAATACCGTTGGCACCTTCAAAAGAAGTTCTTCCAATCAACCCGTTGGACAGAATCAATTAGAGAGATCTCGAGCTCTTTAAGGTAAGTGTTGATAGCCCATCAATCATGCTCGCCCATACAATCAGGATCTCGGTTTCCATAAGTAGATCCTTCCAAATATAAGTTGCGAAGTCGTCAAAGAATCTAAACATATTCCATATAAAACTTAGATCGTTTAGAGCTGAATCCAGTATAAAGATATCCATCAGACGTTAGAAGAAAGATCGTATAAGATCAGAATAAACGTCGTCCTGGAAACTGTCCATGTGAGTAGACTTTGAAATATAAGTCTTGAGTCTTGCTAGCTTCAGATTTTAGTCTTCAGACTTTGATCTCCAGACTTTGAACTTCAGATTTTGAACTTCAGACTTTGAACTTCAGATTTTGACAGAAGAGTCTGTAAGTCTTCAGACTAGACTGATAAACCTGTTTTGTCAACTTCAAAATATCTTAAGGGATTTCATCCAACAATCTCCCCCTTTTTGATGGTGACAAAACTTTCCTGCAGATTTGAATATAATTGCCCTGCAATACAACTTTTAAGCAAGCATATAAAAGATAAGATAGTAGAAGTTATCATGTACACAGACTTTCCCTGTACACAGATCTGCATTCACAGAAACCTCATTAGTCATAAACAGACAGTACTATCTAATTTATAAAGCTTGAAGTATTACCAAGGTGAGCACACATTCAAAACTACATACGTTAAAAAAACTCAAGTCAAGTCAAAGTTGTCAAAGTCAAGCAATCAAAAAATAAAAAGATAGGATTTGGTTTGGTTTGAAAACGAACAAAACGAACAAGAATCTGCAAACTCTTCTCCCCCTTTTTGTCAGCATTAAAAAATCAAGGAGCTCGAGGAATGCGAACAAGTTGAAAGTCTCCCATAGACTTTACAGTGTCTTCCAACTTCCTCAAATCTTCCTGTACTTGGGTGAGAGTAGTGCCCTTTGCAGTATCCTGAATCTGACGCTGAACATCTTTAAGATGATCATGCAAAGTGATGAACATTGCATGATTTTCATTCTGCAAGGTCTGAAATTCATATCCCATGGCATAAATTTGACCTTTAAGTTCCAAGATGATCTCAAGCAGCTTTTGAAAATTTCCAGAGTTGTCAGTCTGAGTGCTTGTTTCAGCTCGGTCTGATGGTGGAGTCAAGCCAGTATGAATGTCAGCAGGAGGTTCCGTGTGTGGAGATGATGCCTCTCCTTCAGGAAACTGTGCAGCATGAATATCCTCAGCATCAGGAGGAGATCGACTAACACCTGTTTGAGCATCCTCTTCTCTAAAAGTCAGCCGAAGAGGTGTGTGTTCACTTTCTTTATCTCCCCCTGTCTCCATGTCTTCTGGTGGAGAAAAGAATTCATCTTTCTAAGGCGTTTCCTCAGAGACAAGGTGTTGTAAATCCTCCTTTTCTGCTGGAGAATCTGTTTTTCCAGGTTCATCTGCTTGTTCTTCTTTTCTTTCTTCCTCTTCCTCTCTTTCTTCCTTTCTTTCTTCCTCTGACTTCTCTTTCTCTTCCTTTTCCTCTTTCTTCTCTTTCTCTTCCTCTGTCTCTTTCTTCTCTTTCTCTTCCTCCGTCTCTGCAACTTGATGTTCTGGTACAGTTGGAGTAGATGCAGCAACTTGAGAAATAAGAACAGAGATAGGAATTGCATCCTCATCATCTTCATCTTCCAGGATGACAGCCCTTCGCTTCTTGGTAGAACCAGCCACAGGTTCTTTCCCTTTCCTTTTTGCTGCTGATGAGTCTGGTCTGAGTTTGATAGGAGTCTTTTCTTTGAATTGCTCCAGCTTCTTGCTAAGCTCTTTTAGACGCATCTTGGTAATCATCCTCAGCCCGATGACCATTTTATCAATAGTCTTCACTGTGAGAATATGAGGAGGTTGAATGTTGAGATGTTTGAGGAGACGAGTAATGAGAGCAGCATAAGGAAGCTTTCCTTTGTCCTTAACCATGCATCTGTACGTGAAAGATGATGGTATGTGGCAAAGAGAAGCTCACACCTATCTTGATGGCAAACATCAACTTCGCTTCAGAAATTGAAACATCTGTCTTAGATGTCGATTTGGGTCTTAGACAGTTGATTACAATTTTATGCAGCAAAGTATTTGTTGCATTCATTCTGGAATAAGACAGCCTTCCTTCTGCAATTCTGTCATTTGCTAGTTCAAGAGTAGCAGAACTTACAGACACACCGATTGGTTGGAAAGCCCTTCTTTCCACACCAAGCACATCAGCCAAAATATCACAATCAATGACATACTCCTTGTCTCTCACACTGAAGGTAAAACTGTTTGCATCAATGAAACTGATATTGGAGTAGAAATAGGCAGTCAATTCAGAATGTGCTGTGTCACAGTCTGTGCAGAACTGATAAAGTTGGAGCTTTTCGAATTTCTCTCGCAGATTTATACTCAACAAGTCCAGAAAATCGAAATCCACAGTTCGTGGGTTCATCACCCCACGCTTCAGCAATTTTTCATATCTCTTCCCGTGTCCGTCTGAGCGGAACAATTCATTCTTCTTCCCTCTTAGGCTCGCAGCCACACCCATCCATGGTTTAAAGTGCATGAACATCTTTTCATCATCATCCTTTCCCTCAGGCTGATTCATACTACTAAACCTAGGGTCACTCGGGAAATTTGCAAATGCTCTTGCAGCCGTTCCCTCAGGCACAATTCCAGACCTTTCCATAACAGTAAGAAAGTGCGTCTCGTTTCTATAACCCTTCTCTTTCAGAAACTCATCCACAAAAGTCATAGCAGAACCTTCCTTTAACGCAGAGTAAAGTTTATAAACAAAGGCAGGCTTTAGAGTTCTTACTGGTTCGATGTCTTCATAAATCATTTCATCTTGAGGTCTAGTTGGGGATGACTGCTGTTGAGATTGCTCAGTAGGAATGTCGCTTTCCTCAGTGAGATCAAAATGCGTAGGCCCCTCACCAGAGCCTTGTGGTCCCCTGTTTGCTATTCTGGAAGACTTCCTCTGATACGACATTGTGCTTTTCTTTGGAGAGACTTTCTCACTTGTATCGCAAGAAAGTTGAGAACTTTGAAACAAAGAAGTTTGGGAAAAAAATTGCAGAGCGGTGAAAAGCTTTTGATCTAGGGTTTCTGAGTAAAGTGAAAACGAAGGAGAAGAGATGTATAAAAGATAACAAGTACGGGGAATAACCAAGCGTCGTATATTTTGGAAATTCTGAATTTTCCTTTTTGAAAAATAACTGCCTTAATAAAACGATAACCACTTCTTTTGAAAATAATAACCGACTTAAAATTAGACAGAAAATCTTACCTTATCAATAAGACAGTTTAAGTAAGGAAACTTACAGTCGTGTCAATTCGTATTCTCAATCCTTTGAGTCTGATGCTCTGTCAGACTTTAATTACTGAGTCTGAACTTTAACATTCTTCAAGAGATAATATATTGAGTCTTGAGCGAATAGACTCAAACAAGCTTTTCTCAAGAGGCTTTGTGAAGATGTCTGCCAATTGATTCTTTGAGTCTATGAATTGTATCAAGACTTCTTTGTTCTGAACATGATCTCTTATAAAGTGATGTCGAATCTCAATATGTTTTGCTCTTGAATGTAGAATGGGATTCTTTGTAAGATTGATTGCACTGGTGTTGTCACACCTAATTTCTGTGCAAGAGTCTTCAATGCCAAAGTCTTGCAGTTGTTGTTTTATCCACAAGATTTGAGAACAGCAACTTCCAAGAGCAACGTATTCTGCTTCAGCTGTTGAAAGAGCCACAGTACTCTGTTTCCTCGAAAACTAGGATACCACCATGTTTCCAAGCAGTTGACAAGTACCTGAAGTGCTTTTTCTTTCAACTCTACAACCTGCAAGATCTGCGTCTGAATAGCCAAGAAGTGTAAAGTCTCCTTCTTTGGGATACCAAAGACCGATCTTAGCAGTAGTAGCAACATATTTAATAATACGTTTAACAGCGCTTAAGTGAGATTCTCTAGGATCAGATTGAAATCTAGCACATATGCAAACACTAAATAATATGTCAGGTCTGGATGCAGTAAGATAAAGGAGTGAGCCAATGATACTCCTGTATAATTTTTGATCAATTTTCTTCCCTGCTTCATCTTTGTCTATCTTCAAGGAACTTGACATTGGTATGTCAGTCTTCTTGCAATTTTCCAGACCGAACTTTTTAACAAGTTCTTTTGCATATTTCTCTTGATGAATGAATATTCCCTCCTTTAGTTGTTTGACTTGAAGACCAAGGAAAAAGGATAGTTCACCCATCATGCTCATTTTGAATTCATCCTGCATAGACTTAGAAAATTTCTTACACAAAGTCTCGTTAGATGATCCAAATATTATGTCATCAACATAAATCTGAACAAGTAGAAAGCTTTTACCTTCCTTTTTAATGAATAATGTAGTGTCAACCTTTCCTTTAGAAAAGCCACTATGAATTAAGAAATTACTTAGCCTTTCATACCAAGCTCGAGGAGCTTGTTTCAGTCCATATAAAGCTTTCTTCAGTCTGAATACAGAGTCTGGTTTCTTTGAATCTTCAAAACCAGGAGGTTGTTCTACGTAGACTTCTTCTTGAATAATTCCATTCAGGAATGCACTTTTGACATCCATTTGAAACAATATGAAATTCTTATAGCAAGCAAAAGCAAGTAATAATCTGATTGCTTCTAACCTTGCTACTGGAGCGTAAGTCTCATCATAGTCAATCCCTTCTTCTTGCGTGTATCCTTTAGCTACGAGTCTTGCTTTGTTTCTCGTTACTTTGCCTTTTTCATCAACTTTGTTCCTGAAAACCCATTTAGCTCCAATAACTGATTTACCTTTAGGTTTGGGAGTTAATTCCCATACGTCATTAATACTGAATTGTCTGAGTTCTTCTTGCATTGCTTCAATCCAGCTTTCATCAGCTAAAGCTTCTTCGATATTTTTGGGTTCTATTTCAGAAATAAGAGCAACAGCACTAGACTCCTCTCGCCTTTTGGATCTTGTTCGAATTCCCTCATTAATGTTTCCAATAATGAGTTCTTCAGGATGACTGGACTTGTGCTTCCAGTTACTGTTCAGTCTGATAGATTGTTGATCTTCTTCTTGAGTAGATTCTTCATCAGTAGCTTGTTGTACTGATTTTGAATTAGCAACTGCTTCAGTGGAGTTAGCTTTAGCAGTGTCTGGAGCAGATTCTGAGTCTTCAATCTGTATCTGCTGAACTTGTGGAAAGTCTTGAAATTTGACATTCATTGATTCTTCCACAGTCTGAGTCTTTTTGTTGAACACTCTAAAGGCTTTGCTTGTTGTAGAGTATCCAAGAAAGAATCCTTCATCTGATTTTTCTTCAAACTTACCAACACGATCATTATCATTTTTTAGAATAAAACATTTGCAACCAAATATTTGAAAATAAGAAACTATTGGTTTCTTCCCTTTAAAAATTTCATAAGGAGTTTTCTCAAGAATTGGTCTTAAAAAACACTCGGTTTATAATATAGCAAGCAGTTGAAACAGCTTCTGCCCAAAACCTTGAAGAAACTTGATTTCCAATTAAAAGAGTTCTTGCCATTTCTTGTAAAGATCTATTCTTCCTTTCCACAACCCCATTCTATTCTGGTGTATATGGAGAAGAGAATTTATGTTGAAAACCAAATTCATCACACAAGTTAGCAAATTCTTGATTTTCAAACTCACCTCCATGGTCTGTACGAATGCTTGTAATAGTATGACCTTTCTCATTCTGCACCTTTTTAGCAAATTTTGAAAAAAGAGAGAAAGTCTCTGACTTACTTGAAAGAAAGTAGACCCAAGTAAATCGTGAATAATCATCCACTATTACCAGACAGAACCTTTTACCACCAATGCTTTTCGTTCTGGTAGGTCCAAACAAATCCATGTGCAAAAGCTGCAATACATGATTAGTGGAAACTTTATTTATTGATTTGTAAGAATTTCTAACCTGTTTACCCAGTACGCATGGTGTACATAGATCAGACTTTGAATAATTCAAAGTAGGCAATCCTCGAACAAGTTTCTTTGTAGAGATCTTGTTGATTTGCTTCATGTTGATATGGCCTAACTTTTTGTGCCATAGATTTGCTTCATCTTGTACTGATATTAAGCATTGTGATCTTTCTTGATTCACATCCAGAAGATAGATATTTCCATGTCTTCGACCAGTAAAAGATTGAGTAAAGTCTTTACTGATTCCAGAGCACGTTTCTTCCTGAAAGTTGATCTTGAAACCAGAATCACACAACTGACTTATGCTAAGCAAGTTGTAATTTAATCCTTCAACTAATGAAACATTATTGATAGACAAACTCCCAATCTTCACTATTCCTCGTCCAGTAATCTTCCCTCTATTGTTACCACCAAAGGAAACTTTTCCTCCGTCTATCTGGATAAGTTTTATGAAGCAATTTGAGTCTCCTGTCATATGTCTTGAGCAGCCACTATCAAGATACCATTTTATCTTCTTTTTTATAGTAACCTGCAATTAACAAGAATTCAAGCTCTTTTTGGTACCCATACCATCTTGGGTCCAGAAGTGTTAGTACAATAAACAGTCTTAGCCCAACTCTTTTTAACAGGTCTCCAAACTAAAGGACATTCTTTCTCGAAGTGTTCTGAGCTTTTACACTTGGAACATCTCAGAGCATTTCTACCAAGAGGTTTTACAAAGACTTTCTGAAAATGATTTTTGTAAACAGTTCTAACTGGTCTTTGTTTAATTCTTTCTTTTACCTTTGGAAAATCAATCAGTGGAATAGTTTCAGAAGTCATACCAAGACCCAACTTGTCAAAATACGGTCTTTGTATCGAAAGAATCTTATCCAGTTTTTCAGAACCATTTGAAAATCTCTTTGATATGTTGGTCATATCATTTTTCAAAAGATTATTTTCATTTAAAATATTGTCTGAGTTTTCTTTTACAACAACAAAATCTTTTTCAAGTTTTTCAACCTTTTCTTTCATAAGTTTATCCTTATGTTTCAAAGTAGAATTTTCCCTTTTTAATTCGGAGATCCTCTTAAGAGAGGTTTTCAGACTAAGACAAAGTTCATCAATGTATTTAGAAACTTTAATAGGAATTTTCAAGTTACTTACCTCGAGTTCACTGTCTGAGTCTGAATCAAGGTCTGAGTCTGAGTCTGATCGTGCCATTAAACAAATATTGGCATAATCATTGTCACTATCTTCACATTCAGTATCACTCCAAGTCTCTGCCTTGAGTGCCTTCCTGTTTTTCTCAGACTTCCCTTTTCTCTTCTTTAACAGAGGACAGTTAGGTCTGATGTGTCCCTTTTTCTTGCATTCAAAGCAAGTCACTTCTTTATTAGTATCATCTTCCTCTGTTGACCTGTTTTGAAACCTTTGAGAATTTTGTTTCTTCCAATTGAATTTCCTTCCTTTTCTGTTCAGCTTTCTGAATCTCTTTATCATAAGTGCCAGTTCTTCATCATCTAGATCTTCTTCAGAATCTGTAACATCAGAATAGTCATTAGACTTTAAGGCAATAGATTTCTTACCTTTTGAGTCTTCCTCTTCGTTGTTCTGTTCTACTTCATAGGATTGAAGAGTTCCAACTAATTCATCTACAGAAAGTGGAGCAATCCTCTGTGTCTCTCTTATTGAGGTTTTTATGTGATTCCAGTCTTTTGAGAGTCCACGAAGAAGTTTGTTGACTTTCATATGTCCTGAGATTGGATGTCCCTGATATTCAAGACCATTCACAATTTCAGTAAAGCGACTAAACATGTCAGTAATTGATTCTCCTGATCTCATCTTAAAGACTTCATATTGTCCCAAGAGAATGTTGATCCTTGTTTTTTTCACACGATCAGTTCCTTCATAGGTAATGTGAAGCCTGTCCCATACTTCTTTTGCTGTATCACAAGAAGATATTCTATTATATTCAGTAGGGGATAAAGCACAATATAAAGAGTAAATAGCTTTGGCGTCGAGAGTCCGTCTCTTGGTAATTTCTTCTTGAGTCAAAAGAGTAGGAACAGCAGGTTCTTTTCCTCTCTCTGAGTCTGATTTAGCAACAGGAATGATTCCTTTATCAACAACTTCCCATTCCAAAGGATCTTTCGATCTTAGGAATGCCTTCATCTTATTTTTCCATATGCTGTAATCCTTTCCATCAAAGTATGGAGGTCTGGTATTGCTTTGTCCTTCAACCAACCCTGTAGGCAGCATACTAGCCATAGATCTTTTACTTAGAAGTAAAGACACTTCTTATAAACAAGTACACAAGCTCTGATACCAATTGTTAGAACTAGTATTAGCACCTAGAGGGGGGTGAATAGGTGTTTATCGCAATTTTAACAATTCACATCAAATAAGATATGAATAATTTAAAGTCAACGATTGCAGCAAATGAAAGCAATTAACAATATAAAGGATTAGGGATAGAGAATCAAGACTCCAGATTTATAGTGGTTCGGCTTAGATCAAGCCTACGTCCACTCTCCCGCACAGACAGCCCTTCTGGCTGGATTTCACTAAGAATCAATAAGAGTGATTACAATCTCTCACTCTTGAGTCCATAGTGTAGATTACTCTACTACACTTCCTCAAGGTCTACAATATGATCTCTCTTTTGATTACATATAACTCTCAAAGAATGATATCGCAAAGTAATAAAGGAGATTTCAGACTTTGGAATTCTTCTATCCGCACCCTTCAACAATTAGAGCATCTCTCTTATATACTTCTTCATGCCTTCAATACCGTTGGCACCTTCAAAAGAAGTTCTTCCAATCAACCCGTTGGACGGAATCAATTAGAGAGATCTCGAGCTCTTTAAGGTAAGTGTTGATAGCCCATCAATCCTGCTCGCCCATACAATCAGGATCTCGATTTCCATAAGTAGATCCTTCCAAATATAAGTTGCGAAGTCGTCAAAGAATCTAAACATATTCCATATAAAACTTAGATCGTTTAGAGCTGAATCCAGTAGAAAGATATCCATCAGACGTTAGAAGAAAGATCGTATAAGATCAGAATAAACGTCGTCCTGGAAACTGTCCATGTGAGTAGACTTTGAAATATAAGTCTTGAGTCTTGCTAGCTTCAGACTTTAGTCTTCAGACTTTGATCTTCAGACTTTGAACTTCAGACTTTGAACTTCAGATTTTGACAGAAGAGTCTGTAAGTTTTCAGACTAGACTGATAAACCTGTTTTGTCAACTTCAAAATATCTTAAGGGATTTCATCCAACACAGACTAGGTATATGCTTTCTTCGGACCTTCTTGGCCAGAAACAGGGTAAAACAGAGTACGTTCTGTACTCTTCCAAAATTGTTACCTGGCAATGGCGAAAGATGATAAGCGACCTCGGAAACGAAGAGCAAGCTTCTAGAATATATTTCCTACGAATTTCCACCCTCAAATATTCAAATCCCTCAGTGTATAGTACGCGTTTCTTCCTAAAAAAAATCGGTGAAAGGAAGAAAAGGGGAGCAGCGGCTGAGGAAAGTTGAAGTGGTGAGAGTCGATGAAGTGCGAATTTATGGTGGTCAGCAATGGAGGCCCGTAGCCATTGCCGAGCTTGAAGTATTTGACTAAAGATGATTCGGGATGGAGCGATTTTCCGTACTTAAAAGAACCACTTTTCCGTTTTGTCTTGTGACGCCAGCTCCTCTCCTCACGCTTTAGATATTGAAAAATAGAACTTTAGGAGGACTTGACGCTGGGCCTTTTTTAAATACCATGGGCTGCACGTCCGAATGGGCTTAAATGACACCCAATCGGATGATGGCCTAACTCATGGGCTTTTTAGCGGTCCAAGTAATGCAAGTTGGTCCACACAATGTAAGATGGACTAAATGGGTGGGCTGGTGCGACTAAGCATCTTCTTTCGCCTTATTTATTTTTTTGCCCCATTTTTTGTTTTGGCTATTTTTCTATTTTTATACTTTTATAAGAACATGTTCAAGTGTCGAGAGTTGCCTCTCTTTGAAACAGAGCTCCTTTTAAAAGTAAAAAGTACCTGAATTTTGTCAATAGTGGCAATATAGCGCAGAGGCCAAAAATGCAAAACGATCCAAAGATATACTTGCGAGACTTTAGGATTGCTCTCCCTTTATTTTAGAATTTTTTTATTCTTTTTTCTATATTTTTTTTATTCGACTCTCGGCTACAAAAGCTCGCTAGGTGATGACTTGCTCCAGGCTGGAAAAACTTATTGTGCAAATAAAATTATGAGAATATGTTTGTATCCTTCACAGAAAAGAAAGACATCGCATCATTTGTTAGGACTATTCAGTGTAAGTTCTTTGGCTTGGACAAGGCATTTAGTACATGTCGATATTCCTGGATCCTCACGAGCTGGGGTCCATCGAGGTTGGGCTTGGATCTCTTATGCGGCCAAGGACCCCGGTGCCCATGCTTAGGCTCTTGGCTCCTGCGCTTGGGTCTGTGGTGCCCATGCTTTGATCTTTTGCACTCGAGCTCGAGACCCTAGTGCTAGTTTTCTACTCCCTAACATCCAAGAGTAGATGCATAGAATTCAAGCTTGGGATCCCAATGCCCATGCTCGAATTCTTGGCCTCGGCTTCAATGGACTTAGGCAACAAGGTCCTAGGCTAGGCCTCGATGAACTTGGGCTCAAATGTGGGGGATCCAAGCACGAGCATTAAGGTCTTGAGCTCGGCCTTGATGGAACCAGGCTTGGCCTCTGTGCACACAATCTTGATGGCCCCGGGCATGGGCATTGTAGTCCCAGGCTTGGCCTCATCCTTGATGGCTCAAGCTCAAGCATAGGGGATCCAGACACGAGTGTAGGGGTTTGGGGTCGAGCCTCGATCTCAATGGACTTGGGCCTAGGACCCCGATGCTCATGGTCGAGTCCATCAAGGCTAGGCTAGAGGCTGGGCCCAAGACCTCAGCACCTCTACCCCGGTCATCTATGCTAGGCTTGGGACCCTAGCGCTTAGGTTGGGTTTCGTTAAGGCCAAACCTAGGATTTTGGTGTTCATACTCGATTCAACAACTACTCATGCGCAAGTTATTAGTGCTTGAATAACCTATGTCTATTTAGGAAAATCAAATCAGATTTTTCATATTAAATGATTGACAATATTTTTCATGTTAAGCTCCATCGCTCTACTTCTCCCTCCGTTAACTTTTTCCTTTTCCTGTTTTTGCGCACATACGGGCGCGCGCGGCCTTTCCTCGCTCCTGCTGTGTCCGAACTTGGCCTCGAAAATGATCCGATTCTCTCTCACTAAGAAACCAACCTCGAAGTTCATAAAGATCACTGGGTTGCCATCGTGATGGAGTCGCCAGGTTTTTGGCCACTCTCTCATCCCTTCCATGCAGCTGCCTTCCCTCTTATCCCTTCCATCATTTTGGAATGATGTCGAGACACCCAGCAAGTGTCACACTCTTGAGGATGGTAAGCAACGACGTCATACGAACTTTGGAGAAGAGAAGAGCCAAGAATATTGGGGCCAAAAAGGTCCTTTCGATTCAATGACATCTTTTAAGTCACCCAATGCTGGGCCAAAAAGGGTGTTATACAAAAGACGTCCCTGTGTGACGCGTGTACAGTTGGAGAAGATATGGTGCACAATAATTTCTTACATAATCGCACATTTTCAGACATGTCTCTGTCCCCCTACGCACGTGACAAACGTTCCATCTTTGTTATTATTTTTTAACATGAGATAATTTCATTAATTAGCTTCCCATCTAAATTTGTATCCTCCCCATTTGCCTTGCTTTTTTCAAAAATAACATAAATTCCATATTCAGTTAATTTTTCTTCCTCATGATATTGGGCTTTTGTGAATAGCCGTGTTAAGCTAAATATATAAAAAAAATTGTTGATCGATGATGATGATGTTCTCATCTTATGAGGTAAAGTTAAAAATGTGAATATATCTCTTTTATGAAGAGGATAAATTAGTGAGATTCAGGCTCAAGTTATATGTGGAATATTTTTTGAGTTGACAATGAGAGGTTAAAAAAAAAGATGTGAAGAGAAAGATTTTCCCCACGTTATATCCGTATTTTTTGCTCAGAAAATATAGATCTAACAGCGGTAAATGAAAATGTTGTGGATATATATCATCATCGTCATGTCATTTGAGATTCTCTACACATGCATGTTAGAGGACTAGTTAGTAATTCGATAAGCTAGTGCCATAATCTCTGACATTGATTAAACACTGAAGTTGTGACATCCGCATACTGAAATGTCCGCCGCTTGTCTACAAGACCGAAGATTGAGCATGCCTTATCAAAATTAGATAGGAACTTTATGAACCAAAAAAAAAAATTAGACGGGAACCAAATCCACTATGCTCACCCAATCCAAGTCGGCAACTTAATAACCAAATTTAGAATGAATATATTCACATTTGATCGTATGACAGAATAACCGCTCTTCAAAACAAAAGTAATTCATTCATTCATCACCAAGGCCCGGTGATGGCCGGTTAAAGGGGAAAAAAAGGGAAAATCAGAAAATTTTAAAAAAAAATTGCAAAAATTGTCCATATCAGCGATTTCCCATTTAAATTAGTCGAATAGACTAGTTTGATATAATTAAAAAGTTATAAATCGTAAAAAAAATTAAAATTTTTTGGATAATTTTTCCATACAAAAATGGGCAACCCATTTCACTCAAGACCCAACGCTAAAATCTGAGAATTCGACACTCATCACTAACCCGGCACTTCTTGGGAGATAATACAGTGGGTCAGTTTTTGGGTGCCTTGACATGACCGAAGCTGCGGTGCATCTGTCAAATTAACCTCGCAATGTGCATCAAAACAAGTGATAAGAGTCTAAAGCACACCTTACTATCGAACTGTTGTCGAATGGCGAATTAAAGTTGGGATGAAGGTGGTGGTGCCGGGGAATTTGTGGTTTGCGTTGGTTGGATTATACATACTATCACTATGAGTATGAACGAGTTTCATTGAAGAAAAGGAAAGTTGCTTGGTGGGCGAAAAAGATGGTTCTTTTTGCATGTCTATGTTTTGTGTATTCATGATTTTCAAGGCCTAATTCTCTTAATAAGTATTAACTTTAGTTTGGATTTTAAGTTTGGCCTAATTTTTTTATCTCATAAAAATACTAATTTTAGCTCGGATTTCAATTTTGGCCTTACTTTTTTTTTTTCATAACACTCACAAATTTTAGTTCGGGTCCTAATTTTGACCCCAGAATTTTTTTTATCCAATGATGCTATAAAAGATGTAACATAAGGTGCTAATTTTGTTGTTGCTGCCCTGCCAAAGCCCTATTTGGTATGTCCTCGCCCTACACGATCATTGCGGGCCTTATTTTGGCCGGCAATTTGGATAGCACTGTGTTACCCATATAGCAGCGTATGCACCATTTAACTTCTCCGAAGACAGGAAGATGCATCCTATCGCGGCTCAAGTTTCGTAGGGTAGGACATATTAACAGGGAAGGACGTATGAAATTGGGATCTGAACTTTAACCTTCTGTGATTGAAGCCCAACTTTACCTATTTTACAAGCCACCATGTATAGTATATGCTGTGTATAGATTACGAAACCCGTTTCATCACTTACGCGTCCCTACCCTTATCTCTCGAGAAAGTGAGAAATTGAATTCTCCATCTCCCATTAAATGGCCACTAAAGCAATCCTAGAGGTCATGCTTGACTCTATTTGGAACACAATTATTAGCACAAACTCATCATTAGTCGGTCCCACAAACTTTACATTCACGGACATTGTTTTTGTTCCGGAGTGTAATCACAAAACGGGAAATGCAGTCAATCTACCAGTAGTTGCCGCTCGATCCTCAATCTTTGACGGTCTTGCTTGGCTGGAGATAATCACACGGACAGCTTTCCTCTTTTTAGGCATGTCACTTTATTTCCTACTTTTCCCGCAGAATTTTCACCACATCTTGAGCACGCAAACTTGGTACTGCAGGGGATGGAATTCAAAGCCAGTTCAAGCACTAAAGGGGCTCTAACTTCTCTTGGCAATGCTCTCTACCTTCTCACGGGGATGGAAAGAAGAATGGTCAACTGGAGTGGAAGCCAAACGAGGGGCCAAGAATCTGTGATCGATCTGAAGAACCACTGCCAGATACGATTCTGCTCTCCCCAAAAAGGGAGGGACAAGGGAATCATCCAGTCCTGTTCATGTGACGGACCAAACATCCTTAGGTCCTAAATTTCGAGATGGAATTCAAAGCAAAAAGTGAACCTTAATGCTCCCACCTCTTCTGAGAACTGGAAACCCCCGACAGTCGGATCTTCACAGGTCAACATTGATGGATCCTCCATCGAAAGCTCCATAGAAGGAGCAATTGCCTGCATTGTTCGAAACTCAAGGGACGCTTGTGGATGGCTTTGCAAAACATATTCATGTCTCCTATGCCTCTCAAGCTGAAAATGTGGCTCTCTCGGAAACCCTAAAGTTCTTACTTCCTCGAAAACACGATCCCCTAGAGTTAGAGTCGGACAATCTGACTTTAGTTAAACCTATGGAGAATCCAGACCTTATTCCACGGGATGCACATGCAATTATCTCCCAATGCATTGATATGTCATCCAGCTTCTCATAGCTGCGTATCACTCGTTGCCATCGTGAAGCCAATTCCAGTGCAGACTGGGCCACAAAAGCTCAGCGCCAAAACATTTTGCCGAGGGACTGGATTTCTTCCCCTCCCCAAATCTTGTTGGATTTACTCTGTGAGGAAGCCCAGTTTATGAGCCCTGCGTTTTCAAATTGAATTGAAGTCAATCAGTTTATGACGAAAAAGAGAAAAAGCACTTGGTACTGGAGAATTGGGGATGAAGAGAGAAAAACAAGAACTGGAATTAGCGATTTTGTTCGTGGATAGATACTATCCTTAAAAGTGTTTAATTTCACCACCCACGGTCTCAAACTGATAATCAATTATATCTCTTCAGGTTTATTTTTTAGAATTAAAATAGATACAAATAAAACTGAGAAAAATAAAATTTACCTTTCGGAATTTTAATTTCTCGAAATAAAAATTACAAATGACCCCAAAAGATAAATTCATTCTTACCGTCTCTATTTCCAAAATACACCCGAGAATAGATTCCTTCTTGGAATACGTACTATACATATGTAACCGCCTGTGCATGCTTTCTCTTGAGTGCGTGATGTGGCTAACCGGAGAAGGGTCCGGCAACCCTCAGCATTGGCTGGTTGATGGGGCCGCCCTTCTATTTTCCTTTTTTTCATTGCCAAAACCCTTTGGTCTTTTGACAAAAAAAAAATCCTTTTGTCCTCTTTTTTTAAGAAAAATAATATATATATTAATATCATCTTATTTCTTAAGTTTTTAGTAGCCACATGGGGGTGTCAACTTTTTTTTTTGTCGAAGGGTGTCAACTTGACATATAGTGATAACATGATTACCGCTTCAGCATTCGCACTTATTCTGTAAATATAAAACTACCATGAACAGGAAAAACATATCAATCACAAATCCAATCAATAAAAAGAGTTTAAGGACGATGTCAAATTATTGGTAAAAAATCAGAGCCTTTGATTTTCTTTATCTAATTAATAAAAAAAGTTAAATAATATAGGAATCCATTTGATCAAAAAAATGATTATGGACAATAGATAATTCGTAAAAAAATTAGCACTTTTGATTTCATTAACCCGATTACAATATCTTATATCTTTATTTTAATTATGATGCTATATACGAGATAATTGATAGTTCCTTCGGTCTTTCGAAAATAGAGAAATTGTCTGAATTCATTATAGTTGTTCTTTCGAGCCCGCCGTTCACTGCTACCAATGTTTCCACCGGCGCCTGGTCGGTAACGATTTTGCTGCGATGGAACCACAGAAGAGACGCCAGTGGATGCAGCGAGCCAAGCGCCGGAGATGGCAAGGTGGAGTAAGGTGATAGTGCTGCAGCCTGTTTGAACAAGTAGAAAGAAAGGAAGAAAGAGCGGGTGGGCTGATTTTGGTTTTCTCTGTTCCCTTTCTTTATTTTTCGTTATATTTTAGAGTTGTGTACGGGTAACGTTCAAGCATGTAACACCCACATGAACTGATAGGAGGAAATTTTTTCTGACCAACGATGAGGAAAACATGTCCTTAGTAAAAATTATATTGCCAAATGTAGGCAGGAGAACTAGTAAAGTTGGATTTCTAGGTTGTGCAGGTTGATCTAAATTGTTTTTCAGATGTTCAAGCATAATTTCTAAAGACGAGCAAGGCTTTCTCTCATTTGTCAAATGAAATTTCTCCTTATTCGAAACTATCAACACCTCAATCTTTTGGCAGTGCACTATCTCCACATTATAAAGTAATGCAATACCATTCTCGACTGCGGCCCAATATTTCGAAAAATATCCATAACTGAAAATTAGTGAACAATAACCATGTAATTAAACAAGTGGTCAAAATTGTTATATACAAAGATCCACAAATTTATGATTTTACAAAAATCTCTACCATAGATTTATATATTAGAATTGCTTTTCCGGCCTGTGATAATTTAAATTAATTTCTATGCTAAGCTCTGTCAGTCTTCTTCTTCCTTCATTAATATATTCCTTTGTCCTCCTTTTGCGCCTTTTCCTTTGTCTCCGTTAACCACAGAACACCTTCTTCTTTTTTGGCTTTTGCTGGCTGGCAACCACAGATCACGCCAGACATGAAAGGAAAAGGACTACATGGTCCGAATTCGGTGGAGCCGATGCCTTGCCTCTTATCTAAAACCTGTTTGTCGGAACAAAAGTTTGCACCGTCATCGTACAGAATAAAAGCCCGTCAAAACAAGATTTGTACTCCACAAACCATAAGTGAAAAAGTCTTTCACACAAGCAGTTTTGGAATGGAAACAAAAACCTGTTTACGGAGGAAATCTACATGCTAAAAATAAAAAAGTTGTATAAGCTGCTTATGTAAATAAATTTTTACTTCGCTAGTGCAATGAATAAAAATCCATTGGAATGCGTTATATGCGAAGTAGGGGATGGTGGAAGAAAAGGAAAACACAATTACGAGACACTTGCATATTCTTTTCGTAAAATTTTTAAATTTACACTTCTATAAATAAAAGGAATTTCCATTAATTTGTTGGTTTCATAAAAATTTTGAGAATGAGCATGTTCATTTCGCGGAAAATGAGTGATTTGGAAAATCATTTTCTGAAAAGTGATTACTTATATCATTTAGAAAAATTAGTTAACAAAAAATTGTTTCATCATCGATAATAATCTATGCCCAACTATTTTCATGAGCAATGAAAAAAAATTTCCATTCATTTATTTTTGTAAGCAATTACTTTTTTGAAAATATTTTTTAAATCACTCATTTTCGGCGAAAAGAATGCATCCTAAAATAATCATTTCGGAAAAGGGAATGGGTGTTGTTCCTTGCGTAATATGTGAACAATTCAAAAAGAGAAAGTAGTCAACAGAAGAAAGTGTTGTTCCCGCAATGCGCATGAAAGACGTACCATCCTCATTTTTTTAAATATGACATCTACAGCTGGAACTCTGGCTCCATCCGCAACTCGATGTATAAAAAGAGAAGATCCATGAGAACAGAAAACAACTTCGGCCTCAACCAGGTAAGAATACTTCCCTGCTTTAGATTTTTGCCTGCTAGTGTGACAGCACAGCAAAGGATCCTTACAAAAAAGAGATGGAAACAACTTCGATTTCATTGCCACCATTGCATCCACCGCCCGGTATGTTCCATTCTTTCCTTTTTTGTTCTGATTTGATCTCATAAGGCGATGGAAAATTTGTAAAAGTTTCGTTTTTTCTGTGTTAATTTCGAAGTAATATAACCAGTATCATGAACAATATCTGGACTGATAATGCACTGAAAGTTGCACGCTTCTTTATTTATTGCTTAACAAGTGTACAGACACTTTTTACAAAATCCTTATTAAAAAATAAAGGAGAGACAGTGATAGATGATAATTAGCGCGAAACCTCAGGGCATGCTTGGTGAGGAAATTTTCCAATTTCTTATTTGCCTTTCCAAAATTCTCAATGAGGGTCCATTGATAGAAATTTTGGTTGCTGTGTTTTGAAAATTTGAACTTTAAAACTGACAATGACCAAACTTGACGTTATTTTGTACAAGGGTTGCTTTTAAAAAACTACACCTTCAGAAAATGACTTCTTAATAATTTGGAAAGTCCTATTAAACAATTAGAAATTAAAATTATTTTTTGAAAAGAAAATTGCTTTGAAATTATTCGGGGAAAGACGACTTTTTTTTCTTGTAATCGACAATGTGACATAAATTGTCATCACATAACAGTATAAGAACCGGAATTATAACCAAACAAAGTACAAGGATTACAGTGAGATTTCCCATCTTGCGGGACCCAAAAAAAATTAATTTCTCTCGGGCCCATGAGTTTGATTATTCCTTTCAAGTAAACAGTAAACACACAAAATGTATTACTCAAAGTCAAATCTCCTAATTTGGTATGGCTTGGCACCACAAGTTCCCTTATAGTTGTGGATGGTGATACAATTGCTTTTTGTCAATCCCGGTTCTTTACTTACAAGCATTCAATGACCAGTTTGTTAATTGATCACAAAATATTTCCTCCTACCACAGATTTTTGTCAAAACAATTACCTCATGAGGGCTAATTATTTTCTATGTTTACTTGATATGAAAATTGAATTTGCAGCTGATTGTTCTTCTAAGCAATTTCATCAAGAGTATAGGGCAATGCAAAATGGTTAAACTTATCATGTAAGGTTGTTCTGAGCCAAAAATAACTTGTCAATATAAATGGTTGTCATTGTTATGACAAAGTGCAAAGATAATATTAGAGAAGAAAACTCACTCACAAACACATTGTCCAAGATCATGGTTCTCAATATAAATAGTGGAATGTTCTTGCCACAAAAACAAGAAAAAATAATAAGGATTTTGTAAGAAAAATTAGATCATTTTTCCTCAAATTGTTAAGTCTATTGATAAAGTATAATCAATATACTTTATTTAAGAAAAAAATTTGTGCGATAGATTGGTATGATATAGTCATGATGGTATCAACTTGTATCCTATATCAATTGTAACTTATAAATTAAATGCATTAGTTGATAAAATCGATACGCCTAATTCAATCATTTTTATTTATAAAAGTTATGTTATGATTATTGCATAAAATTGTGAAGATAGATAAAATTTTGTGTATACTTATTAAATACATGATATTGCAGATAAGATCAATAACAATGAGAAATAAAAACTTACCAAAGCACACAATATCCAAGACGAAATGTAGAATGTCCTACAAAACTAATTCACGATACAATACCTATCTCGAGAAGAGCTCATGACCTCCGTTAAATTTAATGTTAATTTTTTTGTTTAAAAGTTCACCATCTAAGTTTAATTCAGAAAATTCCATGAAATAAATACCCTGATATATTCATGTATGGATGATCTAAAGCATACATACCGCAATTATTTTTTCTAAGGTAATTTATGTTCATTTGTCTTTTTGATAACAAAGAGGTTCACATAGACTTGACCTCAAAACGCATAGCAACAACTGATAAAGCTTCCCAAGACGGTTATGGAATAATTGAAGGTTTGTCACTTTGAACTTTGAACTTTCATTTTTCACAAGTCTTGTGTTTCATTTATTTTGACTTCTTTTAATCTGAAACATTTCAAATCTTATAGCATGCAAATTCTGAATCAAATATAAATCTTTTCATAATTACCGTGTGAAATTGTGGAGATTGACAAAATTCCGTATAGACCTAATTTATGAATGGTATCATGGATAAGATCAATGACAATGACAAATAAAAACTCACTAAAAAACACATTGTCCAAGATATTAAAGTTAGAAGGTCCCACGAAACTAATTTATGATAAAGTACCTTTCTCGGGAAAAAAAAATCACGATCTTCGTTAAGTTTAACGGTGATTTTTTCTTAAAAGATAAACACAGAAAACTCCATCCAATGAATGAGCCTGGTACTAGTCATGTATAGATGATCTAAAGCATACGAATTAATTTTTCGAAGGTTATTTATGTTCGTTTCTCTTTTTGGTAACAAAGAGGTTGACAAAGAATGGATCGAAGAAGGGAGAGAAGAAGGGAGCGAAGAAGGCACCTCAACTGATTCAGAAGGTTTGTGTCTTTCAACTTTTTTTTTTTATTTGTAAAGACGTGAGTATCATTAATCAGATGGAGCACGGAAGCTTAGGGGCATCCCCACCATCACAAATATAATTAATTAAGCGAGAAGATAGAGATAGGAATTCTTCACATAATAGCCACAAAGCATTTGCCTAGGAAAGTCTAAAATTTTGGTGGGGTAAAGCCCTGCCAAGCACAATCTTACATAACTTAGCCAAAAGAATAGGGAATTCATTTGACTTGTTTTGAATACATTTGCCGTTGCGCTACATCCAAATGCAATATATAGTACCTTAGCTAGGTATCTCATTTCATTTTTCATAAATCTGGTATTTCATGCATTTTGACTATTTCTCGATTCGAAATATTTAAAATTTCATAGTATACAATTTTCTACATATAGTTTCAAGTATATATTTTCACAATTTTTTTAAGTCCGGACAATATCTTAAATTATAGTTGAGAAAGCCCGCACCCCCCCCCCCCAAAAAAAAAAGAAAAAACCTTTTTTTCTTCCGAAGAGTAAACTAACATGCTCAACTATATATATATAGAGTAAACGACCGCTCGTTCGCTTGCATCCGCGTTTCATCACATTTTGAGAAAGTGCAATGGTTACACCTGACCTACAAAGTAAGAACTAAGAAAGCCTGAGGACTTTTAATGTGCGATTTTTGCAGACGGACCAAAAGTAGTGGTCAATGAAATGTATCGACAATTGTTTAAAGCAGCATTGAAAGGTGATTGGAAAACTGCCGAGAGAATCCTCAAGGAAGATCCCGAAGCAATGATTTCCAATGTTCTAACCATACAAGCTCAATCCGTTACTGTGCTGGAAGTTGCGGTTGTGGCCGCACAAGAGCAATTCGTCAAGAACCTGCTTAAGCACCTCCCTCAAGGATACGATTGTTGGGCCTGGAGCTTCACGATGGCCCTCCGGAATGCTGCCCTGAGAGGAGGAATGAAGATGGTAAAGGAATTAATGGACACAGTTAATCCTGAATCCGATTATGTAGACTTTGCCCTGTGGATTGTTATTGAACATGCTCCAACACAAAAGGAAGTTATCTGGTACCTGGCTAGGCGCACGTCATCAGACCTAGATAATCGTACCCTGAGATACCTTATTATGGCGGGCCATTTGGGTAAAACCCCACACTCATTCATCTCATCTCATCTCATTTCATTTCCTTCACTGTTTACTTGAATTAACTTTTTTGTTTCTGTATCTGGAAAGACATAGTCTTCTATTTAGTTCACAAATACCTCAACTCACGGCCATTACCATCTACCAAAATCCATGGGATGATGGGGAGCCTGTTAGGAAACTTGGTCACAATGAAGTCTCACTTCCGTAGTGGAGCTAAACTCAAATTTTGGGAAAATGTTATTTACAACTGTAAGTATTTCTTATGCTTCTTTTGTTAGAAATGTACAATTAGAGCAACTATATCCTCAGGGTGTTTACTCTCATCTATTCCCAATGTTAGGTATCCCTCTATGCTTGGCCGACACATCATTTGACAACTTCAAAGACACGAAGATGGCTCGAAGTATTTCTGGTAATATGCTTAATGGGTGGACTAACATGACAAAAAGCATATCAGTCAATTGACGAAAAAAGAGGGAGAAGGGCTACATCTATGTATTCAAATCAAAATTTAAACCATGATATATCACAAACTAATATCTACTATCACATTTGTAAGATTAGTCGAGAGGTCTTAGTCAATGTCACATTGCCAAGTAGAATTATTGAGAATTGTGGATTTTGATTTTAAGTTATAGAGATTAATTGATCCAAAGTGTTTTCTTACATATTCAAGCATTATGAAATTTAATCGCATGTGCAATTTTCATTTTATGGGTGTGATACGTACTTTTTTGTTTCGTCATGAATTGCTACTTTGGTAACGCGATTTTCCCCTCCTCTTTATGATGGTAGCACTCGAGCGGTTCAAGACATCACTACAGAATCTTTCCACAAAACTAGGTACGCAAAACCACCATGATATCTTAAAAAAAAAGGACCTATTTTATCCATGGGTGGAGATCTCTAAATTTAAAGTGTAAATTGATACTTTCAATATAACGCTTTGAGATCATAGTCATTGATGTGGACAGGCTCTGGATTCGTATATCACGATATGATTTCATTCAATTTGATCCAAAGTCTAAACACTCGGTATCCATTAGACGAACTGATGTGGCAATCTAATTGGCATTAGCTATCTTACATGGCATAGCTGGCATCTAACATGAAGGATTTATCATGAAGTTGTTTTCTATTGGCACCGATTGTCTATAAATCTACACATTTAAAAAAAATAAAAAAATCTTTTTTTTCCTCATGACAGTGTGTTCATCAATAGATTCGATCTATTCTCTTATGCATGCATTTTGATTTTCAACTAATAGGAAGTTTGCTTTCTCGGTTATATCTTAAATCCATTATTTTTCTCTATACTACTATATATAGATATCTATAAGAACACGGTGCAAATGTAAAAGTCTCTTTAACCTTTTGATTCTTCATCATTGGGAAAATTGCTTATCTAATGTTACGTGCAGCACTTTTGATCAAAAGGATTGGGGAATTGAAGTTAAGGCACAAATACTCACTTGAGTTTGCAAATCGAGCTCTCGCTGAGATGAAGACTAGTACAGAAACTCCCGAAATACTCAAATTGACTTCAGGCATTGCCCTAGAGGCTGCATCTCGTGGGATCTCTGAAATTGTCAAGTTATGTCTTGAGCATTTTCCGGAATTGACGTGGGATCAAAATTTCACAAAAAAATTGATTAAAGAAGTTGTGATCGGACGTCATGTTGAGTTGTACAGACTAGTGAACGCACACAACACATTTCCATATTTGACTGACAATAGCTCTACGAAACATGGCCTCATGGAAGCAGTAGTAGGATGGTCGCCAGGATGTGCACCGACAGATGTTTCTGGAGCAGCTTTTGTTATGCAGAGAGAACTTCAATGGTTCAAGGTTGGCTGACATTATTTGTTTGCCACCCTTTCGTGCTCTTTGATTTAATTTGTATTTATAGCCTTCCTTTATTTTTCTAAAGGTACTAGAAGATAGGAGCGATCCTACTTTTAAAATTCAAGAATTCCAGGTTGGTTCACTTTCTTTGCTTGCCACTCTTTTGTGCTCTTTAATTTACATTTTACATTGATATGCGTCACTTATTTTTTTTTTAAGGTTCAGGAAGATACAAGTGATCCTTCTTTTAAAAATGTGAAATTGGTACGAACAAAAGAAAGGAGAGGGAAAACATACAGAGAAGTTTTTGTAGAACAACGCCAAGATTTGCTTAAAGAGGCAGGGCAATGGATGAAGGACACATCATCATCTTGCAGCGTTGTTGCGACTCTCGTCCTTACAATGGCTTTCGCTGTGGCTTTTACAGCACCGGGCGGCAACAACGGTGATACAGGGATCCCAATTTTTCTAAAAAAAGGCTCATTCTTGGTATTCATGATTGCAGACGCTCTCGCTCTCTTCTCCTCTGTCACGGCCACCTTGATCTTCTTGGTGATCCTAACTTCACGCTACAAAATCGAAGATTTCCTCCTCTCACTACCAAGAAAAATGATATTGGGTCTCACTTTTCTCTTCCTCTCCTTGGCCTTTATGTTAGTGGCATTTGGCTCTGCTCTTACGATCGTGCTGATCGAATGGTTGAAGTGGATTTACATACCAATTACTTTGCTAGCTGCCTTCCCCGTCGTATTGTTCACAATTCTACAGCTTCCCTTATATGTGGAAATGGTTGAATCCACCTGTTGGCCTCGCCTCTACCGTCCCGTGAAGATTTTGGAAAAATCTCTGCTATAATTGGACAAGGACATTGTTGATGTGATCTTTGTTTGCACTTGTTACCACATGAGAAATGTGAACATTATGGTGTTAACTCATATTTTGAGACTTTTGAAGTGTGACACAAACCATATTTATACTAAATTTAATGCATGTCATCAAGTGCACACCTTGTCTCAATGTGTCATTTGTATACATAATTTATTATTGTTGTATTAAGGTGAACCCCATTTTTGAAATAATTGGCAACATGGCCATAAATTCTGAGTATAGTTCATCGATTCAAATAAAGTTCTCCGCAAATTCTCCACACTGCACAAGAAGGCCACCCGACTAATGGCCAAACACCAGGAACTTTTGATATAGCAAGCCGAGCACACAAAAATTTCAATTCAATGGAAGCTCAGCCTTCGATATCATTCTTCACTTACAGCCCATTATTGCACCTCATCATCTCATCTAACTCTTTGGCTTCAACCATCGCGATTGATTCCCTGCACTTAGTCGATCCTCATTCTCCGCTTTTTCTCCATCGTGTCCCTCTATGCGCCCAACCATTCTTGCTCTCTGACCAGTGTCATGACCTTTCCTAGAGGAGAACCACCATAAGAAAGTTAATGGATTACTAAGTGGTTGCAAACGATTATTCATTAAAGAGATGGTACCGTCACATAGCACGGACTCTTCCAAGCCCATATCAATCACAACTTGGAATTTTAATTAAACAATTTTAAACATGTAATTCGATTTATTTTGAAGCCACCATTAATTAAGATGCCCAAGGAAAATGCAGGAGTACATTTTACTTATACGAACAAGAGATTTATGGATTCGAGGACTTGACTATGTTGGGTTAACAATTACACTTAGAGGGGGTTGTATAGGTTAAATGAGAACTATGAAGAACTTTTGTGGAATATAATAAGTTAAACTTTAGTAGCAATAAAAACAAATTAACGTAATCAGGTGTAGTAATGCTTATGATGAAGAGATAGAAGATAGCACACTAAGATTTATAGTGATTTAGTTTTATCTCCAAGCCTCGTTTACTCTCCGCACTTATAGACACAACAAGGCCAGAATTCACCAGAATCTTCAAAGCAAGTTACAACGAACAAGTTTCACTCCCATCAACTAATAACTCACACTATCAAGACACAACCACTCTCTTACTATCACGATTACAACTCAATAGCACCTCAAAGAGATATAATCAGCAACACACAATTACTATCAACAAAATAGAGTAAAGAAGAAAACTCAAAACAATAAACTAGATTTGTTCATTTCCACCTAACCCCTTTTCTTCTCTTGAATTGAATACATAGTCATCCAACTTTAGATGACCGTTTGCAATTCAACTCCTTCAAGTAGCTGCTGGTTCTACCATCATCATCAGCAAAACATCTCTCTGTCGCTCACCGGTGTCAGTATGGCTCTATGATAGTGGCAGTTTCGCCAAACCCGTCACACTACTCTTGTCAAAGTTTGTTTTCTCCTTAGCGTTGTCAAAACTACTTTTGATCAGTTCCGGTTCTCCTAATACAATTCCAAGCCTTTGTAACGGTTAGTTTCATCTTAATCAATGTTCCAATCGGATGAGCAAGTGACCAACACCTTCCACGACCTGATATCAACACGTCCCTTGGTTATAATCATAAGTGCAGATTATCATTAATCAATTAATGATGTCCACTGACAAACAGTATGGAATGACATGCAATCAATCTTCCAATGATCCTTTTGGCTTTATTAGCACCCAAAGACTTCCAAGGACATCCGCATCCCCATTGATCCCTCATCTTCGATGATTGACTAAGTCAATATTCAAAAACTTCCAAGGACATCAGCATCCCCCTCATTCTTCATTTTCACTAAACTTACCAAGATGATCGGTATTATCACAGTCTTCCCATCTCATCTGAAAGGAACCACTACTTCCAGCAATCTACTACCATGATAATCAATACCACTGCTCGTGATAGCAATAAGATATTCTGGTCCTTCCAAGCTTATTGGCAATTGTGACTCTACATTTGTTCATCTGCATGGTCCTTCCAAGCTCTACTGGACATCCCTGTTCTAGACCTATTTGGCATCACCAAGGTATATCCAACTGTTCATCTTATCTTGGTCCTACCAAGCCACACGAACATCCTTGTTCTTCTAGACTTGCTCACTCTTGATAAATGTTCTAGCTTGCTCACCTTTATAGAGATCCCTCCAGCTTGTAGACATCCCCATTCCCAATACCTTGTTCACCTCAGGTATCAGTAGTGATCCTTTGATATTGATAGAGCATTTCCAATAGTGGTAGAGCACTCTTCATATCGGGATCACACATGATAGGATACCATATGCATATTGGCTCGTGCAAATATCACCTAATACTACTCGACCAATATGTTGTGACCCTCTTTTCCCAATGCAACCGTCAGGAAAGGAGGGGGTTTAAGAGATAATGCCTTAAGAAGGGCCAATGACCCTCGATTAGGCGTGGACTCTCCCAAACCCTTACCTCATGCAATGTTTGGATTTCGTTTTAAGTTCGAATTAGCCTAAGGATTTTTAAGTGAGGCAAGAGTAGCTAGGGGTGAGCGCGGTTCCCGGGTAGAACCGGGAACCGGAGAACCGAACCGGAGGTTCCGGTTCGGTTCCTGGTTCTTAGAGGACCGGTTCCGGTTCCCGGTTCCATTTTTCTGGGAACCGGAACCGTAACCGGTCGCGGAACCGGAATCGAAACCGGTCGCGGAACCGGTTTCGGAACCGGTTAGGGTTCCAAAAGGAACCCCCTCCCCTGCTCGCCTCATTCACAATTTCACGGTCTCACATCACACAACCCTCTGAAATTGAAACTCACAGTGCTCTGCTCCCAACCCTCTGAAACTCTCGCCAGACGCCGCTCGCCGCCGGACGTCGCTCGCCCTGAAGGCCACCGCTGCCGGACGCCAGTCACCTCCGCTGCAACCAGACGCCAGACCCTCTGAAATTCTCGCCAGACGCCACTCGCCGCCAGACGCCACTCACCCTGAAGGCCACCGCCGCCGGACGCCAGTCACCTCCGCTGCAACCAGACGCCAGACCCTCTGAAACTCTCGCCAGACGCCGCTCGCCGCTGGACGCCGCTCTCCCTAAAGGCCACCGCCGCCGGACGCCAGTCACCTCTGCTGCAACCAGAGTCCAAACGCCAGACCCTTTGAAACTCTCGCCAGACGCCGCTCGCCGCCGGACGCCGCTCGCCCTGAAGGCCACCGCCGCCGGACGCCAGTCACCTCCGCTGCAACCAGAGTCCAAACGCCAGACCCTCTGAAACTCTCGCTAGACGCCGCTCGCCGCCGGACGCCGCTCGCCCTGAAGGCCACCGCCGCTCTCTCTGCGTGCTTCTGTGAAGGGGTATCCCAGCATCACTAGTGATTGTTTCTGAATTTCACACAACAGTTTTTCTTTTCAATTCAAAAGCTATAGTGTATGACATCCTATTGAGTGCCTCTGGGGCACAAGTGAACGGAAGCCTCGACTTGATAGTTCTGTGCAAACGTGAGAGCAATTATCTTTCAAGCTTGCACGACAATTCTTGAG
Source organism: Eucalyptus pauciflora (assembly GCA_007663325.1). Taxonomy (NCBI): domain Eukaryota; kingdom Viridiplantae; phylum Streptophyta; class Magnoliopsida; order Myrtales; family Myrtaceae; genus Eucalyptus; species Eucalyptus pauciflora. The sequence continues at coordinate 3,717,559 of VMYD01000404.1, forward strand.
ATGGTTAAATGAGATAGTTATCTTAGAGGTTTCTGAGTTTATCCCCCATTATGTGTTAGTGGTTACTGAGGTTCTAATCCCCATAAAGAGAAAAACCGGTCTTAATTTACTGATTCTAAAGATGAGCAAACCATCCTCAATATTTTATGCACGGTCTTTTTCAAAAGTTGAAGTCCTTGTGGTAGGGTTCAAGTACGTCTAAGCTGGGTGTAATATAATGTTGATAGGTTGTCTAACTATGATTACTATTCTGTAATCATTCTTTTTTTTCTTTTATCTCTTTTCCTTTTATGCTTTGTAGTATTGCTTATTTGTCATGCTGTGGACAATTGATGCTATATTTACTCTGGTTGATGAGCCCAGTTGCTGGCATCATGTAACTTCTGCTTGATATGATAAAAGTTGTCCACAGGCCATTGTGAGTTGATTGAAGAAAGTCAGACCAGATGGCTTGGCACACAGCTTCATCATTTGTTATGTGATTCTTCCATTAGTTTGTTTCTTAATGATGATAGTGGTATAGAAAAGCTTGAAAGTCCTTTTTATTGGTAGAAAAGCTTCTATTTCTATAGATTCTAGGATTCATTTTTCCACTGCTGTGCATATTATTATGGCTATATCTGTTGTTTTGGTTATTTACTAGAACATGCATTATTTAATATGAGAACTTTCCATCAACCATGTGAAGTCTAGGTGTATTTACTATGAACAAAATATCCCGCTTATGTGATCAGAGAAATTACTTTGGTGAGATTCCTTTGTGCAGCTTGCTAGGGTGAAATTTGCTCCCAAATTCCGTGTGTGATAACTAAAGTAATTGTGCTTCACTTCTGAATGCTTGTTAAAGGTGTCCGAAAGTAGATTTAAAACCATACTTGCTTAACCTTTTCTTGGTACCTCAATGATATTCATGCTCTGAAGCTGTTTTATTTGCTTTGGGGGATGATACTGGTACCCCGTTCTTAATTATATTCTATTATTGTTGTGTAGTGCGAAGTTAATGTCTCAAGATAACACGTCAATGGAGGTGGAGGGACGTGAGGAGATGACTCCAATTACGGAATTGGAGTTTTCCAACAATGAAATTGAAGAAGAGGCACCCCCTACCTCAAGTGCCACAAATAAGGTGTCTGGTTCTCATCTTTCCCATGATAAGAGATATACATCCGAATGTTGGAATCATTATTCGAAAATTAGTGATAAGGATGGAAAAATATATCAAGTGAAGTGCATTCATTGTGGGTCAATGCTTAAGTACCGTGTTGCTAACGGTACTTCTGCAATGAGGAAGCACTTGACCACATGTAAGAGGTTTCCCCGTAATCTAGATAAGAGGCAAAAATTCTTTGTACCATGTAATGTCAACATGGCTGGCAAGGCAGGAGGGGATTCTAGTACTGGTAGCGTCTTATCAACATGGGCATTTAATCAAGAACGTTGTAGGCACATGCTTGCTCGGTTCATCATCCTTGATGAACAACCTTTTTCCTTGGTTGAGCGTGTTGGATTTCGTGAATATGTTAGTGAGTTACAACCTCTCTTCAAACATATATCACGTTTCACATTGGCAAAAGATTGCATGAAGTTGTTTTTATGTGAAAGAACTTCTTTGAAGAATTATTTTGGAAAGATTAATTATAGGATTGCACTCACGACTGATACATGGACTTCCAATCAAAATCTGAATTATTTGTGTCTCACTGCACATTTTATTGATGAAAATTGGAAGTTGCATAAAAGAATCATCAACTTTGTGGTGATGCATAGTCACAGGGGTAGGGAGATTGGGAAAATGGTGGAGGAATGCATTGAGGAGTGGGGAATAGAAAAAAAGGTGTTGACAATTACTGTGGATAATGCTAGCTCGAATGATGTTGCGGTTGCCTATTTGAGGGATAAACTTTCGAAACAAAAGTCGTTGATATTAGATGGTAGTGTTTTCCACATGAGGTGTACGGCTCATATATTAAATTTGATTGTGAGAGACGGCTTGACTATGGTACATGACTCCATTGCACGTATCCGAAATGTGGTTAGGTATGTAAGGAGTTCTCCCACAAGAGCCCAAGGATTTCAATCTTGCATTGAGAAAGAAAAGATCACTTATAAGGGTTCGGTAGTTCTTGACGTCGCCACTAGATGGAACTCTACTTACCTCATGTTAGACACCGCCATAAAGTTCAGAAAAGCTTTCGAAAGGATGGAAGATCACGATGCATCTTTTGTAAGTGAGCTTAATCATGAAACTCCTAGTGAAGATGATTGGGAAAATGCTATTATTCTTTCGGATTTTCTCAAAGTATTCTATGATGCCACCAATCAGATGTCTGGGACTTCATATGTTACTTCAAATGATTATTTTGAAGGGATAGCTCTTTTGTATAGAAATTTGAAAGATGCGATCAATGCTTCGGATCCTAAGCTTCAAGATATGGGTATGAAAATGAAAGAAAAATTTGACAAATATTATGGAAGCTTGGATAAAGTGAATATGATGGTATTGATTGCGGTTGTGTTAGATCCTAGAGCCAAGTTAAATTATGTGAGATTCTTGTATGGACAAATTTATGATGATGAATTGAAGATTGAAGAGATGCATTGCAAGGTGAAGCATACATTGGAGCGTTTGTATGAATTTTATGAGCAATCTTCTCTTATTTCAAGTGATCAAGATTTTGGTGGCCATAATTTGGGTACAAGTAGTAGTGATTCCAATTCCAATACCGATACGGGTGGTAGTGAAGGAATAAAAAAGCATAACGCTCAAGCTTGGAAGAAAATGTTTTTATACTCGAATGAACAAGAGCGCGATGACAACAAGTCCGAGCTTGATGAGTATCTTCAAGAAAAAAATGAAAATGATCTTGATCTTGACATTTTGATTTGGTGGAAGACTAATGGCTCAAAATATAAGATCCTTTCCTTGATGGCTCGAGATATTTTGTCAATTCCTGTAACTACCGTTGCTTCAGAATCAACTTTTAGTACATCGGGTTGTGTGCTTGATGGCTTTCGGAGTTCTTTAACTCCAAAAGTAGTGGAAGCTTTGATTTGCACTCAAGATTGGTTGAGAGCCATTCGTGTACCGCTTGATGTTGAAGAGTGTATTGAGAACGCGGAACAATTTGAGTCGGGTAAGTAATGTTTATATCTTTATATATTGTAATTCTTTTTGTATATATGATAAGTGAATATTTTATTTAATCTCTTCCTCTTTTTTTCAGATATGGTTGGTCTTAATGCGGAGATTATCGTCGATAAATAAAGTTGGTGGTGTCGCATTTGCAATGGGTCCAACGGTTGAGAAGTCAAGCAAGGTTTTTTGTTGGCTTATTGATGAGCAACTTTGTTTGTCATAATCTTAATGCAAGCTCCTTTTATGTAATCAAGCATCTCCTTTCCTCTTTGGAAACTTCTTATTAGTTTTGATTATGTATGTCCAAATTCTTAATAGTTGGTATTGGTATGTTTGCTAAGATCAAAAGATGGGAAGTTACCGTGTAGTATACGTGTACGTTATAGTTTTTTTTGGTAACGTGCGTGTGTGTTATAGTTTTTTTTGGTAACGTGCGCGTACGTTAGAGTTTTTTTTAGCAACGTGCGTGTACGTTATATTTTTTTTTGGTAACGTGCGTGTACGTTATAGTTTTTTTTTTGGTAACTTGCGCGTACATTATTTTTTTTATTGGTAACGTGCGTGTACGTTATATTTTTGTTTTTTTTGGTAACGTGCGCATACGTTATAGTTTTTTTTGGTAACGTGTGCATAAATAATATTTTTTTTTTTTTGGTAACGTGCGTGTACGTTATAGTTTTTTTTAGTAACGTGCATATACGTTATATTTTTTTTTTTTGGGTAACATGCACGTACGTTAGATTTTTTTTTGGTAACGTGCGCGTACGTTATATTTGTTTTTTGGTAACGTGTGCGTACGTTATATATTTTTTTTGGTAACGTGCGTATACGTTATATTTTTTTTTTGGTAACGTGCACGTACGTTAGAGTTTTTTTTGGTAACGTGCGCGTACATTATATATTTTTTTTTGGTAACGTGCTTTTTTTGGTAACATATTATTATTTTTTGGTAACATGCGTGTACGTTATATATTTTTTTTGGTAACGTGCGCATACGTTATAGTTTTTTTTGGTAATATGCGCATTGCATTATATATTTTTTGGTAACGTACGTTATAGTTTACGTACGTGCATATCGTTATATTTTTTGGTAACGTGCATTAGTTATAGTTTTTTGTAACGTGCGTATGCGTTATAGTTCAAATCTGAAAAAAAAAAAAACCTGTTGGAACCTGGAACCGACCCTGGAACCTGTGACAGTGTCACGCCCCGATCCTCGGGCACGCGCCCATCCCTTACCTTGGTCGATTTTAAAGTGCGATATCACAGGACTATGTATCGCCGACCCTTTCAATTTATTTTGCGCATGCAGAAGCAGTTAAGAATCCCTAGACAATAAAACAATGGGATAGAAAAGCAGGCCATATTTTTTATATTGAAATTCACAACCACACTTTTATTTACAGCATAAAAGTCTCACACCTGTCTACACTAAGACAGGGTTCACAAAAGGAATGTGATCTCAATCCACATCCGGGTTGTATTCAAGATCCCTCTCTGGATCATCTTCTTCTTCAAAAATCTTTCTCCTCCTCAGGTTCCTCTTCCTCAGCTCCTCCTCAGGGTCCTGAAATGGTTATTCAATAACCAATGAGACCACGTCTCAGCGAGTTCTACCCCCTAAGACTCGATTAGTAAGCCAATACACCAAGGGCTGCCTAAACACGCGCAGGTCAGAGGACTTACCTTGGCCTCAGATTCCACCTACATGTTAGCACAGATCACAAAGGCATCCAAACAATCACATCACTGATCGAAGCATCGATCAAATCGACCTAGTCGATTTCACACCAACAAGACCACTCACGGTCAATCTCATTCAATCAATCAGATCACTGTTCAATCGAACTAGTCGATTACATGTCAGACGGACCATTTTAGGTCATTGACTCCACACCACAAAACCTCCCATAGTGCACTCAGTCACAGAGCCACATCACTGTTCTCAGGCGTCAAGTTCGCCAAGGTGATTAATCCGCTAGACAACTGCGTGCGTTCTTTAAGGCGCCGTTTTCGCCAGTGATATCCCACATCACCGAACCACGCATGCCTACAACCATGTACTCACTAGACAATTGTGTGCGTTCTTTAAGGCGCCGTTTTCGCCAGTGGTATCCCACCTCACCGAACCACACATGCCTATAATAATGTTCAATAGACAAGTGTATGTGTTCTTTAAGGCGCCGTTTTCGCCAGTGATACCCTTAATCACCGAACCATACATGCCTATAACGATGTGTTTAATAGACAAGTGCATGCGTTCTTTAAGGCGCCGTTTTCGCCAGTGATCTTCCCCATCACCGAACCATGCATGCCTATAACAATGTGAGTACTCGACCGATACGTGCGTTCTTTAAGGCGCCGTTTTCGCCAGTGACATCCTTAGTCACCGAACCACGTAGGTCCATACACCGTGCCTGATCAGTCCATCACCAAGGTACTTCTGACTCATTCTCACCATTCCACATGCTTTACGACTCAATAACGCATAAGAATGTTAAATAAACAAACTTGGCCAATTTCCAAACAACCATTCAATCTCAATCAATTCCAATCAATTTAGGGCAAACCCCTAAAATATCACAATTCAATTAATTCCAAACAACGTAGAGCTCAAATAAATAAACGGACTACACCACGATCATCAGCACGAAATTCCGGTCACCGGCCATCCCAGTTGAATTTCCGGAAAAAAATAATTAATTAAATAATTAATTTCGAAAATTAAATAAATAAATATTAAAAATCCAATTTAGGCTTGTATTGCCTGATTGGAGCCCGAAACGGGTCGAGAAAAATCCCGAGAGACATTCAATAAATAACAGAACATGTCTACTTGCTAATGTCTATTTCTAACCACCTAACATGCATAATTAAGTCTCTAATTTAATTTATCTAAATTAATCTAACCACCTAATCGCATTTAATTAAATCTAACTAACCCTAAGTATAATTAACAAACTAAGAAAGCATTAGTGAGTAAAACTCACTTGGCAAAAGCGGAGACCGAATCACCGCAACGGCGACGCGACGGCGGCCGAAATCGGATTTTCGGCGACACCGGCGGGCTTGGGCCGGGCCTTAGACTCGGGCCCAACAAATCTCAGCCCACCTGAGATTTGTTCTTACTTCGGACTGGGCCCACTCTTGGGCTTTGCTGGACTTCAATTGGGCTTTAATTCAATTGAATATGGGCTGCTGATTTCACTGGGCTTTGCTGGGCCCGAAATTCACTTGGGCTCAAATTGCTGGAATGGGCCGAAGATGATTGCTTCGCTGGGCTGAACTGGAGAATTCTTGGATTGATGGGCCGCTCGATTGCACGCAAGCAGCTGGCGATGAAGAACCATGGACTGCTGCTTCGATCGGTGCTGCCCGCGTGAGGAAGAAGCGAGGGTCAACAGAGGGGCATCTGCTCGTTCGTTGTTGACTGGAGTTGGGAGACGCGTGGAGGGGTCTTCAATTGACTTCGGTGGCCGCGCAAGAGAGAAGCAAACCGTGGACGTGGCTTCTCTTCGATGCTGGACGAAGTAATGGGAGGAGACGTGAGCTGGCTTCGGTTGGTGGTGTTCAAATGCTCAATTGTTGACCAAGGCAGGCCAAGAAGAGGGCAAGTGGCAGCGAAGGAAAGGTGAGACCAACGTAGGTGGGGGCGTTGGCTATTTCTGCGCCTGCTGGGTCCTTCGTTGCTGCAACGTGCGAGATGGAGCTGCCTCGGCTTTGCTTGGGATGCTAGTTCGAAGGAAATAAAACGGAGAGAGAGAGATGGACGCTCGGTGGCCTGGGCTTCTCACCGATTCTGCTTTTCTTTGTTGGTCACGCACGGTTTGAAGAGAAGAAAATATCAAGGCCCAAAATATCTTCAAAATTTAATGCTTGGTCCCCACTTTAGCTTTCAATCTTATCCTTTAGCCTCTAATACTTTCCATCAATTTAAATTCCACAAACTAAATCAAAATGAAGTCAAAAAATGCTGTCCAAGCATAATTCCGAATTTCATTTAATTTAGCTTTAACTCTTCACTCAATTTCCCAAATTGAGGCCCGATTTCTTCGAAGGAAAATCCCGTACCCATCTCTGCCAGTCCCTGGCACTCACTGACTCGGCTCGAAAGTCGAAATTTCCTTTAATTTGGCTTATCCGAATTTCCGTTGATTTTTCGCGGCATCCGAAACGGTTTTCCGTAAAAGTCTCGGAATCTCCGAAAAATCTTCTGAGATTGAGTCGACACTCCTAAAATTAATTGTGACATGGCCGAAACTTTAATTTCTGAAATCGGACTCGAATTGGCGGTTAATTTCAATTCGATGCGTTTGTAGCGTAACCTAGCCTATCGGGTAACTTTCGGATATTTTTAAGTGCAATTGACTCGTGGTCAATTTTCTTCGAGCCACTATGAACCCACTCGACTCATTGGCGACTCTCGGTTGTCGTGAAAATCCCGAGGATCCAAATACGAACACAGGGTACCAAAACAATAAGAAAATCAGTCTAGAGCCAGTCGACGAGAATTTTCTAATTTAGTGGTGTCACCCACGATTAGCCACACATCTCAGTCGATCCAGTCTATCTCTGATTTCAAATCGATTTTTAACTGTGCCGAGATGGCCTCTAAAGATGGACACGGTCGAGAAGCCGATTCCTGGTCGAATTCTCAAGTCTATTGCCTTAAAATTCTTAATAATTTCCCCAGATAGTCTAGTTATCTCAAGAATGATCAGTTTTGAGAATAGCCCTATAAACACGTCAATGAAACGCCCGATTCAATCATAAGGAAACAGAAGCGAAAATTCGGGATGTCACAGACAGGGTAGGTTCCAGGTTCTCGGTTCTGACGAGTAGGTTCCAGGTTCCTCATTTTGAGGAACCTGTACCCGAGGGTAGGTTCCAGGTTCCAGACGGAATCGAACCGGAACCTGGAACCGCTCACCCCTAAGAGTAGCCACTAGACTTTTGGAATCAGCTAGGAACCCAGCGAGACACGGGAGTTTATCTTGCTTCCTACGCAACCAGAGATTAATTAGGCTCGGGAACCCAATTACTCTAATAACTTGATTAGCGCCCTTCTATACCTTTAACTTGATGGGATTGTTCATCTAAGCAATCAAACAATATTTTTATCCATTATGATCCTAAAGGTCATTTGATGTTGCCAAGTGTTCACACAATATTCTTTTTGGATTTATTATGCTCTTAACAGTTGTCATGATCATTCTAGAAAGGATAAGAACAACCAATTTATTGGAAAAGCATTAATGAAACACCCAAGAATTCTTTACCAAAAAAAAAAAAACCCCAAGAATTGAAAAGCTTGAAATAAAGGTACAGAAATGAAAAACCCAATACTTGTCGGGCAAAAATATTATATCACCTCATTCTAAGTCTCGAGACATGAACCCCCATAAGCTTGACCCGATACTAAGTCGGGCAAAGAATATACATTTCCTTATTATAAGCCTTCGGATATGAATATATATAGGGGCAAACAATGACACTCAAATGGTTGGAGCTTGATGAGCTTGCTATTGATGATGACAAACTCTCGTCTCTTGATTTATCTACTAAATTTCCAGTTGGTGTTAATTACAACAATCCTTTGAATCAATGATATTTGGAAAGTTGCAACATTTGAGAATTACTAGATGCGCTACATTGAGGCATGATTATGTGTATTTTGTACTATATGATCTTCCATAATTACGACATAAAAACTCTATCATGTATTATTTATTAAATTAACTAAAACTTAATGTCATCAAGTTTCATGGACTATATGTGTTGCGAAAAGCGAGCGATCGAACAATAATATAGACAGAAGAAGAAAATAAACCAAACACCGGATTTATGTGGTTCAGTCGTAAAGACCTACGTCCACTGGGAGAGTAGCAACGAATTTCACTATAAATCAAGTGATACAAGGAGATTACACACTCGAGTCACTCAAACACTCTCTCAGTGTTTCCCAAGCCCCAATTACACCTCAAGATTTAATCGGCTACAAACACTAATTCTTCGGAAGTAATTGCACTAACAAAAAAACAACAAGCCCACTTTCAAGCACTCGATATTTAATGCTTCAAGATTGCTTGCATCAACAACGTCGGAACACCAAGAACTCACGCGGCGCTTCAAGACAATTTATGATACACCAAAGCATCCCACGAGAACATGCATATATTTATATATGCACTTAGAATTCAAGCCGATTTTTATTTCCTTTTATTCTTTGTTGTTTGACCAAGTTCCAGAAGCCCACACCTACTAGGATAGCGTTGATTTTATTTCTTTTTCTAACACAGAGTCAGACTTCTTGAACTTGGATTCCAACGAAGCTTTGTTTCCATAATCTACAAATTCATGGCTCGGTCTCTACAAATCAGCGACTTAAAGTCCAAATATCCACTTTCCTTTAATTTATCTTGGGTTCGGTTTCGTTCACAGACTCAAACTCGAGACATATTATAACAATATGCACGAGTAAACATCATCTATTTACAACATACTTGCTCTAGAGATTATCTCTAGTAACATTTTTAGAGCTTTGTGTGATGTGATGAATTTGTGGTTAACTTGTTCATTTTTTCTTACGCTAGGATTCACTAGCTCTTAACGTGTGTGGAAACAGGCTCCAGAGTGCAGGTATCATTTTTCAGGAAGTTATCAAATTTAAGCATCTAAAAGCTCTCTGGCTCACCAATAATCTAGTTCTAGAAAAATGGTATGTGCATTCATGCCCAAGTAACGTAGAGCAGGCTTTTAGAGGAGGGAAAGCTTAATGATTTTACCTTTAGTGATGGCTCTGGCAGATAAAATTCTTCAGGTCTATCCTCTGCTCGAAATCGTTACTTAATCTTTTACCTATAATTTTGGAGAGTGACCATTGGGATTTTGTGCAGAAGCTATGGGAAGGATAACTTAGGCCAGCATTATGGAAGTGACCATTAGTTGCATGAAGTTACATCTCTAACAGGGCATTCATAGTCTTGTCAATAAGGTTCGTGCCTCAATTAGCTTACTGTTCTTGGTGACTCATTTATATTATTCTTTTTCATACGTTTTACCATTTCTGCACGCATTTTCACCTGCTATGATGCCATCTCTTTCATATCTGAATCTCCGGGGAAATCCATTTCGAGAGAATTCAGCCAGTGAGTTGTTGGAAGTCTTGAAACTATTTTCTTCTGTTGTACTTTAGCTAGTATGTCCATGATGGAGTGCGATTGGACGCACCGTTTCAAGTTGAAACGTTAAGATGGAAAGGCACTAATGGAGGGGCACGAAGGGAGACGTATAAAAGCCTCCCGAACACAACCGTTGGTGTTGGTTGTCAGATTATTTGCACCAAAATCTCTCTCCATTTCTGTCATCAAATAAGAAGGCATTCGATTTCAATTTTGCAAGAACAGTTTGCATTTACGCCGTGGAAATCGGGTGTTTTCCTTGTGATTGCATCCAGACCAACGTGAGGTAGTGTTGTTCGTGATTCATCGGCAATTCAACGTTCGTTCCGGGGCTATTTGCTGTTTGCGCATCGGAATTAGGTAAGTCGTCTTCCGCCGACTAGAATTCCAACATTGGTATCAGAGCCCGGTCATGATTTCTGCCTTGTTTTTCATTGAGTTTCTCATTTACCATTTGATATTGAGATCAAGAGATTGTATTCTAAATTGTTTGGATGTCTAATGGTCGGAATTGCCATATGAGAAACTCAAAATCGAACCGAAGCGAAGAACGGATTAGGGGTCGCATACACCCGTACGGTTTTGGCCATTTTTTGAAATAATATTTTGGTCAAAATTAATTTTTGAATATACAGGGTGAAAGAGCTCATCGAGACAAGTCCGGAGATGGGTCGAGCGCCGCCGGACGACGCCGGAAGCGCCCACACGCGCGGCCAGAAGCCGCTGCGCGTGCGCCACACGCGCCAGTCAGCGAACCGGCAGGTGCGCGTCACGCGCCGGTCGGCGAACCGGCGCGTGATGACGTCATAGTGACGTCATCCAACGGTCGGTAACCGTTGGGATGACGTCACCGCCGACGGTAGTTGGCCGCCCGGTCATTGGCCGGCGACCCAACCCAACCAACGACCCGACCCGTTGACCCGACTGACCCGACCCGTTGATCGGACCCGACCCGACCCGTTGACCGTTGACCGGTCAGCGGTCGGACCAACTAGGAGCCTTTGGGCTCGTTGGCGCGTGCGCCACACGCGCCGCGCACTCAGGCGGCGCGTGGGGGCGCATGCGAGCTCTGATTGGAGCATGGATGGTGGCGTTTGGTTCGTATGGATGTCCTCTACACTGTGGTATAATTATTTTTCATTTTTGGATTTTATAAATGTATGAAAATGTGTAGGGAACCCTATGTACGCGTATTTTTGGGGTTTAATGCATAGTTTATTCATTTGTAGCTTGTATTTTCTTGTGGTTTAGGAAATACATTAGCTAGCTTGTGTGCAAATGATGTCATATATGCTGTGTAGAGCTTGGTTTGATGATATCAAGTATATAGTTTAATATACTTGCAATTTTCAAGTTGCTAGAAAATTCAAACAATGGTAGGAAATCCATTACATGTTGAATTGTGGTTTTGACTGGAGTTGCTACATGATTGTTATTTGTATGTTGGTTTAAATCATGCAATGCTTTTGTGTTAATGGAAAAATGTAGACATTACATGAGGTCATGTAATTACTTTTCCTAGTGGGAGTTCGTAGGTTGGTAGAATTCGAAGGAGTTCTCACCTAGAACTCAAAATTTGTGCAAATTAAACTAATTAATGATAATAGAACGATCGTACATAGAAGTTGATTGGGAACATAGTGAACTTTTGTTTCTGTGTCTATTGTTGAATTATTATTATTTTAGTTTGTTTTTTGCTGCAAATTAAATATGTGTGTTACTCTGAAAAATGTGCTAGTATTGATTCTGCGTCTATTATGTCAATGTGTTATAGCAATTGATTATGGCATCGGCATCCAAGACCATTCTGGCTTACCTTAATAAGGGTGAGAAGCTGAACGGTGACAATTATGATATTTGGCACCGAAAAGTTCAGTACGTCTTTGAGGAGCAAGAGGTTTTGGAAACCCTCAACCACACCATGGATGAACCTGAGCATGGAACTTCAGCTCAACACAGGAGAGATCTAGAAGCTTATCAAGCTTAGAAAAAGAAGAATAACATTGCTCGCATCACGTTGCTGAGCTGTATGCAGGATGATCTCATGTGTGAGTTTGAAAGTTATGATAAAGCTCATATAATGTGGGTTGCCTTGAAATATAAGTTTGGGGGTACATCTGCCACTAAGCTGAGGAGACTCACCATCAAGTTTGACACATACCGAAAGCGCCCAAATATAACGATGAGGTAGCATCTTCAGGAGATGTCAAATATAATTCGTGAGTTGAAGTCGGCAGGTCACTCCCTTATTGATGAACAGTAGGTTCAAGCTATTATAAGGTCTCTTCCCGACAATTGGGAGCATATGAAGATCAATATGATGCATAATGAGAATATTGTCACTTTTGATGATATAGCGCGTCATTTGGAATTAGAGGATGAGCGCCTAGAGGCTGCGAGATCCTCTACTCATGCTTATGTTGCTGAATCGAGTTCGCGCAAAGCTTCGGACTTCAAGCGCAAAAGGAATTCTCAATTCAACAACAAAGGGAAGAAGACTGATCAGGCACCTAAAATGGCTAAAACCTTCCAACGCAAGAAGCGTGGTGGGAAGAAGGACAAGGCCAAGATGAAGTGCTACAATTGTGGCAAGATGGGTCACTTTGCTCGTGAATGCACTGAGCCGAAAGAGGTACCCTATTACTCCATTACTTTAAGTAATGCTTTTGTTTCTAGTACTATAATGCTTGCTGAATCTCATCCAATGTGGACTGTAGACTCAGGAGCAACAGACCACGTAGCTAGAGACCGAGAAGCATTTGTAGAGTATCGTCGGATACAGCCTGGAAGAAGGTGGATATATGTTGGGAATAACTCAAGAGCTGAAGTGAAGGGTATCGGCACATGTAAATTAATTTTACGTGGTAGTTGAAGCCTATTCCTACATGATGTCCTCTATGCTCCGGATATTCGACGAAACTTGGTCTCCGTAGTTGTTCTTCTTAGCCTAGGTTATGAATTAAATTTTCATGGTGATTGCGTTGACATTTTGTATGGAACAGTTTATTATGGTTCAGGTTATGTATCGAATGGTTTTATGGTGTTAGACATTGACTATGATCAGTACAATGTTAATGTTAATGGTTGTTTTTCTTTAATTGCATCTTCTAGTAATGTTGAGATTGATGCAAATACTTGGCATGCTAGATTAGGTCACATTGGGTTGCAAAGAATGCAAAGATTAGCTAGAGAAGGCCTTTTAGGGTCACTCACTAATGTTGATCTACCCGTATGTGAACATTGTCTAGCGGGAAAAGCAACTAGAAAACCATTCGGTAAAGGGACTAGAGTTGAATTTATATTGCAATTCATACATTCTGACCTTTGTGGTCCTTTGAATGTGAGGGCGAGGCATGGAGCCTCATATTTCATTACTTTCATAGATGACTTCACACGTTTCGGTTATGTCTTTCTGATCTCCCATAAGTCAGAAGCATTAGACTGCTTTAGACAATATATAACGATGGTAGAGAATCAATTGAACAAAACAATAAAGGCATTAAGAACCGATCGCGGACGTGAGTATCTATCGGAGCAATTCAAGGCTCTTTGTGATGAAAAAAGGGAATTGTACGAAAATTGACTATTCCTAGTACTCCACAACAAAATGGGGGTAGCTGAGAGAATGAATAGAACCCTATTGGAAATGGTTAGGTCTATGATGGCGCAAGCAAATTTACCTATCTCTTTTTGGGGAGATGCATTATTGACTGTTGCCTATGTACTTAACCGAGTGCCCTCAAAATTGGTCACTTCCACCCCTTATGAATTATGGACTGGTAGAAAACCATACTTAAGTAGTCTACGTCCATGGGGATGTGCAACTTATGTTCATGAATCTTCCCATAAATATGGCAAATTAGGCCCTAGAGGGAAGAAATGTATCTTTATAAGATATTTTGAACACTCCAAAGGGTATGTGTTCATAGGTGAACAAGCTGATGGGAGTGTGACCGAAAAGAAGTCACGAGATGTCACGTTCTTGGAGAACGATTTTCCTAGTAGAGGTGAGATTGATAAGGATTTCCAATTATATGAGATGGAAGATCTTAATAATACACCCACTAATGTTATGGAGGGAAATGAAGATTTACCTCAACATGGAAGACCTAGTGGGAGTGTTGCATCGTCTGGCGAATTGAATTCAAGAGAAATTCAGTTGCGTAAAAGTAATCGTAAAAGTATTCCTCGTCGTCGTTTTGAGATTGAAGGGGAAGCATTTATGATTGCTCATAAAGATGATGCCGACCCTAAGACTGTTCAAGAGGCTCTCTCATCCTCTGATAAGGAAGAATGGAGAAAAGCTTTGGAAGACGAGATGGAGTCAATGAGGACAAATCATGTCTGGGACTTGGTTGATCTACCACCCAATCATAAGGCCATTGGAAACAAATGAGTCTTTAAGATTAAGCAAATGGCAGATGGATCCATTGAAAAGTATAAGGCTCATCTTGTGGCGAAAGGTTATACTCAACAAGAGGGTATAGACTACGAGGAAACTTTTTCACCAGTTGTAAGGTTTGTCTCAATGCGCTTTATTCTAGCCATCGTTGAACATTTGGACCTTGAATTACATCAAATGGATGTAAAGACGGCATTTCTAAATAGAGAACTAGATGATGAAATTTATATGAAACAACCAATAGGTTTCATAGCTAAAAGTCAAGAGCATAAAGTTTGCAAACTTCATCGCTCAATATATGGACTTAAGCAATCATCTAGACAGTGGTATCTTCGTTTTCATCGAGCCATAACAACTTTTGGTTTCCCGATGATCGAAGAAGATCACTGTGTATATGTCAAGCGGTCCGAAGATAAATTTGTGATTTTATCACTTTATGTTGACGATATTCTGTTGGCTGGAAATGACAAGGTTATGGTAATCACCATAAAAGAATGGTTGTCCTCCAATTTTGAAATGAAGGACATGGGAGAAGCTGCTTATATATTAGGAGTTAAGATCGAAAGAGATCGATCAAGGAAACTCCTTACTTTATCACAAGAGTCTTATATTATGAAGATTCTTGATCGTTTCAATATGCAGCATTGTAATCCCATTGATACCCCTGTCATGCAAGGTGAAGGCCTAAGTACTGAGATGTGTCCTAAGACTCCATAAGAAATTAAAATGATGGAAACTATTCCTTACGCTAGTGCGATCGGAAGTTTGATGTATGCTATGATGTGTACTCGACCCGACATATGTTATGCCGTGAGATTGGTGAGTCGATATCAATCAAATCCCGGTCAAGCACACTGGAAAGTAGTGAAGAGGATCTTGAGATACTTGAAGGGCACCATGGACTATCGACTTTGTTACCAAGGGAATGATTTACGCCTATTAGGTTATTCAGATGCTGATTGGGGTGGAGACCTGGATGAGCGTAAATCGACTTCTAGATATGCGTTCTTGCTCAATGGAGGTGCAATTTCTTGGAATAGCAAGAAACAGACATGCATAGCCTTGTCAACTATGGAGGCTGAATTTATTGCGTGTTCTGCCGCAATGCAAGAAGCAGTATGGCTAAACCGTTTCTTTTAAAATTTAGCTACTGTCATTGAGGTTCCAAGACCGGTGACAGTTTATTACAATAGTCAAGCAGCCATTGCCTATGTGAAAGATTCCAAGTATCATGGAAGAACGAAGCACATTGACATAAAGAATAACTTCATCAGAGATATTATAGCACAGAAAAAAGTGATTCTACAATACATTTCAACCAATAGAATGGTTGCTGATCCATTTACGAAGGCTATTCCTAGAGACATATTCTTGACCCACAAGATGTCACTAGGTTTGTGTAGAATGTGATATGTGTTATTGTAGAGGATCATTGTTTTATGTATTTGTAGACATATGTATTGTACTTGTTTGTTTATTAATGACTTGATGTTTTATCAAGAAGTACAAATCCATTATGAGACTAGCACAAGCACACATATATTATTGGAAAGTATGTCAGCAGGTAATGATTGGGTTACTTACACGAGCAATCGCCTCAAGTGCTATAGTTAGCACGTTAAGATGAGACGCTATGTACAAATAAATGCTGAAGAGCAAGTCTGGTACATAAAATATGTCGCATTGATTGGAGTCAAGATGAGGTCTGTGATTTGTTTATAATAAGACCGAACATGATAGTCCCACAATCATGTATGCCTATAAGATGCCGGATGCGAGTACTTAATTGGGCGCAATAGAAAGCGAGCTGATATAGCACTCGAGCTAAACATGAGTACGTGAGAAGCACGTGACTATGTTTAGGCTAAGATCCGTATAGTGGATATATTTAAGAAATGACATACGCTCTTATAGAAAGAGAAATCCACTATAGCATGTAATTCATACTACATGTGCATTGTACGATTGACAAGGGAAGGTGAGTAAAGTTATCCCTATTTACTCATCGTGTGAGCCCTTGAGGTAATTTATAATTTACCTCAATTTGTGCCCTATGTTACTTCTGACTATGTTCTCGAAGTGAAAGATCAATGTTGCTACTTTAGCATGTTACGGGCGGTCATGAATAGATATGGCCTATGGGACGTGTCTAGGAAAGCAGTTGTTCTGAAATTGAGAGAGACATGAGTTCGAAGGAAGACTGTTATTGTTTTACATCTGCCACATGTATTTACTGGTCGACCAATTATATCGCCTTATGTGGTTGCAGATATAATTGTAAATACATGGTGTTTTGAGAATAATCAAGTATAGCCTTTAAGGGATATGTATACTTGGATTGATGTAACAAAATATGTATGGGGCACTATGAGACATCAATTGTTTATTTCTTTTTTGGGGTTGTAGCCATTATGTCATCCCTAACAGGTGCATAATTTGAGCTCCCAAGTGCAGGTATACTCACTGGTCGCACGGCTTACTTGCTAGTATGAATTGTTCTGTAAAGTTGATGAATGTTGAACGCCTAGCTTATATTCTTGATAGAGTGCTATCAAGCCTATCATGTCTGAGTGGGAGATGTTGTACTTTAACTGGCACGTCCATGATGGGGTGCGATTGGACGCACCGTTTCAAGTTGAAACATTAAGATGGAAATGCACTAATGGAGGGGCACGAAGGGAGACGTATAAAAGCCTCTTGAACACAACCGTTGGTGTTGGTTGTCAGATGATTTGCACCAAAATCTCTCTCCATTTCTGTCATCAAATAAAAAAGGCATTCGATTTCAATTTTGCAAGAACAGTTTGCATTTACGCCGTGGAAATCGTGTGTTTTCCTTGTGATTGCATCCAGACCAACGTGAGGTAGTGTTGTTCGTGATTCATCGGCAATTCAACGTTCGTTCCGGGGCTATTTGCTGTTTGTGCATCAGAATAAGGTAAGTCGTCTTCCGCCGACTAGAATTCCAACACCTTCCTTAAATGCTCTTGAGGTGATTAATTTCCCTTTGCTGATTAAGTCTTCTCAAAACTTACCACAACGGAGCCTCGCTGAAAATGCAGTTTGAAAGTATTAATTCTTCATAGAGGCTAATTATTTACATTAGTGGATATTCCTCGCTCCCCTCAGCGAAAGTGCAGTAGTGATTTTGGCGTCGCTCGGGAATCTTTCCTTACTTAATGGTGCTTGTGCAACCAAAATATTAGAAGCAGGGAAACATGTCATTGATTCTATACTTTGAAACACGTCTTCTGGAATGGAAACCAGAAGAACCCCTCGCAGATTGAGTTATGAACTTTGCCTTTTTGGCATCATTCTGCCGGACAACCTTGTCTTCTATCTAGGAATGCAATATTTGATTCATTTTTGGGGCCAATGAATGTAGCGTTTGATATATTCTCATATTATGTTCATGGTTTCACAAGACACAGAACTCATGTTTATTTTTTTTCCTCCAGCTAAACAAACTCATGTCTTTAATCACCAATCAATTGTACTAGGGCTTGTCCAATCTTTACATTGTCCGTTTAGATGCTCATTCTTATTTTTCATCAAGTGAAGCGGTGGCGGAGTCATCTTAATAATGGATCTGCTCTATTTTTCCTGTTGTTCTTGCTTTGGCAATCCAAAATGTTCAGTATGGTGATAAGTGCACCCGTGCTTTCCTTAATAGGATCAGAGAGGACAAACAGCGATCCACTAGACTTACTGCTTGGTTTCATACAACTGAAAATTACTTCATTAAAGTAAAAGAATCTACTTATTGAATAACAATTTTCCATTGCTGCTTGTAGATTTATCGTTAATTTTTGTTTGTTCATCCAGGGATATGAGAAACTCTGTAAGGAATTGGAATCCAGGAGTCTTAACTCCCCTGAATCACATAAACCAAACCATGCACATTGAACCGAACAATTTCATCGGCGGATGGAACAATCTGAACTTTTAATCACTCCCCTAATATGTGGTGTAAAATCATTTGCTATGTGAAGTCGTAGCTAACTTGACCAACTAAAGAGTGCCGAGACAAATGTATCTGCTGCTCTGTAGCATATGCAGCCCAACAAAAGCAATGCACTCAGCAAAATGATTCCGGCAAATGAACTGCATAAGCCCACTAAATCCAAGTACAGTGGCCTTTGAAAGCTCTTAACAATGACGAGCGCCGAGTTCATACTAGTATCCAATCCCAGGTTCACAATGGTACCTTCAACTGGTCCATTTGCACTGAAGTTACAAAATACTGTTGATATAAAATCCTGATCAAATTACAGACAACCGGCAAGATTTTAGATGCACCAAAGATGTAGGAAAAGCACAGAGCTGACAAAATTGAATAATGCAAAATATAATCCATCTCTTCCGATGAGCATGAAAGCTAAAGAACCACAAGAAACGCAATTTTGGGGAGTTTTAAGATACTGGCCATGCAGCAAAAGATCCTCACGGGAACCTTGACGAGGCACAAAGGCACTAGAACTTTTGTAAGGGCATGACCAAAGAGCAAGAAAAACGCCATAGAAGGAGTCAAAACCTGGAATCGGAAAAACGCTAGACGGTACAAACAACCACCGTTTGGAACAAATTTGAACTCGTAGTCACTCGCTTAAGTTGAATGAAAGCTCAATTTGGATTAGTCTTGGTCAAACAGTCATGGATTTGGCGAGGAACCAAGAGAGATAAACACTATAGTGGTCCACGTAAGCCATCCAAACAACTGTCTTTTTTTAATTACTCAAGCCACACGGATACCATATCAACTGCATTTGCCTTTCCTTGTCTACATAAGCAGCCTTGTAGGATTTTTAACGGTGGTATTTGATGAAAACATGATAGAGGTAGATGTGTCACAGGTAAAAATTTAGGGATTTTCATTATGCAAAAAAGTTTAAAGTAAACGCTTCTAGTTTAGAATTTTTTGTGACTTTTCTTAAAACAAAACGAAAAAGAGGAGAAACTATTGAGATGAAAGGAGTAAGGATTAAGCACACAACGATATATGGTCTCTATAAAAGGCTGAGCCAATGTCACATAGCATTTATCTATTGAAGAGAACAAGACAATGAAATAACCCAATTACATTCACATCCCAACTAATTTGTTGAGCAAAAGTCAACATCGTCCTGAGGCAGAAGTGCAGTTACATCCCAACCACTTTGGTAGTTGTCTTCCCCATCGCCCAATTAAGACATTGACTTGGGCGTTGATGATGCATCATACTCTTAGGACACTTATTTTCTGTGATGTACTCTGAAACGTGAATCTCGTGGTGGTTAACCATTTATGAGAATTCGAGTGTAGCTACTCCACCGTACTTTGGTTACGGGGGTGTCACATGCTGTAAGCGTACCTCGTATAAAACTCAAATTATGGTTATTTATTGGTTGCCAGTGTACCTCTCGCGTCAAGTTGTCATTTGATGTTTATTGTTGCATCATGGTGAGATAATTATGGGTGTGGCCCCTGAATTTATCAACACCCGATATGTGGCAAGAGACTTCTCTACCGGCTGCAAAAGAAGATGATGATAGGCATGACTTTTCTATTTTGTTCCCCCGTTTTTCACGTTGGCAAGGACGAGTTCAGGGTCCAATCAAGGGAAAATTTGAAAAATTTCTCGTAGTCGCATTATCAACTGTTTTGAAAAATCACTAGCTCCGTAAGTAAATTACCAACACTATCATTTAAACAATTTATCGGCTTCTTTAAATTGTTACCCTCACTCGTTAGGATAAAAAATTAAAGCTGGCTCGTGTTTTTTCTTTTCTGTTTTTGCGGATGAAATCATATTAATTGAAATTGGTGTTTCTACTTCGGATAGACCAATAGATTCATCATTACCATGACCATATGGTGAATGCGAGTCTTCCTGGATATAAATGAAGGAAGCGTAGTGCTGTGATTTTGGCACTTTGAGTAGCCAATTTTGCTGAAACTTTAAATCGGATTTTTGACAACACGCATTAATGAAATGGCTGATATTAAAACGCTTGAATCGGATGGCTGACGAGAGTTGTCATGCACGAAAGCATAGGATCAAATCTATATATGTGTTATCTTTCTCGGTCGCTTCTTTATAAAATTTTCTCTTGGTCCCAAGAGTATAGTTAAGGTTAAAAAAAGAAATGAGGAAGACCAAAAAGAAGAGTACCTCCCTTCAAAATCTTGGAAAATAAGTAAATAAACAATTAACAGGCAACTAATGAAATTTGCATAATTGAGAAGTTATCATATGCAAAAATTCCTTGCTTGAATCCGAATCCAACGAATCAAATGCATTGCATCGGTTGATTTTGTGAAATCCATTCACATAGAGAAAGAGAGCCAATTCCGTTGAGGACGTCCTCTCTCGCGCGTGCTCTTCCATTCCAGATTTGCTTCGCTCTGCCTCCATCTCCCGCGCGCATCGACGGTGTCTTAAGCTTGAGCGAACAAAGGAGAAGAAAAAGGGAGAGAAGAAGAAAGAGGAGGAGGCCGGGCTTGGGACTCTTCATGGGCCACCTCCAATTTTGGGCTCAGATGAGTTGTCTTCTTATTAGGTGTGGCGGGCCGATTTCCATTGATGAGCCCAATTGAACCCAACTCGGAGAATTATCTGGAATCCCGATTTGAACAAATCTTTTGTCAAACGATCACGGATTTGGCGAGGAACCGAGAGAGAGAAAAACAAGGATGAAGAACCCCAAAATTTGCCCAAATCGACCGAAGAGACAAAGCAAACCGGCACCATTGTGGTCCACGTAGGGATTTTTTGTTATTTTTTTTTTCCCAAAAACTAAAAAGAGAACATATTGAGATAAGAGAAGTCGAGATTAGCAGACAATAGCATCACGGTCTTCGTAAAAAGCTGAGCAAAAATGGGCAAAAATGTCATATGTATCATGGTCCTCGTAAAATGCTGAGCAAAAGTGTCACATGGCATTTATCTATTGAAAAGAACAAGACAATCACATGGCATTTATTTATTGAGAAGAGCAAGACAATGAAATAACCCAGATACATTCACATCCGAACTAATCTGCCGCGCAAAAGTTATGATCTTCATGGGCGAATGGTTGAAGGGAATTTAATACATCCAACCACTTCGGTAGCTGCTTCCCCATCGCTTAGTTAAGGCATTGACTTGGGCGTTGAAATGGTTGAAGCCAACCATTGGCTAGGAGAATATTTGTGATGCGGATCCTCAAATGCATCATGCTCTTCAAACACTTAGAGCTGGTTTGGTAACCGACCAATTCTTGACTTTTTTAATTATTTCTTCTTCGGAATTAAAAAAAAAAAAATCATTTGGTAACGTCAGTTAATTTCTCTATTCCCGAAAATATATCATTGACCAAATAATAGATTTGGAATAGAATCAAGATGTGGAAAAAAGTTATTTATTTATTCCTGAGAACAATTCTAGAATCAAACCGTTTCTTTTTTTTTTCTTTTTTCTTTTTCTTTTCTTCCTTTTCCTCCTCTAACCAGTCACCGAGCTCGACGATGGCCAGCGACCGGCCAGAGATGAGGTCCAGCGACCTCACCACAGCATGGCGAGACAAACCTTGTGGCAAGCCTCACCAAGGCTAGGCGAGGATGAACCTTGTCATGCCTAGGCGAGGTCAAGCCTTGCCATGGCTAGGTAAGGCCAACCTCATTGGAGGTTGGAGAGACTCCCCCAAGGCCGGCAAGGTTGCCAACTCTCATCTCTAGCCGGTTGCTAGCCATCATCGAGGCCCAACGACCAGCTAGAGAAGAAAGAAGAAAAGGAAAAAAAAGAAAATTTTAATAAAATCTCAAAAAATTATTCAAAAAGTAAAAAAAAAAAAAAATTCTTCATCACAAAAATTTTCAAGGATCGTACCATACCTATTCATTTTTTTTTCTATTCCGAAAATATAAATTTTGTGCATTACTAAACGCGTTCGAATGTTTAGAAATTTATCCAAAAAACATAATAAAAAAATTAATTATGTATAAAAATTATTCTCAAGAATAAAATTGTTACTAAACACATCTATATTTTGTGTGCTGTCCTGGGGAACGTGATTCCCATGGTGGTTAACCACATATGAGTTATTTAAGTGTAGCTACCCCGCGATCCTTTGGCTATGGGGTGTCGCATGCTGTGTGTGTACCTCATATCAAACTTGAATTACGGCTTTTCTTTGATTGCAAGTGTTCCACGTGTCGTGGTGTTATTTGATCTCAGTTGTCATATTCTGGTGAGATAATTATGGGTGTGGCCCCTGAACCTATCAGAACCCAATACGTGGTAAGAGACTTCCTCTACTCGCTGCCTAGGAAGATGATGATAGGCATGGCTTCCCCATTTTTCTCGCCATTTTTCATGTTGGCAAAGGACGAGTTCAGGGTCCAGTCGGGAAAATCTGTAAAATTCCTCCCAGTTGGTGGATTTCTGTAGCTGTTGGTAAATTTCAAATTAGTGCATTATTGTAACGTTGATATAATTATCAACTTCTTTGAATTGTTAACTTCACATCATTTTAATCTAAACACCAACACTATAATGAATATATCAACATCACAATAATGTACTAATTTATCAACTTCTTTGAATTGTCACCTTCACATCGTTTTAGTCTAAAATTAAACCTGGCTCTTGTTTTTCTTGCGGATGAAATCACGATATTTAGAGATAGTAGTGTTCCTTCTTCAAATGGACCGATAGGTCCATCATTGCTGATGACCATGAGGCAAGTGAGTCTTCCTTTGATACCAAAGAAAAATTGAAGCGGCCTATAAAATAAAGGAAGGGCAGTGCTGTGATTTGGGCCCCTTGAGTAGCCAATTCCATTAGTTTTTTTTTTTTTTTTTTAAAGTCAAAAGAGATTGTCTACATTAGCGTTGGTTAGGACGGCTGACGTCTATAGCAGTGATTTTGAGATAAAATTAACTAGGTAGACTATATTAACAAATTGTCAAAATATTTAGGATTAAATTGGCTAAATTGAAATATTCATAACTAAATTGGCAAAAATACGATAGATTTAAGTTTTCTTTTTCTTGATAATTATCCCTATGAAAGGCAAATGACTACCCGGTCCCAATTTGGTGGACCGGAAAGGATCCGACTCTTTCTAGCTCACCAAAAAATCACCCTCGAAGTTTAGAATAAATTATTGCGGTGCCGTCGCAAGGGAGTCGGAATGTGCTCAGGCTCTACTTGCCGGTTCAAGTAGCAAGGCTGTACTTGTCGCTCCAAGTAGCTTTCGTGTCAGGATGTAACCAAACCAATGGCGTCAGACGAACTTTGGGGATGAGGCAAGAATGTCGCACCCTTGGGGATGACGACCTTTGGCACCATCCTTGAATTCAATGTTGGGCCAAAAAGGGGTTGTACAAAGGACGTCCTTGCGTGACAAGTGCACAATTGGAGCAGATAAAAGTGCTTAATAATTTCATATTTAATTGCACTTTTTTCTATCCCACGATGCACGGGAAAAAAGTTTCATTTTTATTTTATTAAAATATGAGCTCTAATTTCATCAATTGACTTCCTATCTAAATTTGTATCCTCCCTATTTCCCTAGCTTTTTCAAAGGTAACATAAATTCCATATTCGGTCTTTCTTTTTTCTTAGAAGAAATTTTGATATTTAGCTTTTGAGAATACCTGCGTTAAGCTAAAGTTATATAAAAAATTTATTAATTAATGATCTGGATGTTCCCATTCTATGAGATAAAGTTAAAGATGTCAATGTATTTCTATCATGAGAAAGGCATATTAGTGCCCGATTTAGACTCAAA
The DNA here is from genome assembly GCA_007663325.1 of Eucalyptus pauciflora. Classification (NCBI taxonomy): domain Eukaryota; kingdom Viridiplantae; phylum Streptophyta; class Magnoliopsida; order Myrtales; family Myrtaceae; genus Eucalyptus; species Eucalyptus pauciflora. The sequence goes on from VMYD01000404.1 coordinate 3,742,030, forward strand.
TAATGTTTCGAATATTTTTTGATTTTGGTGATGAAAATAATAGCAGAGTAAAAAGAGGTTAAGAGAATGATCTTCCCCATGTTTAGAAAGTACGAATCTAACTGCGGTAAATAAAAATATTATGAAAATATATATATTAATTACACACATCGTCATTGTCAAAGATTTTTGTTAAACAAATAGTTTTCAAATGGAAATATAAACCTATTTAAAGACTAAAGTTACGGGCAAAAGATATAAATTGGTAATGTATCATTTTCTGAAACTTGCTTGTGTGAAGAAAACTCTGCTATTGTACAGAATGAAAGCATGTCGAAGTAGAACTTATACTTCATAAAATATCCATGCAAAAGTCATTTTTACACAACACAGTCTCAAAAGAAAAACATTACCCGGTTTATAGATTAAATCTACAGGCTAACAAGAAAATTATATATGTTCATTTTATTAATTTTTTTATTTAAGTGGAAGTTTTACACCACCAGTACACGAAGTAAAAATCCATTGAAATACGTTGTTTGCAAAGAAGGGTTCAGTGGAAGAAAATAAAACGAATAATTATGTGAAATTACTCTTGTATCTTTTTTTTCGTAAATTTTCAAAATTACACTATCTTGAATAAAATGAATTTCCACAAAATTTTGAAGGTCATAAAATTTGGAAATGAAGTCAACATTCAGAAGTTGCTATATATTTATGTGTGTGTGTGTGTGTATCCGCATGTCAATGTACAAAAAGGTCTGACCAAAAACAAATGTATAAAAAGGGAAAATCGAAGAGAACATAAAATAATTTCGAATTCACCCACATAAAATACTTCTCTGCTTCAGGTTTTCACATGCTCGGGAGACGGTGCTCTCATGCACAGAACATCCCTAGCCTCAAAGGATCTTGATGGGTCAGGACTCGACTTTTGATCATTGGAGTAATTGGCTTCAGGATCCTAATGAGAACACATTTCTAGTAATGCGGCAAGACATTGTGCTCTCCCTTCATGGTTGCCAAAGGACATGTTACCGGAAATTTTGCAAGGTTGAGATTGGCATAAATTCAATGGTTATTTCGATTAAAAAAAAGTAAATGGATTTTAATATGCCTTGTAATCTCAAAGACTTTAGAAAATCTGAATTACTGAATAATACACAAATAGTAGATTGGTGACAATTAAGAATTTGCATAAAATTTTATTGAATTAGAACGTATAGCCTATATTCTTGGAGGCTACGTTAGCTTGATGACCAAAGTTGCCCAAACTTAGGCAAAATCTTATCCAAATTTATTTGTTATGAATGATCTTCTCATCTTCATATCTTTAGAGTCAATCTCATGTCGCATGCAAAGTCTTACTTGAGAGGAACAAAAAAATTTATGTTTTACGTGAACACGTAAGATTTTTGTTTATTTGGGCAAAGTTTAGGTTTCTTCTAAACTGGCGCTGCTCTTTCTTGACATGTTAATATTTTTTCTTTGCCCGTTGCGAAAGAAGATGATACGATAAGACCATCTCACGTATGTTTGGATGGATACTCCACAGACTCGCGTAAGTGCTCCGGAATTAAGAGGGGCCCATGCCCTAAATTATTGGTGTTGGGTGTGGGTGAATAGACTGAAACCTGACTAGTGACTACGCATCTACCATTCAAACGTGAACTTGGTTTGGAAAAATCATGACCTATTACTTCTTTTTTTTGTCAGAATAACGAATTACTTGGAGTGCTAATTTTGTGTCATGGGCTCAAATAAATATCTGTATCTTCTTAAAGAATCGAAACAGTTGAGAGTTTTCATTTGATGTACGGTATTATGTTGGTACGTTAGGTGCTAGACTCTTTGGTTTGGTATGGTCAAGGCATCCTTGAGATTGAACCATTAATTTCAATTTGATAGACATAGATTTCAGTGCACGGACTTGATGGATTTTAAGATTTGAACAACTTATGTATAGGAACCCAACAATTGTGATGCAATTCCACACCTTTCTCAGCGTTAATCGGAGTAGCAATTCCATGATTTTATAGCGTGGTAGTGGCCAAAAGTCTCCTAGCGGGGAAAAAAAAAAGAGGTGAAGAGAATGATTTTCCCCATAATATTGAGAAAGTAAAAATCTAATGATGATGAATAATGTTGGAGATATAATCGAAGATTCACATTCTGGCACTGATTCTAATTATGGAGTAAATCCATGATTTTCTTGATCTATAGGAAAGATATAATTCTCTGTATATTTGCTGTACATTATTTCCCATGACTAATATATCATCAACATATATCAATAAATAAATTGATGAATTCCCTTTATTCCATGTGAACAATGCATAGTCATGTTTAGAATGCTGAAAACCTGCATTGGTTAGTGCAGCAGTAAATTTTGCGTACCATTGCCTAGATGCTTGTTTTAGTCCATAAAGGGATTTACGTAGACGACATACCCGAGACTCCCCCTGTCTGCGTAATCCATGTGGAAGGTCCATATAGATTTCTTCATCTAGATCACCATGAAGAAATGCATTGTGAACATCCATCTGGTGTAGTGACCAATTTCGAATGGTTGCAATAGATAGGAAGGAGCGAACAGTAACTTCTTTGGCAACGGGAGAAAAAGTTTCATGATAATCAAAACCTTCTCTCTGGGTGAAGCCTTTAGCAACCAACCAAGCCTTGTAGCGTTCAACAGTGCCATCTGCCTTATACTTGATCTTGTAGACCCATTTACATTCGATTGGCTTCCGGTATGGTGGCAGAGGAACAATGTCCCAAGTGTGATTTTCCATTAGGGCATTAAGTTCTGATTCCATTGCATGTTGCCATCGAGGGTCACGTACTGCTTCATGAAATGAGGATGGTTCTTGTTCTTCTGAGATGCGGCTAATGCAACACATATGTTCTGGTGATAGCCGATTGAAAGAAACATACGAGGAAACAGGATATTGTGTACCAGGAGAAGTCAAGGCAGAACAAATATAGTCCTTGGTCCATGTGGGTCGGCGAGTAACTCGCTGAGAACGTCTAGGCTGCGTAGCCATCATTTGTTCAGGTATCAAAGAAGATTTTGGATCAGTTTCTGATGTTACCATTGAGGGAGCGGATGAGATACTATCAGATAATTTTGGAGATCCAGCTTTCGAAGTGGGCAATTCTCCTGGGACTGCTACCGGAGGACTCGAAACAAGAAAATATTGTGGAGCCATAGATAAATCTTCTTCAGCTAGAAAAAGACGGCGAGAACTATCTGATGATTCCATTGATGAAGTTATCATATCTTTGAATGGAAAGATATCTTCATGAAATATTACATCTCTGTTGATAAATAAGTGCCCTGTAGAGATCTCCATAACTCTGTATCCTTTTTGAAGTGGAGGATAGCCCATGAAGACACATTGGGTGGCACGAGGACCCATCTTGTCCCGAGGAGCCACATTTGTTGCATAACACAGACAACCAAATACTCTAAGATGATCATTGTTCGGCAGTTTGTTGTAAAGCATTTCAAAAGGAGTTTTACCATCAAGTATCCGAGTTGGCATGCGATTAATCAAATAAGCTGCAGTGACCACACAATCACCCCAAAATTCCTCAGGAATATGTGCTTGGTATTTCAATGCCCGAGCTACTTCTAAAAGATGTCTATGTTTCCGTTCAACAATTCCATTTTGCTGTGGGGTATAAGTGCAAGAACTTTCATGAAGTATCCCATGAGAAGACAGAAAACTTATGCATTCAGAAGTGAAAAACTCACGACCATTATCTGTACGAATTCGTTGCACAGATTTGTTGAATTGATTATTAACTAAGGAAATAAATTTCGATAGGTGAGTGAATGTCTGACCCTTTGATTGCATAAGAAATACCCAAGTAGCTCGTGTATGATCATCAACAATTGTGAGAAAGAAACGGGAACCATCACGATGAGGAGTGTGATAGGGTCCCCAAATGTCCATATGAAGTAAGGAAAAAGCAATATTAGCTCGGGATGCACTAATTGGAAATGATGCTCGAGATTGCTTAGCTAAAGGACATATTGGACATTTAGGATGAGGAAATCGTGCACTATGACCCACTCGTTAATGAAAAAGAAGATTTTTATTTCGACTAATGGCATTACAAGAAATGCTTTTATTTAGTAATTGTAAATCTCCTGGGGAATCAATCCAGAAATATAGCCCTTGCATGACATTACCCAAGCCCATCACTTTGCTAGTCGAAAGGTCCTGAAAGAAACAATTGTTGGAATTGAATATGGCATGACAGAAATTATCCTCGCAGACTTTTGAGACGGAAAGAAGGTTGAATTCAAAATCAGGAATGTATAAGACATTCTTGAGGATAAAATTTGGACCAAGATGAACGGTGCCAACATCGGTGACATGAGTGATATTTCCATTCGGAAGTCGTACTGATATGGGAGATTGAGACCTTTTATAAATATGAGAGAAAAGATCCTTATTGCATATTATGTGGTCACTAGCATCTGAGTCAATTATCCATGCATCAACTGGAAGTAAGTTCTCCTCATAAAGAAAAGTACCTGAGAATCCAGCACTCTTGTCACCATTTTTCATTTGATTCAGAATCTGCACAATATTCTCATACTGTTCCCGGGTCATTGTCTGCTGTGCGCCATTCATCCTTTGCATGGAAACCTGATGACTATGCATTGTTCACATGGAATAAAGGGAATTCATCAATTTATTTATTGATATATGTTGATGATATATTAGTCATGGGAAATAATGACTTTGATGTTAAAAAATTCAAAGAATACTTGCATTCCACCTTTCACATCAAGGATTTGGGTCCTCCCAAGTATTTTCTTGGGATTGAAATTGCTCGATCTGATCAAGGTATCAACCTTAGTCAAAGAAAATTCATTTTAGAGATTGTTTCAGAAGCAGGATTGTCAGGGTGCAAACCAGCTGTCATACCCATTGACCAGAATACCAAATTGACAACTCATGAGTACGATTTGGATTCTTCTTCGACTGTCGAGGATCCATTACTCACGGATCCATCGAAACATCAGTGACTTGTTGGAAAGTTGATATATCTTACTATGACAAGACCTGATATATGCTATGCAGTGTAAATCCTTAGCCAGTTCATGCATAGTCCGAAACAGTCTCATATAAATGCAGCTCTAAAGGTTGTGAAATATCTGAAGGGATGTCTAGGACTAGGGATATTCTTATCTCGTGATTGCAACATGAAGATGACAGCTTATTGCGATACAGATTATGCCACTTGCCCGATGACAAGAAGGTCTATTACTGGGTTCTGCATTAAGTTGGGAAGATCACTAATTTCCTGGAAAACAAAGAAGCAGTCAACTGTGTCATTATCATCCGCTGAGTCAGAGTACCGAGCTATGGCGAAAACTACTTGCGAAATAGTTTGGATACGAGGACTACTCTCAGATTTTGGACTGCAGGTTAGTGAACCAACAGAATTGTTTTGTGACAACGATGCTGCAATTAAATTATCAGCAAATCCTGTTTTTCATGAAAGAACAAAACATTTAGAAGTTGACTGTCATTTCACTCGGGACAAGATCAGAGAAGGAATTCTTGTAACAAAAGGAATTGGGACTTTGGAACAGCCTGCGGATATGTTCACTAAACCATTGTGTCAGAGACAACATACATACTTACTAAGCAAGCTAGGCGTCCTTGACATATATAAGCCACCGGCTTGAGGGGGAGTGTTGGAGATATAATCGAAGATTCACATTCTAGCACTGATTCTAATTATGGAGTAAATCCATGATTTTCTTGATCTATAGGAAAGATATAATTCTCTGTATATTTGATGTACATTATTTCCTATTTTCTTTTCATCTTTTACATTACAAATAGGACCAATGTAATTGTACAAAAGTAATCAATGAACAGAGAAAATGTTCTTCCACTTCTCTTCTCTTTTTTGTCAAATAAATACATCGGCATCATATAATTTTTTTACACAAAAATGTCTCATAATGGTAATATAAATCTAAGGCTAATTCCCTAAAAAAAAACTTCACACTTTAGGTCTAGTCCCAATTTTATTCCAAACTTTTCTTTATCTCAGAAAAAATCTCAAATTTTAGGTCTAATCCCAAACCTACCCCAATTTTTTTTTTTTTTTTGTCTTGGAAAAAACCCCAAACTTTAGGTTTAGTCTCAAATCCATCCTGAATTTTCTTTTGTCTAAAGACAAACCTCAAACTGCAAACTGTAGATCAAATCCCATTTTTTTTTGTCAAAAAGAATATCATCAATTTTTACTTGAGTCCTAAATTTTGCCCCGTTAGCCCTCTATCCAAAAGTCTTAAATAGTTGTCCATAATTTTTATATCCTATAATAGTTTTATTTTGAAAATAATTTTCCATGTTGCGGTGCCGATGTATAGTGATTATCGATGTGGAAATGCCACGTTAAGTTGAGAGTAGACCACGAGGTAGATTTGAGAATACATTAAAAGTTTATGATTTTTTTAGACAAAACAAAAATTCGGGGCAAATTTGGGACTTGACCTACAGTTTAGGGTTTTTTCTGAGATAAAAGAAAAGTTCAGGGTAGATTTGGAACTAAACCTAAAGTTTATGGTTTTTTCTAAGACAAAAAAAGTTCAAGGCAGATTTGAGATTGAACCTAAAGTTTGGGGGTTTTTAGGGAATTGGCCCTATAAATCTATTTATTGAGTATAGTTAAGTGCTATATATATATTGTGTATCATTATCTAAAACTTGTTTGTGCGAAGAAAGCTTTACATCGGCATTTACATATTAGAAGTCCCTTGAAACAGGGTCCAAAAGTTTTTTTTACACCGGCATCTCAAAATGGAAAACCTGTTTATGGACTAAAACTACTTGCTAAAAAGAAAATTTGTATGTGTCATTTTATAAAACGTGCTTATATATACAGAAAATTTTACATTGCTAGTGCACTGAATAAAAGTCCATTGAAATATGCTGTTTTTTTTTTTTTTGGGTCGGTCCTACTCTATTGCAAAGTAGGGAATGATGGAAGAAAAGAAAAGAAAAAAAAACAATAATTATGTGAAGTTATATTTGTATCTTTTTTTTGAGTAAATTTTTCAAATTTACACTTTTGTAATATAAAAAGAATTTCCATAAAATTTCTGGTGTCATAAAATTTGGATATGAAGTCGTCATTCAGTAAAAAGGGTCTATGTATAAAAAGAGAAGATCCATGACAACACAAAATAAATTCGACTTCAGGTCCTCAACCACGTAGAATTACTTCTGTGGTGCGGAACTTTAGCAGCATTCCGGAGTCAATGTCGACATCTTCTGTCGATTATTTGGCTTGTACTAATGTGCTCTTTTTACTTTTATGGGCAATTACTTTAAGCTAGTTTCATTGTACCTATCCATAAATCATTCTATAAATGCTCGCTATTATTGGACCATGTAAAAGTTTGGAATATCCTCAATCTACACAATATAAGATTAACTTCTGCCAAGAGTAGAATAAGAGTTGACGAAGAGTCAATTGCCATTTTTTCAATGGTCTTCTAGATCTCTTTTCTCTCCTTCCTCTTGCGTGACATGTATACAATTTCTGATATCACAAAATTCGGAAATGAAGACGTCTTTTAGAAAAGAGAATTGTACGTCATCTACAGCTGGAACCTTGGCTCCATCCACAAGTCCATCTATAAAAGGAGAACATCCATGAGGACTCGAAATAACTTCGACTTCAACCCCGTAAATTATACACTTGTCTGCTTCAGATTTTTGCAGTGCTCCCGAGAAGTCACCGCAAATAATCGTCCATGGGTACCCCCAAGCAGCGGGTTGACGTCGCCACCACCGCCAGGCATGTTCCTTTCTTTCGTTTGATTTTCTGATTTGATCCCACAAGCCGATGGCAAAATCAGAAAAATTTCGCTTTTTCTGTGTTAATTTCCAATATAAGCAATATTATGGACTGTAAGCGTATTGAAAGTTGTAGTATTTCTTTATTTTATTACTTAGTAAGTGCCCGGACATTTTTATTTTTTTTTATAAAATCCTTGTGAAAAAAGGGAGAGAGCCTGAAAGAAGAATAATTTGTAGGAAATTTTGCAATTTCCTGTTTTCATTTCCAAAAATTTTCAATGACAATACGTTTGGTAGAACTGAAAAAGACCAAGATTGACATTATTTCACACCAGGATTGCTTTGAAAACTACACCAACGGAAAATGATTTCTAAATAATTTCCAAAGTTCAACTAAATCATCCGAAATAAAATAAAATAAAATACTTTTCGAAAAAGACTTACTTTAAAATTATTCGGGCAAATAACAAGTGTTGTCCCTGTAATTTTGACAAAGTTGTCACCACAGAATTGTACAAGGATGCGGATTGTAACAAAATGGGATATGGATAGTAAAAGTGTTATAACTTTTGTACGGCGCTCACTTGAGCGTCATAACTTTTTCAAGTATTATAGTTTTTAAAAAACGTTCACTTGAGTGTCATAACTTTCAATTGATTACCTAACTGCTGATTTTCTTTTTTAAAAATGTTTACTCAAGTGTCGAAATTCCAACGTGGCATAGCACTTGTGGTGAATGTTTTTAAAAAGTCATGATACTCTTGAAAAGTCAAATGATACTTAGGTGATTGGAAAAAAAAGTTGCAGCCCTCAAATTAGTGACATACATAAGTTATGACAATCAAGCAATCGGAAAAAAAGTTATGGCACTTACGTGAGTATTGCACTAAGGTTATCACACTTGTGATGTCCTTTTTCCGTAACAAAACCAAAAGGGAGAAGGATACTATAAATCTCAAAAGTTGTGCTTACTTCAGTGCAGAAAGTTTTCGTAGGCCCACTTAAGTAAGTGCCTCCAGCAAGAAATTCCAACAAGAGAAATTACGTCGTTTTTTTTTAATTAAAATTTTTATCGAAGTTGACATTTTTTTTTACACTGAATTGATTACTTTTTAACAATAATTGGCACGGAAATAATCAATTTTTAATCTGCTACATAACGTCTTATAGGCTGACTAAGCATGCCGGTGAATCACATAGGATTGAAAAATTAATAGAATATGGCCATATCGGATTTCCAGTAATGACACTTAAGTATTCATCTTCTTTAAAAACTGGCACTTAAGTAATCCGAAAAAGAACTTTTGATATTAAAGTGAGTACCGTACACAATTTTTAACACTTCTAGTGTCTTTTTCCCCAAAATGAAATATAGAGATCAAAGTGAGATTTCCCAACCTACAAGGACCGAGAAAATTTCAATTTCCTTGAACTAAAATAGCAAAAGCAATGTGTGGCCACCAGGTACAGCTAATTGATTCATTTTAACGGGCCTATGAAAATAATTATTCCTTCCAAATGTATTACTTATGGTCAAATCTCCTAATTTGGTTTCACTTGGCCCCACAAGTTCCCTTATAGTTGTTGATCATGATCCCACTGCTTCTTGTCAGTCCTAGTTTCGTTACAAGCACTCAATGACCAGTTCATTATAATTAATTACCACAATATTTCCTCTTATATGGGAGTATTGTCCCGAAAATCACCTCATTAAGACTAATTATTTCTATGTTTTCTTAATATACAAATTGAACTTGCAGCTGATTGTCCTGCAAAGCATATTTAATCAAGGGCAGAGCGCAAAACAAATGGGTTCTGAATAGTTAATTATCTATCATTAAGAGATTACATGAGACAAAACTTTTGAAGTGTTGATCCTCGAACTAGTCAATTCACTATAATCATCTCCATAAAAAAATCATGTAGTGTAGCTCTATGCCAAAAGTAAACTGGTCAAAGGAAATGGTCATCACTGTTATGACAAAATATAAAAATAACATTGAAGGAGAAAATTCAATAATAAACATATTGTCCAAGAGACCCGGATGGTGAAATCTTCTTGCCACAGAAACAAGAAAAATTAATATGGACTTTGTAAGAAAATTTAGATCAATTATTTATCCCAATCATCAAGTATAAAGTTTAAGCTCAACTCCATGCAATTCATCACTATGGTCATAGTTATAATCTTATAAACATGTATCCTATATAAGTTATGACTTATAAATTTATTGTATTAATTGATGGAATCGATATGATTAAGTTAATTCATTCATTTTTATTATGTATAACTCTGTCGTGATTATTACATGAAATTGTGGACATAGATTCAATTTTGTAGACTTAATTTATGAATGATATCACGGATAAAATCAATGACAACGATAAATAAAAACTCACTAAAAAGCACATTGTCCGAGTTATGAAAGTTAGAAGGTCCCATAGAACTAATTTATGACTAAGCCTGATGCTACTCATGTATCGACGAGTTAAAGCATACAAGGTATAATTAAATTTTCTAAGGTTATTTATGTTCACCTCTCTTTTTATTAACAATAGCTAATGAAGAAGGGAATTCAGAAGGCACAACAACCGATAATCGTTTGTCATTTTGAACTTTTTATTTTCATTCTTCTATAAATTTGCGTTTCATGCATTTTGGTATTTCTTCGTTAACAATATTTTAAATTTTAAGCATACATATGCTCACACATATTTCAAATATAATCTTCATAATTTTTGAAATCTGAACAATTTCTTGAATTATAATTGAGAAAGCCCAAAAACACACACACACACACACACACACACACATACACACACACAAAGGTGATCCAGAGAAAAGATCTACTATTGCTTGAAACTGCACTGGCAGGAGATTTGTCCAGCAAGCGGTTTCTCAAAATAGGAAAGGAGTGATGGCTGAAGTTATGACCGTAGAGGATGAATTTGTTACTGTGCTTGAGGTTGCGGTTATTGGCACACAAGATCACTTGGTCGAGAACCTAGTCAAGCTCTTGCCTTCAAGAAGGGAAAATTTAAATTTAAGGAGGGCCCTCTGCAATGCTGCTCGAGGCGGAAGAATAAGGATGGTAAAGGCATTAATAAGTAAAATTGAATTTACATCTGAAAGTTTAGCCCTTGCCTTATCGACTGCGATTTCATGGGCTCGTATTCAAAAGGAGGTTATCTGGTCCCTGGCCCAGAAAATATCCAACCTAGAAGGTGATATTATCAGTAATCATGACGATATTATCAGCAGCCTTGCTATGGCTGGTCATATGGGTAGGATTTAACACTCGCTCATTTTATTTCATTTCCTTCACTATTTACTTGAACTAACATTTTTGTTCTTGTGTCCCAAAAGATATAGTCTTCCATTTAGAAAACCCAGAATCCAAGCAGCCGGCAATTGAAGATGCTAAACACGATAGGATGTTGGCATACTTGGGGCCTATGATGTCTTACTTCCGTAGTAGAGCTAGACTCAACTTTTGGGAAAAAATTATTTACAAATGTAGGTGCGCTTCCTTTGTTAAATATGTACAATTCAAGCTACATTATCCGCATGGTATTCACTTTATCTGTTATGGTTTTTAGGTATCCCTAGACGCTTGGTCTATACAACATTGGGCAACTATAAAGAACCGAAGTTGCCTAAAGGTATTTCTGTGAATCTTTCTGTGAATCTGCTTAATTGATGGACTAACATGACAAAAAGCATATCATTCATAGATCCTATCAATAAAAAATTGAAGGGACAATGACTACATCTATGTATACAATTTAATATCTAAATCATGAGGTAGGTCACAAATTAAAGTCATATATAACAGTTGTAAAGTAGGACGAGAAGTCTTACTCAATGTCAAATTGCCAAGGAGAATTATTGAGAATTGTAGACTTGGATTTCATCAAGAGGTTGATCAATGCAAGTTGTTTTCTAACATATTCAAGCATTATTAAGTTTCATTGCGTGTGCAATTTTCGTTCATGAGTGTCATATGTATCTTTTTGTTCATCATGAATCTCCTCTTCATGGCAGTAGCAAAGCAATTCATGGCATCACTCTTGAATCTTAGCACAAAACTAGGTACATGAAATTACCATGGTATTTATAGGAAAAATGACTTCATTTCATCATAGATAGAGATCTCTAAATTTAAAGTGTAAATTGATGCTTCATTATATTCCTTGAGATCATAGGTATAAAGATGGACCAGACCTCAATTCGTATATAAAGATAAGATTCAGTTCAATTTAATTCAAAGTCTAAATGATATATATTCTTTAGGTGAATCTGTAAAAATACTCTATCCAAGATAGATCTATTGATCCATCATTAAATCTTCCCATTTTTCATAAATAAAAAAGAACTCTTTTTTTCCATAAAGTTGTGCGTGTTCATCAATACATTGAATACATTCACTTAGTCTCTCATGCATGCATTTTTATTTTCAAGCTATACGAAATTTGTTTTCTTGATTAATATCTTACGTCCATCCTTTTCTTATAAACTACTATGTAGATGTAACAAAACAGCCCAAATGCGAAAGCGTCTTTGACCTTTTGATTCTTCATTGTTATAAAATTGCTTATCTAATAATACGTGCAGTTCATTTCATCAAAAGGATCGTAGAATCGAAGTTGAGGAAAGAATTTGGAAATATAGCTCTTCTCAGCAAGATAGTTACCATGGATATTCCCACAATACAGGAGTTTTTACTTACTTCTGACGCTGCATTTCGTGGAATCTCTGACTTGGTCCAAATATGTTTGATTTATATTCCGGAGTTGATGTGGGAAACAAAGATCACAGAAAAACTGATCAAAGAAGCTGTGAAGGGACGACATGTCCAGTTGTTTAGACTAATGAGCGCACACAAAATAACTCCATATTTGACTGATGATAAGTTGATGAGACGTAGCTTGATGGAGGCAGTAGTAGAATGGTCACCAAGATGTGTATCGGCAGATGTTTCTGGAGCAGCTTTTCTTATACAGAGGGAATTTCAGTGGTTTAAGGTTGGTTAACCTTATTTGCCTACCACAGTTTTGTGCTTTCAAATGACATCTATATTGATAGGTGTCCTTAATTTTTTTGAAGGTAGTGGAAGATATGAGCGATCCTTCTTTAAAAAGTCTGAAGTTTAAGGTCGGTTCGCCTAATTTGTTTGCCAACCTTTTGTGCTCTTCAATTTACATTTACATTAACAGGCGCCCTTTTTTGTGAAGGTATCGAAAGAGGAAGATGGGAGCGATCCTTCTTCTAAGAGTCTGAAATTGGAAGAAATAGAAGATGGGAGAGGGAACACATATTGGGAAGTTTTTGTTGAACAACGCCAAGATTTGCTCAAAGAGGCCGGACAATGGATGAAGGATACATCATCATCTTGTAGCCTCGTCTCGACTCTCATCATTACAGTAGCTTTTGCTGCTGCTTTTACAGTACCTGGAGGTAATAATGACAGTACAGGGATCCCGATCTTTCTGGAGAAGACCTCATTTATGGTATATGCGATTGCAGACGCTCTCGCTCTCTTTTCCACTGTCACCGCCACCTTGATGTTCTTGGCTATCCTAACTTCACGATACACCATGGAAGATTTCGTCCACTCATTACCAAGAAAAATGATACTGGGCCTCACTTTTCTCTTCCTCTCTTTGGCCTTTATGATGGTAGCGTTCGTCTCTGCTCTTACGATCGTCTTAAGCGAACGAGTACAGTGGATCTACATCCCAATTACTTTGCTGGCTGCCATCCCTGTCATATTGTTTGCAATCCTACAGCTTCCCCTGTACATTGAAATGGTCGAATCCACCGGCTGGCCTCCCCTCAACCGTCCCATTAAGATTTGGAAATAGTCTCTACTATTATAAGACAAAGACATGGGTAATGTTATCTTTGTTAGCACTTCTTACTGTGTGTGATGCGAATGTCATGCTACACTCATTTTAAAGGCTCGAAGTGTAACATCGACAATACTTGTACTAAAGGTTAGCGTTTGCTGTCAAGTGCACACCTTGCCACAATGTGTTATGGGATTGTTTCCTCCCAAACCGTGAGCAATTACTTCATTGCTCATTCTTGTACAAGGTGAGCCCAATTTTCAGAGAATCAGCAACATGATCGTCAAACATTCAATGGGTTTCATCCAGTCAAATAAAAGCAAAGATCCAGACAAATTCTCTACAATGGCCACCCAACTAGCGGCCCGACACAAGTAACTTCCGATGCAGCAAGCGGAGCAAACAATAATTTCAGTTCAATGGAAGCTCAGCCTTCAAAACCAGTCGTCCCACTGCCCAAACTTGAACCTCATCCTCTCATCCAAGTCTTTGGCTTTGACCTCCACGAACCTAGCCGCGTTGGCCATCGGTTCCTCTGGCACTTTCGCTCTCCTTATGCTCTGGTTCGTCTCCATCGCGTTCTTCTGTGCACCCAACCCTTCGTACTCCCTCACCCAGCAACGGTGCACGGTGCATGTCCGCACCAACACCACCAACTCCAGAAGCACATAACCATCAAAACCCAGCACTCCAGTCTCACCAGGACTTTACCCTCTTTCAGGTCTCTCTGTGATCTCATAAGCGGAAGGCTTGACGTTTACGCCAGGACGCTAAGCACCTGGCTGGACATCGAAGTAAGGAGGATCAAGACGAGGGTCCTGAAGCAGAAAAGAGTGAGCTAGGAATATGAGACGGGTGGACGGTATTACGAGGAACACAAGGCCGAGCGAAGTTGGGTTACTTGCTAGACCTAGGTGAGGGGCCACGTGTCCTCGCTTTGGCTGGTGAGGGCATGGTGGCCTTTGCCAGAGCTGAGGAGGGGCGTGGCGGCCCTCGCCCTGTGCCGGCGGACCTTGCCGGCCCTCACAGACAAAAAAAAGAGAGTAAAGAACAAAAAAGAAAATCAAAAAATCAAAAAAATTATTAAAAAGTTAAAAAAATCATTAAAATATTATTAAAATTGCTTACGTAAATGCCGATCATGCCACATAAGATAGTCAGCGTCCATGTAAATGATTTTCAATCAAAATTAACGGGATCGACTCAATAGGTATTAATGCAAAAAATTATGACAAAATTGATCCAATTAAAAGGTGCCAATCCAATGCAATAGATTTGATATTTTTTGTTACTTTTTTCCACCGTGGAGCACTATAAGATAGACCCAAAGTGTTGAGAAACATGACTCATGAAGAGTCATAAATTCGTACATAAACATTTACGCAAATATATTCTTAATTGTTCCGCTTAACCTCAAGTACGGTGAACGAGGAAACAGAAATTTAAATGACAGATGAATTAAAATCACAGTCAGAGCCTAGGAAAAAAAAAGAGAGGAAAAAAAAAAACAATTTCAGTTTAATGGAAGCTCGGGTGGCGAAATCAGCGTTAAACCACTGCCCATGCCTCGTCCTCTCATCCAACTCTTTGGCTTTGACCTCCACGATCTTAGTATTCCTCCTGCTCTTTCGCCATCCTCATGCTCCGCTTCTTCTCCACCGCGTCCCTTTTTGCGCCCAACCCTTCGCGCTTCCTCACCCAGCAATTGTGCGCGATGCACGTCAGCACCAACACCACTAACTTCAGCAGCACATAGCCATCGAAACCCAGCACTCCAGCCTCACCAGGACTTTAGCCTCTTTCGAGTCTCTGCGATCTCAGCAGCGAAAGTCTTGACGTTTCTTTGGTGAAGAGCACGCGGATGCTGAGCACGTGTGTGGACAGCAAAGCGAGGAGGATCAAGAAGTGGGTCATGAAGCAAAAGCGGGCGAGCTGGGAATAGAAGCCCACGAAATAGGAGACGAATAAAATGGACGACATTATGGGGAAAGCGAAACCGAGCAAAGTTGGGGGAATTTTGAGGAGGACCGAGGGAGCAAAAGACGCTGCAGAAGCATGAAAAGAATGAATCGTAAGCAAGAGAGCAGGAGACTCGGGAATGAATAAGAACTTTTCTCAACTTTACGGCAGGCATTTTCTTTTTGATTTTGGGGAGTCTATTTGGGTGTTTGTCTTTATATGCATCAAGAGGGGAGAATTTGAAAGTGAAAGAAGGCAAAGTTTCAAGTTCAACGGCTAGGACACAGGTTGGAGAGGGCACTGCCTTTACATTTATTACTCTCTGTCTTGGGTGGTGCAATGGGTGGGCATCACTCATTTCTCTCTATCTCAAGTGTTTCAAAAGAAACCACTGGAGTTCGCCCTAGTGGTCACCCTTCCATCTTGAAAAGGGGAAGTTGGGAGTTTAAATTCTCACTTTCTCATGAGGGATTGGGGTGGGAACGATTTCATTTCAGGAGTGGGTTTCGACTCCCACGCCCTGCAAAGAGACAAGACAAAAATCTGAGAGTGAGTGTTAGAATAGGATTAGCGTAGGGCCAACAAAAAAAAAAAACAAAAAAAAAAGTGTTTCAAAAGACAAAAGGCACAGAGTTGTCAATGAGGGTTCCTTATCAACTTATGAGAGAAGATTTTGTCTTTCCTTAATTACATGTGAATTGTAGAGAGAGAGGAAATTGAAACAATGAGAGAACAAAATACCGCCAACTACTTACGAGTATATGTCAAAAATACTATTCATAAAGATGGATGTAGTCAAGAAAATGTTTTGAGCTACATTTTCTGGTTCACTTGGATATGTAGTTGTAACTTCTGAGAACGCATTGTAAAGTAGATTAATTAATAAGGGCCAAAGCATCAAGCGCTCTATGATTCACCTCTGGTAGTACATCCCTAGGGATTTTCACTAGCATGTCTAGGGCATCTCCCTACTCTAGCAAATGCCACACCCATAAACAAAAACCCAAAGGGAAAAAGTTCCTTAGAGAGCATATACCATTGGGCAGCAATTTTGAAAACAGAGTAGGGATTGCTCAATTACATGATCAAAGTCGTGTATGAAATGCACATGGATATTGCTTGATAGGATGTCATGAGAAATGCCTTATCATCGTTCCAAATCATCTGCCTTGACACGAAATTAATCCCATTGATGATGACGGGACCTTCTTTTCTACAAATATCTCGTAGATGACTGAATATTCAGTAAATGTAAAGAAAGGGAATGGAAGTGAAAAATGAAGAGTTAAAACAACTGACGAAACAGATTGCACGTATTTTACCACTCCACTACTTCCCTTACGTACAACAACATTGTCCGACAAAATTGATGATATTCAAAGGCTTCAATGCTCATTCTTCACTGCACCACTGAACCTCGTCATCCCTTCCCATATTTCCCGCTTCTCCAGCTGAATATGAAATTCAGGCAAACAATTGATGCTGCAATTAAATATGAACATGTGCTAAGAAACAATGATAAATAAGCAACTTCTGAGGCCAACATGAACACTCAAAAGCAAAACGATCTTTTGCTCAGCCATGTTCAAAATTGTCATGTCAAACCATCATCCGGTGCATATTAGATGCTAGTAGTTGTCATCTCAATGCAGTTCAAAGGAGCCAACCAATTAACATACCATCTCTTCACCAATATCCTCTAAACAGTATCTGGATAGCTTAAAATGGCTTCCACTCTATCTAGCGATGCTTGCAACTGCCCAGAGTTCATGTTGAATAGTGGTTCATCATTACCAAGACCCCTGTTACATGAAACACACAACTTGAAACCCAGAAAAAATTAATAAAACAGAGTGACATAAATCACGGAAGCACATGAACCACACCCGTAAGTTCACTGTATGTTATAATCACCATGCTTTGTAATAACAAAATTTTAATTCGTGACACCAAGTAATTGATACAATTAGAAGTTGTTTTGGTGTTATAGCTCATCTAGTTTCTTCCAAGAGCGAAATATAGTGTAGCTGAGAAGGAAGAAACTTACCCCGTGATTTCTGGAAGAACGTAATCAGCCCTCCACCCAAATCGAAAATCTACACCTGGACAAAGTCCAAGAGTGGTCTTATTTCTAATTCGAGATACGCCGTCCCCACCCAAACATGTGGTGAGCTTCCATTTCCAACTAATTGCATTTAACTGAAAATTGTGGCCTACGCCAACCTGTAATTTTTCAAAACACGCCAAGCTGACTTCCCAAAAGCTTTACCAATTACCGCTCAATACCCACAAAAGTTAACAGACTTATTGATGATTGAGAACATAAGCCTCAAACCTGGAGATTTAAGAATTTTGTGACAGGAATCTTTTTCGAGAGAATGCGCACGTCTTGATGTATGGGTTCATAGACAAACTTCCACAGATGATCTGGGCAGAGAGGCTTGAACACGAGCTTTGCTTGAACATCATTCCTTGGAGCATTGTAAAACTGAATCAAAATATCAAATCCAGATGTCATAATGAGACTATATTCCATAACTGTATTAACTGAACAAGCGAGTTACACCAGGCCTTAAAGGCTCCAACAAAAATTTTGCTTGATGGCCAATCGTTGGTGCACTATAAGACAGACCCAAAGTTTTGAGGACCATGAATATACAAACATTAAACACAGATATATTCTTAATTGTTCCACTTAAGCTGAAGTATGGTGAATGAGGGCACAAAAATCAAAATATCTGATGAATTAAAGTCGCAGTCAGAGCTTATAGAAGAACAAAAGAGACAACAAGAAAAAGAAAGTCTATGTTCATCTACTTCATTATGCGACTATTACTGACAGAAGCTGTATTAGGTCAATAAAGACGAAACAGTGAACACAAAACCAAGCCAAGCAATGAATTTACGGAAATTATAGTGATTAGCATATGTCAATGGAATCTATGCGAATAACTGTAAGGCTGTAACATCCTGCATGCCAGATCTTGTACAAGTCTGATCAACATGCTCAACCAAGTGAGGTTCAACTCATGGAGATCACTGAAAAAAGAAAAACATAAAAGTGCTCAGGTTAATCTACTCAACTTCTAACATCTTCACTATTCGGACATCGGTGAAAACTATAACAAACCTCTTTTATCTCCCATGAGAACATGGATTGATATCTGAATAGTTCAACACTCTCCAGATTCTCCCTTACATGTGGACTGACATATTGACTTAACACAGAGCCCTAAAATGGACTTCAATGCACGGAAGCAAACGAGAGGGCCTCGAGTATGTATAAATCATGAAGTAACCATGTCAATTTTTCAGGTCAATCTATCTGCAAACTTAAACTAGACAGAAGCATCACTAAAAATCCTTGACATTTTAAATTCTCTCCCACATGCATGTTAGAAGAGTAGTCAGTAATTTAGGAACCAGTGCCACAATCTCTGACACTAATTAAAAAGCGAAGTTGCGCCATCCACACACTGAAATATCCAGCACTTGTCTTCAAGGCCAAGGAATGAGTATGCGTATCAAATTAGGCGGGAACCACATCCAATATGCATACCCAATCCAAGTCAGCAACATAAGAATTAAATTAAGAACGAACAAGTTATTTACATTAAAATTAACCCAAGCTTCAGATACCATATGCAGATGACCTCAAAACGAAACATTTCATTCACTCCTTCCAAGCCTTAATGGCTCGGTTCATCTTTCCACACCTCTCTCAACAAAATTAAGCCACTAGATCATCCTTTTTCATTCACCCAGGCCAATCATATTTGCTAGAGACCAAACTTCAAATACGTGGCAACACAAAGGCAAATTTAGGCACATCAGAAGAAACACCTCCAGATTAACACCGACTCGGATTCCCTGAATTTCTTTCCGAAACTTGAGGAACAACTCGGAGGGCATCAAATTGATGTTGTACCGTTCTTCCCACGAGGTGGGTTCTTCGCCGGCTGGACTCGTCTCCATGTTCAAGCTCCCAACACTGCAAAAAATCAATAAAGAACGGTTCTTTCTCACCATACAAAAATCGCCAACGCGTTTCACTCAAGACCCAACTCTCAAAATCGAGAACTCGACACTCATCACTAATCCGACACTTCTTCGGAGATAACACAGTCCATGTGGTTTCGAAATAGTTTTTTTCCATTTCCACTCTAGGTACAATTTCTGAGTAAAATAAGGTGTTTGGTAATTATACAAATTTTCTATTATTGGAATAGAAAAAGAATAGAAATGCGTTTGGTTAAAATTTATAAATTTTTGTATTTATTTGTTTTTTCTACTTCGTCATGGACCGTCGACCGTCACCCGCCGCCGCATGACCGCCGCACGACCATTTCACGACCGCCGCACAATCGTTGCACGACCACCGCACGACCGACGCACGACCGACGCACTGTTGGATAAATTCTCTTGAAGTATTTTGAAGTTGACAAAACATGTTTATCAGTCTAGTCTGAAGACTTACAGACTCTATTGACAAAGTCTGAAGACCAAAGTCTGAAGATCAAAGTCTGAAGCTAGCAAGACTCAAGACTTATATTTCAAAGTCTGCTCACATGGACAGTTTCCAAAACGACGTTTCTGATCTTATATGATATTTATTCTAACGACTAGTGGATATCTTTCTACTGGATTCAGCACTAAACGATCTTACTTACATATGGAATATGTTTAGATTCTCTAAAGATTTCGCAACTTATATTTGGAATGATCTACTTATGGAAACCGAGATCTTGATTGTATGGGCGAGCAGGATTGATGGGCTATCAACACTTACCTTAAAGAGCTCGAGATCTCTCTAATTGATTCTGTCCAACGGGTTGATTGGAAGAACTTCTTTGGAAGGTGCCATCAGTATTGAAGGCATGAAGAAGTATATAAGAGAGATGCTCTAGTTGTTGAAGGGTGCGGATAGAAGAATTCCAAAGTCTGAATCTCCTTTTCTATTTTGCAATATCATTCTTTGAGCGTTACATGTAATCAAAAGAGAGATCATATTGTAGTGAGACCTTGAGGAAGTGTAGTAGAGTAATCTACATTGTGGACTCAAGAGCGTGAGACTGTAATCACTCTTATTGATTCTTAGTGAAATCCAGCCAGAAGGGTTGTACGTGCGGGAGAGTGGACGTAGGCTTGATCTAAGCCGAACCACTATAAATCTGGAGTCTTGATTCTCTATCCATAATCCTTTTATCTTTAATTACTTTCATTTGCTGCAATTGTTGGATTTAAGTTATTTATATCTCAATCGGATTAATTTATCAGAATTGCTTTAAACACCTATTCACCCCCCTCTAGGTGCTAATTCTAGTCCTAACACGCACGACCGTTGCACGACCACCGCACGACCTCCTCACGACCATTGCACGACCACCGCACGACCTCCGCATGATAGCCACGGGGCTCGAGGTGGCGCTGCTCTTCGGGTTCAACTCGACGATCGGCTATCTCCTCAAGAAAGAGCGTCCTTTTGCCTGCATGCCTTTTTCCTTCGTAGCTATCCAAGGAAATCGTGCCAACTTTATCCAATCCCGTCGTAAGCATATTCTAAAGCCCATCTCCCTTCCTTCAAAGGGAAATGTTCATATGCACCAACCAACTACAGATGATGCGAGAGCGAAGCAAAGCCTCCCTTTTTGTGTTGGCCTATGGTTTTTGCTACTTTTATATTAAAACGTAGACTTCTATCATACCAAAGAGTGAAGAGTGATGCGATGACATATTAATGCACTAATTCTCATCACACACTAATGTATATATGCATTTATAGTATAAATTAAACCAAAAGGTAGCCACATGCGATCTTTCTATCAATCCTCTTTGGGCATTACTTGTCGTTCCATGATTTCTCTCTCCAGTCTCCGATGTTAAATCAAGCATCTCCATTTTTCTTGTTCTTGAAATCTCATCACTTCATCCTCTCTCATTCGACAACCATGAAGTTTTTCGGATGCTTGGCTGCCACTTTGTCCATTTCCAGACTGCACATCCGCTTGGTAAGTTCCCTGCTCCCTACGACTAATCTAAATATGCTTTGTCCACCAATGTCATATTTACAATCTATGTCTCTCTATGGGAAAGGCGCCCAGCAAAACCGCTCTCGTGTTCCTCTTTCTGTGTTTGCACACAGTCGGAGCACTTGATCCATCAACACTTGATCCATCACCGAGGCTTCCATCTATTGGTGATGCATCACCGAGGCTTCCATCTACTAGTAAACTCGTTTTTGGTGAACAACTTGATGACGGTAACAACTAAATTGGCTTAGGGTACGCATGGCAACGTTTTTTCTATTTCTACTCTAGGTACAATTTTTGAGTAAAATAAGGTGTTTAGTAATTATACAAATTTTCTATTATTGGAATAGAAAAAGAATAGAAATGCGTTTAGTAAAAATTTATAAATTTTTGTATTTATTTGTTTTTTCTACTTCGTCATGGACCGTCGACCACCACCCGCCGTCGCACGACCGCCACATAACCATTGCACGACCGCCTCACAATCGTTGCACGACCACCACACAACCGACGCACGACCATTGAACGACCACCGCACGACCTCCGCACGACCTCCGCACGACCATTGAACGACCACCGCATGACCTCCGCACGACCGCCTGGGGGCTCGAGGCAGCGCTGCTCTACGGGCTCAACTCGACGATCGGCTACCTTCTCAAGAAAAAGTGTCCATTTGGCCTGCATGCCTTTTCCCTTCGTAGCTATCCAAGGAAATCGTGCCAACTTTATCCAACCCCGTTGTAAGCATATTCTAAAGCCCATCTCCCTTCCTTCAAAGGGAAATGTTCATATTCACCAATCAACCACAGATGATGCGAGAGCGAAGCAAAGCCTCCCTTTTTGTGTTGGCCTATGGTTTTTGCTACTTTTATAATAAAACGTAGAATTCTATCATACCAAAGAGTGAAGAGTGATGCAATGACATATTAATGCGCCAATTCTCATCACACACTAATGTATATATGCATTTATAGTATAAATTAAACCAAAAGGTAGCTACATGCGATCTTTCTATCAATCCTCCTTGGGCATTACTTGTCGTTCCATGGTTTCTCTCTCCAGTCTCCGATGTTAAAATCAAGCTTCTCCATTTTTCTTGTTCTCGAAATTTCATCACTTCATCTTCTCTCATTTGACAGCCATGAAGTTTTTCGGATGCTTAACTGCCGCTTTGTCCATCTCCAGACTGCACACCCGCTTGGTAAGTTCTCTGCTCCCTACTTCTAATCTGAATATGATTTGTCCGCCAATGTCATATTTACAACCTATGTCTCTCTATGGGAAAGGTGCCCAAGAGCAAAACCGCTCTCGTGTTCCTCTTTCTATGTTTGTACACAGTCAGCGCACATGATCCATCAGCACTTGATCCATCAACGAGGCTTCCATCTATTACTGATGCATAGGCTTCCATCTACTAGTAAACCCGTTTTTGGTGAACAACTTGATGACGGTAACAACTAAATTGGCTTAGGGTACTCATGGCAACGTTTTTACTTCAGGAAACTATTTCTCTTCAGAAATAATTTTTTTCTATTTCTATTCTAGGAACAATTTCTGAGTAAAATAAGGTGTTTCGTAATTATAAAAAATTTCTATTATTCGAATAGAAAAAGAATAGAAATGCGTTTAGTAAATATTTATAAATTTTTGTATTTATTTGTTTTTTCTTTTTCTTCACGGACCGTCGACCGCTGCCCACTGCTGCACGACTACCCGCGACCGTTGAACGACCCCCGCACGACCGCCGCATGACCATTGCACATCCACCACACAACCGCCCGCACGACCGCCACGAGCCTCGAGGCAGCACTGCTCTTCGGGCTCAACTCGGCGATCAGCTACCTCCTCAAGAAAGAGCGTCCTTTTGGCCTACATGCCTTTTTCCTTCGTAGCTGTCCATGGAAATTGTGCCAGCTTTATCCAACCCCATCGTAAGCATATTCAAAAGCCGATCTCCCTTCCTTCAAAGGGAATTATGCATATGCACCAACCGTCGTAAGCATATTCTTTTCAGAAATAGTTTTTCTTCTATTTGTACTCTAGGTACAATTTCTGAGTAAAATAAGATGTTTGGTAATTATACAAATTTTCTATTATTGGAATAGACAAAGAATACAAATGCGTTTGGTAAAAATTTATAAATTTTGTATTTATTTGTTTTTTCTTCTTCGTCATTGAACGTCGACTGCCACTCGTCGCCGCATGACCGCTGCACGACCATTGCACGACCGGCTCACAATCGTTGCACGACCACCTTACGACCTCCGCACGACCATTGCACGACCACCGCATGACCTCCGCACGACCGCCTAGGGGCTCGAGGCAGCGCTGCTCTACGGGCTCAACTCGACGATCGGCATCCTTCTCAAGAAAAAGTGTCCATTTGGCCTGCATGCCTTTTCCCTTCGTAGCTATCCAAGGAAATCGTGCCAACTTTATTGATGATTGAGAATATTCGGCCACGCCAGCACAAAACAGAGGTGAAATCAAAGAAGCCTCAAACCTGGAGATTTAAGAATTTTGTGACAGGAATCTTTTTCGAGAGAATGCGCACATCTTGATGTATGGGTTCATAGACAAACTTCCACAGACGGTCTGGGGAGAGAGGCTTGAACACAAGCTTTGCTTGAAAATCATTCCTTGGAGCATTGTAAAACTGAATCAAGATATCAAATCAAGATGTCATAATGAGGCTATATTCTATAACTGCATTAACTGAACAAGCAGAATTACACCAGGCCTTAAAGGCTCCAACAAAAATTTTGCTCAATGACCAATCGTTGGAGCACTATAAGACAGACCCAAAGTTTTGAGGACCATGAATATACAAACATTAAACACAAATATATTCTTAATTGTTCCACTTAAGCTGAAGTATGGTGAATGAGGACACAAAAATCAGAATATCTGATGAATTAAAATCGCAGTCAGAGCTTATAGAAGAACAAAAGAGACAACAAGAAAAAGAAAGTCTATGTTCATCTACTTCATTATGCGACTATTACTGACAGAAGCTGTATTAGGTCAATAAAGATGAAACAGTGAACACAAAGCCAAGCCAGGCAATGAATTTATGGAAATTATATTGATTAGCATATCTCGATGGAATCTATGCGAATGACTATAAGGCTGTAACATCCTGCATGCCAGATCTTATACAAGTCTGATCAACATGCTCAGCCAAGTGAGGTTCAACCTTATGGAGATCACTGAAAGAAAAAAAACATAAAAGTGCTCCCGTTAATCTACTCAACTTCTAACATCTTCATTAATCAAACATCAGTGAAAACTGTAATAAAACCTCTTTTATCTCCCATGAGAGCATGGATTGATATCTGAATAGTTCAACACTCTCCGGATTCTCCCTGACATGTGAACTGACATATTGACTTAACACAGAGCCCTAAAATGGACTTCAATGCACGGAAGCAAACGAGAGGGCCTCAAGTATGTATAACTCATGAAGTTGCCAATGGCAACTTGCCAAGTCAATTTTTCATGTCAATCTATGTGCAAACTTAAACTAGACAGAAGCATCACTAAAATTCCTTTAACATTTCAAATTCTCTCCCACATGCATGTTAGAAGAGTAGTCAGTAATTTAGGAACCAGGGCTGCAATCTCTGACATTAATTAAACAGCGAAGTTGTGCCATCCGCACACTGAAATATCCGGCACTTGTCTTCAGGACCAAAGAACAGAGTATGCTGTATCAAATTAGACAGGAACCACATCCAATATGCATACCCAATCCAGGTCAGCAACATGAAAATTAAAATAAGAACGAATAAGTTATTCACATTAAAATTGACCCAAGCTTCAGATGACCTATGCAGATGACCTCAAAACGAAACATTTCATTCATTCCTTTCAACCCTTTGCCGAAAATGGTTTGGTTCATCTTTCCACAGCTCTCTCAACAAAATTAAGCCACTAGATCATCCTTTTTCATTCACCCAGGCCAATCATATCTGCTAGAGACCAAACTTCAAATACGTGGCAACACAAAGGCAAGCAAAATTTATGTACATCAGAAGAAACACCTCCAGATTAACACCGACTCGGATTCCCTGAATTTCTTTCCGAAACTTGAGGAACAACTCGGAGGGCATCAAATTGATGTTGTACCGTTCGTCCCACGATGTGGGTTCTTCGCCGGCTGGACTCGTCTCCATGTTCAAGCTCCCAACACTGCAAAAAATCAATAAAGAACAGTTCTTTTCCACCATACAAAAATCTCCAACGCGTTTCACTCAAGACCCAACTCTCAAAATCGAGAATTCGACACTCATCACTAGTCCGACACATCTTCGGAGATAACACAGTCCATGTGGAGTCCGTTTCTGGGTGCCTTGACATGAACTGAGCTGCTCTGCATCTGTCAAATTAACCACACAATTCGCTTCAAAACAAGCGATAAGAGTGTAAAGCATACCTTCGAAACAAGAAGAACAGGACTCTGTTGGCGCCTATAGAACTGTGGTTGAATGGCGAAGTAAAAAATGGGGAAGAAGTTCGCAGCTATGACAGTAAAAAATGATGGCGGTACCCGGGCAATTTGGGGTTCGCATCGTTTGGATTATATACTACGACACTACGAGTACGAACGAGTTTTGCCGAAAGAGGGAAAATTGTTTACTAGGCCAAAAAAAAAATGTTGATTTTACTGTCCATGCACGGAGTAATTATAGTTTTTCAGTTGGGCCAAATTAATTATGAATATGTCAATGGAAGCTATTAGCATTTCAAGAAAGGATTAATATTACTAAAAATTACAAACTGATAATTCATGATATATTTACTCCTAATTAGATTTCTATCGAAACTAATATTCATCTTATGAAAATTCTCAAACTAGTACTTTTGATCTAAATTTACTCTCCACGTTATATTCCAAACTACTAATGAATGATTGATTTGGGGTAAATGTGTTAAGGGTTATCAATTTTGGATTTTTTTGTCAAACGAAAATTATAATAAATGGGTCATGAGAGACCAATTTGGATTAATTTTGGGGTGCAAATGTATAAGACAAATATCACGCCATGCCTCTAGAGTTCTTTTTAACAATTCTTATAGTTGAGTTTGTTGCGATTGTGAAAGTTCACACTTACGAAGTAGTAAATGAAAGTTATAAACATGATAATGCTTACATTTGCAAGATCCAAAAGGGCCATTTAGATGCCGGCAAGTAGCGGATCAAAGTAACCAGAAAAGTAGTTTTAAGTAGAATGAGATATGAAAGATACAGAAATAAGAGAGATGCAAAGATCTGTTTACATAAAATCAAGAAGCACGATAGCATCAAAATATCCAAAAAGACACCTTCAAATAGGATGAGATATGAAATATAGAAGGTGGCAAAGAGCGAAAAAATTTATTTACACAAATGCAAGAAGGGCGGTGGTGATCAGGTTAACAAAAAAGAAACAAGAATTTCTATATGCAAACATACAATCTACCATTTTAAAGATGCAGAGTACTAATTGGCTATTTGGTGTTTCACAATCTCCTTACATTATTGAACCTCCAAGATAAGCTCCATTTGGCGAATCAACCTATTCTCTTGTCCTTGTCTTCATGGTGAATTGCCAATGCAGACACATTAGGCATCGGAGCTGCCATGGCTTGAAGGTCAGCCGGAGATAGGGACCAGCACAGATTCCACCACCGAGGCTGTGTTGATGCCCCAATGTCCTCCGGTATTCTCCTTTGTGGATATATTGGCGGAAGAAAGCAAGACGGCAATGTGGACATTGTGTTAAAAATTATTCGTGTTACTACAATTTGTACGCGGTAAAGCATTCTGACTGGAGTTAACTGGTCTTTTCTGTACCCCACTCCTGCCACTGTTTCTGAAAGCATAGCCATGATTCTTGAAGCTGAAATTACTGTGAGCTAGTGAGATCTTGCATTTCCTGTTGTAGGGATTATCAGGTTTTGCAAGGTCTTTGATGGAGGAAGAGGCCGAGGACTCTGCAAGGCTCGTGAAGAATTTTGCCTGACCACTATAATAGTTCGAGATGCCTTTCCTGAAAAATCACAGAAAGAAAGGAGAGGGCTTCAAAAACCACCATTTGACCATAAATCTGACTGCTTGGAGGTCACAATCATAAATTTCTTATAGCATTGCATTAGATGGAACATAAGCGGAGATCAAGATAGATAGTCATCAAGCATTATAGAATCCGAACCTTGGAGCAACATCGGCACCAGCAGATGCAGATCACATTTACTTTTATACCATACACTCATATCAGGGGTTTTCCTATTCTGCAAAATGGATGTTTCGCTTCTGAGTACTGCAATTTTTAACAGCTTCTTTTTTCCTTTACTGGCAAAGATTGAACACCATGATGCTGTGTTTCTTAGAGGTACCTTTCCAACTAAAGTTCGGATTTTGGACCAGACTTTGGAATTTATATTTAGTAGCTAGACAAAAAGTGGCTGCCTATGTTAAAAGGAAAAAGAGAAGAAAAAACGGGCTCTCACCATTCTAACAAGCTAAACTTAACGATGTTACACATGGACATCCAAATAATGTGCATTCCACCACCCAAAACATTTAGAACTGCATCTAGCAACAGGAAAAAATACATCAAAAGTTCCCAACGTTATCCAATTTCTCATTGGGATGAGCATTGGACTAATCCAGGAGGTGTAGCCCTAGAATGGTAACTAATCAACTGAAATTAAATAAATTAACCAGTTCACACATTCATGATGGAGCATCTCTTCAGAAGCTTCCAACATATTGCAGGCACGATCACACCAAGATATAAGATATATAAGGGCAATAGGATTGGGAATTTATTTTTCATTTTTTTTTATGTTTGCTTTTTAAATGCCAGCCCAACATAGCAGTATCTTATTTAGGTAAACAATCAAGGCCATATTGCTATAAGTTAAAACTTGGTACATTGTCAAAGATCAAGCTACAGATTTTGGCAAACCAAGTTAGAACAACATAATACAACCAAAAAGTGTCAAAATCATTCTTCACAGAGCAATTTTACAATATTAATCAGATAATACTGCAATCTTAGACGACAGAACAAGCAGATTTTGATATTGGATGTCATGAAGTCTAGCATCAATCACTTAATGCACTATAGAACTTGCAAAAGAGCATTTGGGGAGCTTGTGTCTAAAGACTTTATAGTCAAGCACTTAAAACCTTTCTTTCAGCAAAGTAATGAACCAACAATAACACAGATATGGAAGTTTCTAAGTCACCGGGATATTTGGCAGGAAAAAACGAATCGATGATCAAATATGTCCATTTCAATGATTAAGATTACTTGATTGTCCACGTTCTGATAGACAAGATTCCATTCAGATGATAACATCAGCACATCAAAGCCTCTTTTGAAATTTAATAAATCACAAGAAGACAAGAAATTTTTAAAGTCAAATTTTCCATTCCTAGGCTCTGTAAAACCGCCTAGCTAATAAACACCTCAAAAAAAGTTCAATCCCAGCAGTACACGTCCAATTATATAGGCAAAACTAGATTTTTGGTGAAGCGAAATTCCAAACTGTCTGAACTAGCCAGGGCTAAGAATTTGTGCTGCTATGTGATAATCACTTATTTTCAAATGAAGAGTGCCATGCAAAGTCACATCAGGACAGGAAAATAGTCATGTAGCACCTTTGACAGAGAAAGGCGATACATTAATCAAACAAGTAAAACAGCACGAACAGTACGTTAAGACACGATTTTTCACCATGATCTGCATGAAGAAGCACGATTTTGCTGGATCTACAATCGTGTTCTGTAAGTGAACAAAAAAAAACACAAACGTGTTCTGTTTTTTGCAGGTGCCAACGAGGTGATACATTCCACCTAAGACAGTCAAAACGAGTCACAAACCTGTATTTTGACTCGAGTTTGTTGAAGTGGGTTAGATATCAGTCACATAAATGTAGAATATGGGTCATAGATTGGTCCAAAGAGAAAAGCCTAGAAAGAATATGGATTTTAGTTGGTCTACTGTGGATCCACTTTCGACCTAAAATACTAGAATTACATAAAACAAGTTTCACGATTGGCTATTCTCTGTCTCTCTTTGATTCCACCGCTCCAGACCATTGGGGAGCACTCTTCCTCCTCTTTGTCCTTACCGCCCCCACCGCGGACGATGTCGGAGGAACTCATGTAGCTCATGCTCTAGCGACAGCTGTTGCTGTCGTCGGTGTTGCTGCCATTGTCGACACCACTCAGTAAAGCGCAAGCAGCCATGAACACTGATTCTTTGTAGCGGGAAGGGAAACGAAGGCAAAGGCAAAATGAGGGGAGAAAGCGGAGAACTTGTAGCGGGTGTAATATATGCGTGAAGAGCGAGAATGCACATTAAATGTTCGACGAAGAGGCAAACACAAATAATGAAACACAGCTTCGGGATTCTACTCTTTTCTCTCCCTCTCTCGCTAGAGCGTGGCAAGCCAAAGCGACCCCACACGACCTGCAAGAACCGTTTTTTTGCGGGGGATTGATTCAGATATTAAGATAATGAGGAAGCAGGTGAAAGCTATGGCTTTTGGATGGTTCTGAGTTCGCAGAGACTGAGAACAAAAGAAAGAGGGAGGCGAGAAGCGAGAGCAGGTGGTGGGTGAGGGCGGTGATGGTTGGTAGCGAGGGCCGTCCGTATTTGGGTGGAGGAATTCGAACCTGCACATTGGTGTTTGAGGAAGCACTTCGAGCGTTTGACGAGCTCGTTGAGTTCAGCAGCAACGACCATTACTATCCCACTGCTGGCCCTCCCAGCATTTCATTTTCATCGACCAAGCAAAATTGCAAGGTGTAGGTGACAAATGAAAGCTCCCTTTCTTGGTTCAAAGTTCAGTTAATCGTCTTTGTTCCAATCAAGGGCCAGTTAATTAGCTCGATCGAGGTCCCTGTTTATCAACAAAAATAGAGGTATGGACGTTTGGAGTACCAAAACTTGGCACAAGAAATGCTTCATTGTCAAAAATTCGAAAA
This sequence comes from Eucalyptus pauciflora, assembly GCA_007663325.1. Taxonomy (NCBI): domain Eukaryota; kingdom Viridiplantae; phylum Streptophyta; class Magnoliopsida; order Myrtales; family Myrtaceae; genus Eucalyptus; species Eucalyptus pauciflora. The sequence continues at coordinate 3,772,671 of VMYD01000404.1, forward strand.
AGTACACTTAAATACCAAAATCGAATAAAAATGAATAACTTAATTACCAACAGCAAAAAATTCTTTCCAAAATACTGACGTGGTGTTTTTCCAGCAAGACAAATATAAAATGATGTCCTTTTGCATGCTAACATGCTAGATTAGTTGAAAACGACGTCGTTTTGCATCGGATTTGAATTTTAATATAAATATTAATTAAATTTAAAAAGAAAAAAGGGGGATTGCACTTGTTCGGTGGGGGCTTGCACAGCCCTTGCCCAAGTGTTTTGCAATCAATCAATTTTTTTAATTAATATTTATATGAGATAAATAAGAGACAAAATGACGTTGTTTTGACTCTTCTTTACTAACTCAAGATTCTAGCGAGCCACGTGGATGAGTTAAATTATTAAAAAAAATGTCACGTAGGATTTTCAGGACCCCTCATTAGAGTTGGCATTGAAATTTCCTAATTTTAAAAAAAAGTTATACTTATGTGTATATTTCATAACTTTTTTGCATTTAAATATCATCCGTGTCAAATTTTGGTATTTGTGCTGTACTTCTGTAACAAAAATATAGCTCGTTAGATTGAAGGGGACGAGAGCTTTGCATGCATCGCATATGCTCTTGATGCCAGGCGAAATGCATTAAATCATGGGTTGCAAATGGTAAGAACCGTGCTAAGCATTACTAAAATTACTTTGCATAATTCATTCAAATTTGGCATGATATGCTGACACGAGGACGGCCCTGACATGTTACTTTTGGCTATATGTACATATACATGAAGCTTGAGCTAAGAAACAGGAAATACCAGTAAGCAATAACGAAAAGGATGGTCTGGTGACTTTGCTTGAGGAAGTCTGGTTGATTGGCAGCTCCTGTCATTGACTGACCGCAAGGTGCAACTATAAATTTTAAGGAAAACAAGCCTTAAAATTTGTTGGATGTTGAAGTTTTTTATTTCACGAATCGCAAATGCTAATGCTATTTCAATCTAGTATAGATTACCAAAACAATCTTAAAAAAAAAAAAAAATCCTAAACCTATTGTATTTGTATCAATTCAATCATAACTCTTTCAATTGCGTCAGTTTAGTTCTAAACTTTTTCATGTTTTGTCAATTAACTCGATCTGGCCAATTTAGACCAAAAATCACTGAAATAAATGTCAGCAGTCCTACTGGCATAGCTAGCACTAACATGGATTTTTCTTACAATTTTTATTTTTTTGTTTGAATTTTAATAATTTTTTTGGTTTTTTCTTTATTTTTTTCTTTTCTCTACAATTTTTTTTTTGGTTTCAATTGAGGGCCAATGACTCTCAACAGCCACACACTTTAGGTTGCATAACAATTCAAATTCAAGACATATTTTAACAATTTTCTACCTTTTGTAGACGTTTGTAACTAAGGCATAATGTTCATCATCCATGACAGTTTTCCTAACGCCTTGATGGACACTAACTTTTTATAGATGACAATTGTGCTCAAACAAAGGAACATGCTTAGTCATCATGTCTGATGAGTTCTCTACCTTAGTTCAACGTTTGCCATGAATTTATATGTTAATGGGGTTAACTAGGTCGATTTGCACTCTTAAGTTGATGGGACCCCAATCTTTCTTCGACTAAGTATCAGGACACTCGACATTAATTAAACAAGACAAGATAAGAGAATGACCACTAGTTTTTGCATACCCCAACCTTGCTTTTAATTTATTTTCTTTTCTCTGACCACTTCTTGACCCCACGGCTTTCTTTTATACAACCGAAAAGAATATTCCAAGTAGCCAATTAAACTCCATAGAAAATTTCACAATAAGTGTTCACTGATATACACTCTAGGGGCCCTTGGCGATTGTCCATAGAAAATTTCTCCATCAATGTTTAATGTGCCAATGTGTACACACTTGGACCCCTATATTTAACTTATATCTTTTTCTTGCACAAAGTTGAAGCAATACCCTCTCAAAGGTTTATATATATATCTTTTATATCCAATCCAATAAAAGAATCTCTCTCTCTCTCTCTCTCTCTCTCTCTCTCTCTCTCTCTCTCTCTCTCTCTCTCTCTCTCTCTCGACATTAATTAAATAAGTGAGATAAGAAAATGATCAGTGAGTTTCTACATACCAAGTAGAAGGAAGTCATATTGCACACAAATTAGCTTTTCCTAAATGCCCATTCCATCTTAGTGGAGATACCACACTGATATAATTGGACAACAACACTAGTTGCTTTGTGCTTGAGTCATGTTTGGGAGCCCAAAGAGGTCCATGCATTGATCCTTGCTTTGCGTTTTGAAGATAGCGCATCATGATGCAAATTATAAGAGCTATGAGTTTGCATGACAGCGGATTACACTTCAATTTGTTTTGCTTTCCAGCATTCATTAGGCTCACATAACCCTGATCTACAGTGGAAGATTCGGTCTAGAAGAGACATTTGTGTGGAGAAGGTGAGCGTGGGACTGTTGTATTCTAGTTGGAAATTTGTTACCGTGGTTGTAGTAACCATCTTTACTTAAGCAAATTCCATTTCAAGTAGCATTGGACATTAGTAATCATTCTGACCTGATTTATCAGATTTGTCATTTTTCCCCCAACTTTGCCCCTCCCTACTTACCACTCAAAAATTACCCATCACCAAAACCCACCTATCCAAGACCCTAACCCAACCCAATGCATACGACTTAGCCCATCCCCTCCCGGCACTACCCGCAATTGTTGAGTTGCTGAACCACCGTCACCCCACCTCAATTGTCTCCCTCTCTCTTGTCTCGAGCTTGGGCATCCGTTGCTGCTCAAATCGTGTTGTGGAACTTGATGACAAATCTAGGTGGCCATGGCGAGCTTGGCAGATCGCGTGACTTTCGAGCTTGAAGGCCGCCGGTGTCAGTGCAGCCTTCGAGTTGGTGGTCATGAACTCGAGTGCGACTTTGGAGCTGGTGGTCATATGAGAGAGAGAGAGAGGTTGACATCGGTGTGGTGGAAGATAGAGAGAACGGGAGATAAATACGATCATTCTCTGAAAATGCAAATTGTGTATTTTGAAAAGAGGGGAAGATATTTGGTAATTAGTAGGAAATTATGGGATTGATTTTCGAAGGTTCTTTATTTTTCTCCTCAAGAAAATGACATGATCCCTTGCTCATTCTCTACCTACCTGATAGTATGATTCTCTTTTGATCGTTAAACTTGCATTCATATTTGAGATAATCAATAAGGGAGATGGCTTGTGATATGTAGTTTTCTCACAATTCTTCATTGATAAATCAAGAATTCATAAAGAGAGTTCATCAAGAGAAATTCTAAATACTCTTATAAAATGAAAATTCATGTAACACATCAAAAGACTCTAGAAATAATTAAAATTTGACATAGGAGGTTATTCTTTTTAACTTAGGCACCCAGCCGCGTGGCCTAGCCTGGATGGGAACTCTACTAGTTGTTAGCAGCCATTTTCATACATCTGCACCAATCTGGGCCTCGATCTGCATTGGCTCTTGCTGAAATTTGGCGCAGACATCAAGGCAATAAAATTTGGTCTCTGTGAGACTGAAAAGGACATGCCTTGAGTGCGGTAGTTTTTTTTTTTTTTTTTCAGGCTAAAGCTAGACTCCTAGCAAAATGTCAAAACCTCATTCCACGCAGACAGGACCAACAAAAATAGTCATGAAAAATGCAAATTCGACTGTGAAATTAACCATCTCATGAGACACTTTAGCACTAATAAGATGGGAATCGATGTCTTAACCAAATTGCGGGTCTGCCATTAACCTGGGACTTTCAAAGAACATTCAGTTTTTAGTGCTCTATTGTCAAGCAAGAGGAGTTTTATATCTCGTATAGTTTGCGAATGGACCTAGTGATATACGGAGATGGAAATTTTCATTCGGAAAGGAAAGTAAATGTGTTACTCCAGAAACAAAACCAGTGAAAAGAGACAAAGCTGTGTTTTTATGGTGTTGTTTGTCATCGTTAGTAGTATGATAACCAAATAGAGATGAGCAAGCAACTACGTAAAAAGCACCTTTTCAAAAGAAAGAAGGACCACGCGATGTATTGTCTTCAAGGAAATTAGAGCAAGACCTTATTCAGCTATGAAGGCAAGAACTTACATGACTTGGTAGATCCACATTGGGGCCAATGTTGATCAACGACAATAACAAACAACAACAACAAAAAAGACCCAATCCAGCCATTACCTAGAAATGCAAAATGAGAGAACCTAAATTATTCGACCACTGGACAATTTTAAAAAACCGTCCGAAACAAAATAGTAGCATGTGATGAAAAAGCTCCGACATGTAGTGATAACTAGTTCCACATAGTGAAACCATCCCTGCCGCCATTGGGGGTTGATGAGTAGAACAAACAAAATTACCAGTAAAACCATCGTGTATGACACTCCGAAGCTGATATAAAATGTCTCTTTGTCTATGAAACCATCTTCTTTAGCTTTCATGTATGATTTTGTTGCTGAGCTATTAACATTAATGGTTGTTGAACAGTCATTACTCAATGGCAGTCCACACAGAAGATGGTTTCCATAGTAACTGCTTTCATCAAAAGCCCCGAATTGATTTTTATTTGGTATGGCTCCTGACAAGTCGTTGTAAGACACATTGAAGACTTCTAGAGAATTCAACTGAGTAAGCTCTTCAGGGATAGATCCAATCAAGTTGTTGTAGGAAAGGTCAATACTCTCTATCTTTGTGAGGCTCGACAATGACGTCGGTATATGTCCTATAAGCTTGTTATTGGACAAGTTCAGCACAAGCATGTCCTGCAAGATTGCAATCTCTGGGGGGATCTCCCCACTGAATTGGTTGCAAGAAAGATCTAGTCCTACCATTTTAAGGAGTGTGTAGCCTTTATAGGAATCAAATCTTCCTTTTGTTGTGAACCCGACTATATGTGAAACTCGAAATGCTCGTTCTTCCAATTCTTCAGAGAATAGCTTGGTGTGGCTTTTAATTGTCCTCACATAAGATGAAGGTAACCATCCTGTAATTGTAGTTCCCATCGGTGTTGAAATTGACTTATCAGCATATCCACTGGAGGAGAAATTCATGGGTCCCAAGCAACTAGGTAATGGACCAAACAGATTGTTTTCAGAAAGATCAATCATACTTAAGCTTTTCAAGCTACACAATTGCTTGGGAAAGGTTCCAACAAAGCTATTACCTCTCAGCAAAAGAATGCTCAATTGAGAGAGGTTACCTAACCAATAGGGTATGCTTCCAGAGAATTCATTTTCACTCAGATCCAAGGTCACCAAATGGGAGCTGTTAGAGAGCACATGCACAATTGAACCATTCAATTTGTTCCTATTCAAATGGATGTGACTCATCCGCTTTGACATAAAAAATGATTGTAGTGGACCAGAGAGATTGTTGTCAGACAAATCCAAATAGACAAGCCACTCAAGATTAAAGAGTTCTTGAGGGATGATGCCGTCCAATTGATTTTTAGACAAGTCAAGGGCCGCAAGCGAAGACAAGTTTGTAATCAATCTCGGAAGCTTGCCAATGAATAAGTTGTCGCTAAGGTCCAATGCCCACAAATTTACGAGGGAAGAAAGAAAAGAGAGACTTCCAGTGAACAAGTTGTGTTCTAACCGCAAAATTAACAAATCTAGTTTCATGCTATCGTTAGAAAACACAATTTCTCCTTGCAAGTTATTATCTGCTACGTTGAGCGTTTCGAATGATAAGGTACTCTCTAGTATCTGTACAGGTAGTCCCCCTGAGAAATTGTTGCTAGACAAGTCTAAGATATATAGGGATTTTATACCACCCAGTTTAGGTGGAATATTCCCTTCCAATATGTTGGCTGATAGATTAAGGCGGTGCAGATTTGGGACATTGAAACAAAATTCGGTCGTGAGCTCTCCTCTCATGCCGTTGTTGGATAGGTCCATCACCGAAAGATTAAAAAGGGTTATTGATGGAACCTCAAGTGTCGTAAAGGAGTTATTTCTCATGAGAAGCATTTCCAACTTAGTGTTGTTTTCCAACAACCAAGCTGGAAAGGGACCCAAAATGTCGTTCGAGGAGAGATCAATGACTCTCAGGTCATATTGATGATTGAGAAAGTCAAGAGAAGTCACTTTGAATCCTTTTAATAGACTATTTGCCATACTAAAAACCTTCAACTGGAGCCTTGGGATCAAAGATGCACCTTTGGTATCAATTGTTAGTTTGGTGTCATCGAGAAATAGCATCTTAAGTCTTGAATGGTTTGCATGTGGGCCAAGCGATGAGGGGATATCAAAATGGTTACCCGAAATGGAAAGAAATTCGAGTGAAGTAAGACTAGTGAGGGGAGATGAAGCGACATTATCTGTGAATTCATTGTCTTCAAGATTCAGAATCCGAATAGAGGTCATGTTTCGCCAGCATGTAGGAAGTCCACCAGTAATTCCGTTAATGCTAAGATCCAGCTCTTCTAGTTTTACCATATTGCATAAGCCTGTTATAGATATCATAAATCAATTCAACTCCAATGACATATATCGGTACATACATTCAAGTACATCAAAGGTCCATTTCATCTCTAGCTTTCATACTAAGAGATTAGGACTTACTCTGATCTGATATGTTGCCACTTAGACTGGTGTTGGACAATGACAACACTTTAAGAGATGTCAAAGGACCAAGGCTGGAAAGGATTCCCATGCTTGTGTTCAACAAAGAATAATCCAAGATGAGCCGTTCCAACTTATTGAAGTTATGGAAATCTTCCAAAAAAAAAAAAAAGAGAGAGATAACTGAACATCAAATTTCCTTACACAAGCATAATCATGAAATTCTGCAAAAATATCACGAGTGAATGGAACTTCTTTAATAAAAGCTTAGGTTCCGTTAGTTTTGCAAAAAATATGACTTTTTTGGAAAATATTTTCCAGCAAGTTATTTTCTAGAAAAATAACAATATTATTCCAATGTTCAGCTAAAATTTGAAAATTATATGGAAAATTTGATTTTATTTTCATACGTACACTCTTTTTAATAATAGTTTATTTTCATTTTCTATTTTTTTAAAAAAATCAATTTTCTTTTTCTTTTTTTTCTTTTTTCCCCCTTCTTGTTCAACTAATCACTAGCCACAAGTGTGGTCGAGATTGCCTGAGGCCGATGAGCTCGAGCCTTGGCCTTCGGCGAGCTTATCCCTCACCTATGGTTGGTCATCGATCATCACCATGGCCAGCGGCCAATTGAGGAAGAAGGAAACGAATAAGGAAAAAAAAAAAGAAAAAAAAGTTAAAAATCCCATTTTAAAAGAAGAAAAGAAAAAAGAAAAATAATAAAAAAGAGTGCATGGAGGAAAATAGATCTAGATGAAAGAAAGAGAATGGAAAATGATTTCCGTATTTTCCCCACTTTTGAAAATATTTTTTCCATTGAAGGAAAATGTTTTTTGTTAACTCATTCATTTTCCATGGCCGAAAGTAAGAAAATCTTGAAAACATTTCCTTGAAAATTATTTTTTGCAAAACGAACAAAGCGTTATTTTGATTATACATTCACTAACAAGGTTGACTAACCTTGGGCAGTTATCGTTCCTTCTATTGTACTATTTTGGAGAGAAAGGATCTTGAGGGATGACAATGCCCCTAATGCTTGTAGGATGGTCCCCACATCCTCCAAGTGGACACCATCTATGCAGAGTTCCTCTAAGTGGCTCAAGTTTTTATGCCTAGCAGTAAAATTCCAAGTAATTAACTTGCTTGGCAGTAGAGTTGTGAAAGCGCCCATGCAGATGCTTCGGGATAGAAATATTTTGATAAACAACATTTCTATATTGAAAGAGAAGGGGGTTGCAATATATGACTTCTTTATTCTCAACATGGCGCATATGTAAAGGTATTAAAGAGCCTGTATGCATGACTTGTGGGCCAGTTAGTTTAATTTATGAATAAAAATGAGGTTCCTGAATGAAAACTAAAACAGTACCTTCAGTAATAGCCGCTGCATCGACTTTATTATGACTTATGTCCAGCTCCTTTAAATTACTGAAACCACCTAATTTATCCACAAACATTGCTAACTCAAGTCAAGAATGGCTCCAACCAAAAAAAAAAAGTCAAGGATGGTGATTTTGTACAGAATTATGGACATAGAATAAGCTGGAGAAATTAACATTCACATGTAAAGTCCGAGTCAAATTGTTTGTTTTGTAGAATAGACACCTGAGAGTAGGAATTGTACCGAGAATGGGTAGAATAGAATTATTTAGAGAGTTGTAACTCAAGTCAAGCACCTCCAGTTTGCTCAGCTTGGAAGATAGCAAGTTTGGTTCTGCTAACAAACAACAAGAAGCAATCAAATCTACAGAAATCTATTCAAGTACATGCGCAAACAAGTATTGCCATTTCGGGGGAAATATGTCAAAGGCTTGTGGATAAATGATGACATGGACGTAACCATCTATAATGCAGGAAATGAATAAAACCGCAGAGTTGGTTAACATATAAGTTCATTAGAGAATGAGTTTCTCTTGCTTTATAGGAAATGAACGAACGGTGAATTTTTACCTTCTGGTGCAATCCATCCTCCCAAATAGTTGAAGGACAAGTCAAAGCTCTTGAGCTCTTCAAAGGGAAGAAGTAGAGAAGCATTTAGGTACCAAGTTTTGAAGCCGAAGCGGTAATATCTCGAATTAGAGAGCATCAGCTGAGTGACTCGTCCTGTGGTGGGGTTGCACTCAACACCTTCCCAGCTACAACAGTTGAAATATGATCCCCCAACGTCCACCCAATATGGCAGGTCCAATGTGGCATTAAGTGCTAAGAGTGCAACCCTTTCTTGTTCCCGACACCCATGAGAGCCACATAAACATGCGATACCCCAAACCACCACAAGCACCCATAGTGCTTTCTTTTTCATGATTGTAGATTCAAAAGACCAAACTTTATATGTATCACACTCTTGAGTTCTCTTTGCAAGTTAGAGCAATTTTATAGGAGTTCGGCGATGCTATGCTTGAGTATAGATGTTGTGGTCATGGCCAAAGTCTTGGTCATCTTTAGTGATGAATGTAGCTCAGCTCCTTTTGGTGACAAGGCTAATTAACGTGTGGGGTGGGGAATGTACCTTATGCAATGGCCAGATTTCATTGTGGGGAATTTTCCGAAAGTCTCTATTGGCATAATTTTTCTGCACGTTAAGTCTAGTCTAGTGTAGTAAACTCTTATAATTCATGTGACTAATTCAATCTTTGTCTAATGAACAGCACAGGTATTGTAATTCACTTGGTTCCCAGTTAGAGCCCAAGATGGTCTTGAACAATTAGAATGCAACTAAATGATGGTGACGTGAAAAATAGTAAATATTAAAGAATTATTCATAACGAACTGGTTTATTATTCAGGAAACTAACATTGGATGTAGATATGATGACGAGTTCACATAATTGCTTTTTTTATTGTTCAGCTCGACTAACTTATAATACTTATATTTTCAAGATAATGAAAATTACTAATCTGCAGCTTTCACACATTTCACACAAGAGAAAAGCGTGAGAGATTGCCTTTTGATTTCTCAAAATGCGGCTAATTTAGCTTAATGCATGTCCAGTTAACATTATTTGAATTGCTTCTAATGCAAGGGTGACAGTGGATTATCCCTACAAGTCCGTATGTATAAGTGAAACTTCACCAGAAAGTGTCTGGAAATTGGATGCTTCTAAACTTGGAAAATCTGTTAATTTACTTTGCACTGGGGGCCTTCAAGAGAAAGTGATCTTGACTAGAGGCATTTCAGAAGCAAACATATTGTAAAATTAATGTGAAAATTGAGAAGATATTGCTATTAAGTTAACGCAAAAACATTGAAGAAATAAATGGGGAACGACAAAGATACAAAATATTTACGAGATTTGATCCAAATATCGGTATCTATCCCAAGGAGAGTCAGTAACAAATAATTCACTATAGTTGGAGAATCGGAACTACAATCGCCCACATGCTTAAGCGTTTCCCACACCTAGATTAAGATTAAATCGAAACATATTTATAAATAAACAACTTAATTGGACGTAAAGTCACAACATAAATCACCCGTTTTTAAGCCCATAACAAAAACCTTCGCACGGTAAATTCAAGAACATCCATACGTTCTTTCTTTGATTCTTCATGTGGGGGCTCGATTTCTAAAGGAACCCACTATTTGGCTTCTCCAGGAAATGAAACCCAGAAAGCAAAACCTTACTTTTAATTTATTTTCTTTTCTCTAACCACTCCTGACCCCACACGTTTTCTTTTGTGCAACCGAAAGGAAAATTCCGAGTAGACAATTAAAGTCACAAAAAATTTGACCGTGAGAGTTCGTTGCTATTTTCTACTGGGGCCCTTGGTTGTTGTCCACAGAAAATATGGCCATGAAAGTTCATTGCTATTCTCTACTGGGCCCTCAGTGGTTGTCCATAGAAAATTTCTCTATCAATGTTCAATGTGCCGGTATCTACACGGTCCAGCCCCCAAATTGAACTCACATCTTTTTCTTGCCCAAGTCCAACCAATACACTCTCAAATTGGCCAAAGTATAGCACAAATACCAAAACTTAGCGGTAATTTTTTTATTAATATAACTCGCATACATGGCTTACCGGAGAGCTGATTCAGCAAAGAAGAGCCAAAATGACGTCGTTTTGTCTTGGATTTGAATTTTAATATGAATATAAATTAAATTAAATTTAGAACTTAAAAGAATAAGAAGAAGAAGAAAATTGCAGAAGGCTCTTTCAGCTAGGGTTGTGCAAACCCTTGTCGCGGCATCCCCATCGTCGTGGGGAAGGGCCAGCGATGGTGGGGAGAGGGCCCAACGACCCCAATGATCGGCAACGAAGGTCAGCAAGCCCTCACCTAGATTTGAGACGAGGGTCGCAGCCCTCCCCTAGATCTAGTGAGGGTCTCTAGCCCTCACCCAACCGGGCCAAGGGTCATTGCCCGCTTGACCTGCTATCAATTGGCCGGGGTCGCCAAGCCCTGGCCACCAGCGTTGGGAGGCGACGGAGAGGGATTGCACAACCCTTGCCCAACATCTTTTGCAATTTCTTCCTCTTCCCTTTTTTTTTTAAATTGATAATTTAGTTGTAAATTTAATTTAACTAATATTTATGTTAAAATTCAAATCTAAGGCCAAACAACATTGTTTTTGGCTTATCTAGTCAAGTCAGCATGCAAAATAACATCGTTTTCGGCTTATCTAATCACATCAGCTTGCACAACGATGTCGTTTTGCACTTGTATTACCGAAAAAATATCACGTCAGCGTTTTGACTGGATTTTTTCGTCGTTGACACTTGACTAATTCATTTTGCTCCAATTTTCTCACCTAAGTGTACATTTCCTAACTTTTGACACTTAAGCATCTCCCAATGCCAAGTTTTGACACTATAGGTGTCCAAGTGTCATCTTTTACATCCTAAGGTTTGGATGTACAAATAAAGGAAACTCTCCAATAGATATCCCATCAAAGAAAGATTTTTGTGGATTTCTTTGTTATCCAATCAGGCTAGATTGCATAATGGCTCAAAATCGAGATGTACTTTAACAATTATCTACCTTACCTCGACATTTGTAACAACTCAAAATGTTCATCACCCATGCCAATTCTCCTAATGCCCTAAAGGGTGTTCACTCTCTATAGATGACAATTATGCTCAAGTGAATTGCCACAAATTCAGGGATTGATGTCGATATTAGCTTACATCGGTGACATTGCTAATTAGTTGTCAATATACGACGACATATAGTTAACAATAATTTACAAAAATAATGAGGGCCATAGATTACTAGTTAAAGCTCAATAAAGAGTAAAATATGTTAAGGGCGTCAAAGAGCTGTTATGGATTTGAAATCACTAAAGAATCAAGCAAAGGAGATCGTGGAGAAACTAGCATGTGATTTTAAAGGAACAATCACTTGAAAGTAAGATCATGACATCATGATAATTTGGATACAAAACTTTTGAAGATGGAAGAACATGGCTACAACCGTTACAAAACTACTTAGAGATAATTATGGCACAATCATTATAATAACCATTGTTTGTGTACTGGAAAGCCCCCACACAAACAAACAAAAATGCAATCTTCAATTATCTTTAGTTCTAGAATGACTTGGTTGCGTTCAGTTCCGTTGAAGTGGTTATATTCCAAGCTTTGTTGTCAATTGAATTACGGTGCGGTTTCTTTTTGTACAGTTTCGTCTAAAGTGTGATATAATTTGTTTTCCTTATTCAATTGTGATAGAATTTGTTCAGAGTCACCACATAACCTACCTCCTTTAATTAAAAGACTTGTTTTCAATGAAAGATACTTCATTGCAGGATCAATTCTAGCGAAACAGGATGTGATGTGATGTCAAAAGCCAAATTATAAATTGCATAGTTAGGCCAATCATGATGACTAAAATTTTCAGAAGTGCAAATCAACAAATTACAAGCATTAAGATTGAGACATTCCGCATAATCGGAATAAAATTTCATTAAGATTTATGACCAAGAAGAGAATGTTTTACATGGCGAGTGTTTATAATGTTTGATAATAATATAAACTAGAAAACACATGCCCTCATATATGGTTCTCAATTTATTAGATATTCATATTTTTCTAGTAATTGAGCCCCATAATTAAGGGCATGTGTTTCCTAGTTTATTTTTATATTTCAAGCATTATAAACAATTTCCATGTAAAACTTGCCTTCTTGGTCATAAATCTTAGGCTGCATTTGATTGTCAGGGTAAAATTGAGATAGGATGGGATAAAGTGAGATACCACATCCTCCGGATAATAAAGATAGACAAATCTAATCCTATAAAATCTTTGGTACACTTTAAGATAAGATTTAAAAATAAATGAAATATTCAATTAATTAGAAAATTAAATTAATTAAAAGCTATGGAAAAACCCTAGATCTAGGAATTCTGGCCACCGCCTCTGCTTGACTAGCGATTGAAGACACGACCACCATGGAAGATTTCATTCCTGATATTGTGCGAGAAGAAGAACAAGAAGAAGCAAAGAGTCCATGGTGTGATCTCACTCTCGATCTACTCGATTTGGTGCTGTTGCGCCTTTCGGCCCCGGACGTTTCCTCCTTCCGGTGGGTGTGCACGACGTGGCACACCCCGTCCTCCGCCCCCTGCCTCCCTCCGCCGACTTCTTCCGCCCTAGCACGCCGATCTTGGCGACTGTGCACGACAACTTCTGCACTTTCTTCGACCCCATGCGCAAAAGCGAAGCTCGCTGGGTCGCGGCTCCATCGCGGCAAGCGTGGGGATAGGCTGCTTCTGACCTGTGGCACGCAGGAGGTGTTCTTCTTCAACGTCTCTGTGCGGGTCACGGTGCCGCTCCCCGACCTCGACAAGCACAACGTCGATGATGCAGATGACTAAGAGAAAACTTCCAGATAGAACGGTTGGGTTGATTTGACGTGGATGCCTACCATTTCTTCTCTTTTGATAAATCTTTTTTTAAAAAAAGAAAATTTCTTATTCAATTTGAGTTTATTCCACCCTTTTTTATCCAGCATTTTTTTTACGATTTATCCGGATTTATTCGGGTCAAAGGACGTTCTCAGATACGGACTAGAATAGCAAATTATCCTATTCGGACTCAAATCTAAATTATTAGATGCATAAAGCACTTATCAAAAAGGGTAGAAAATTTATACTGGTGTAGATTTTAGGGAGCTTACAAAACTTCATTTTAGGTTTAACCTGCATCTTCAAACAATCCAACTAGGTTTTCGGGAATTGGAACTATAAGAGCTCCGTCCTTCTTGGAAATTGCAAATGGAGACCGTTGATAACCTCCATGTCGTGCAGTAGACTCCAATTATTAAAAGTGGGTGTTAACAGAGTGCAAACATCAAACAAATAGGAAAACAAGGTAAAGTCCAAAATTACAATCATGGTCATAAAAACTTGTTCTTGCCTAGTGAACAATCTCTTTTAATCTTTGTCAAACGATCAAAAAAGAAGACGCTAATATACTTAACTTTTACTATAAGAATTAACACAAGAATCTCATCTATCCACTACAATGCTTGGCATATCTTGTGAATCTTTCAATCTTCGTGCCACGTACATCTTAAACACGTCTACCTGCAACAAAGAAGAAACAAAAAAGGAAAAATCGCTCATGATAATGAAAGGGAATTGATAAGAAACAGAAGAAGTTGATGAAATTGCAAGAAAATCAATAAATACTCGCACAATATCTTTTTGCCCATGCCGTGTTGATATCGATAAAAAGAATGAACTCTGATCGGATCAGTGATTTACCAAAAAAATAAGTAAAGCAAATTTGCCGTGAGAAGAATTTTTTTGGTAGATCACTGCCCAAACAGAGGTCCATCTCTAATCACTTTGCTTGAATAGCGCCTTTCTTTTGCTTTTGTGAATGATAAGTTTGATAGAAATCATCAATATTTATAGCCTATGAATCACTCATTACCAAAATAAGATAGCATCGCTGACCTATGTACTTACCTTTCACCACGCTGGATAATATGCAATCTAATGATGACTCAAAATGGTTTGGATTAGTTGCCAATCATGCAATGTCAATTATTGGGTTGGAATTTAAGTCATGGCGATCCTCCTAATTATATTCTTGCTAAGTTAGTGAATATAAGCAAGAAATAATCGATTTCGTTTAACGTTAGCTTTGCATTTTTATAGGCCGTGAGCGATGGAAGCGAAGAAACTCGGTGCATTCCAATTTTTGACATGTAATAATCATGGAAATGGCCATGCTCTTTGTCTATAATTATCATTTCTATTGTTCTCAATTCCAGAATGGCCATGAAGTCTAAGGCCAACATAATGTGTCCATGTTGTCACGTCTTGGTAATTTTTTGCTCCACGGGTATTTTCTAGGAGGAGATAAATGGGGGTGTTTGGCAAAAAAAATTTCAAACTCCCTTTGCAAAATGTCAGCCTTGACAAGGCTGAAAGCCCAACGCAGGTTGGGGGCTACTTTGGGCTTTCAGCATGCTGAGAATGCTGAGCTGAGAGGCTAAAAAAAAAATTTCTTCCCAAAGTATCCTCGTTGCTTTTTCGTTTTTCCGGTTTTGCCCTCACTATTCATCATCATCTTCTTCTTCTCCGCAAGGGGTCGCCGACGAAGGACAGGTAGTCGCTAGCGAACGCCACCCAAACAACTGTCATCGAGGGGTGGCGCGACCAATGCACCATTTGGATCGCGGCGAGGTCTAGGTCGCACGACTAGGGCGGCGAGGTCGCATGACCCCACCGTGACCCAGATCCGGGGCAGCGAGGTCCTCCCGCGACCTCGCCCCGGATCTAGGTCGCCGAAGGTCGTGGCGGCATTGCGCGACCTCGCTGCCCCAAATCTGGGGTCGCCAGAGGTCGCGGCGGCATCACGCGACCTCACCGCCCCAGATCAAAATTTACTCCCGGGAACAGAATTATTACCAAGCGCACCCTTATAGTGTGGATTTGTTCGCAATTTTAGTCGATTTGAAACCTCATACTAAGTGAAACGAGCCTCAAGCTCATACTGAATATTCATTAGTATACAATTGACGGTAAATTTTAGAAAACATCACACATCACATTGATAATGCTTGCGATGAGTAACATAGGTTTATCTTTGCCATAAACAAAGTCACAATAAAAAGAGGTAGTGACGTGTTTTCTTTTAGTATGGATTTATTCGCAATTTTAGTCGATTTGAAACCACTAGTGTCAAACTCATACTAAGTGAAGCGAGCCTCAAGCTCATACTGAATAAGAAACTGAATATTCATTAGTATACAATTGACGGTAAATTTTAGAAAACATCATCACATCACATTGATAATACTTCCAATGAGTGACATAGGTTTATCTTTGTCATAAACAAAGTCATAATAAAAAAGGGTAATGACGTGGATAATGTTTTTCAGCTTTTCTTTATGATTCAACATCATCTCTTGATTTTTTCTAATTCAACTTAATTCCTAAACTTTTAAAATTTTGCTCAAAGTCGTTCCGTTAAAAAAATAATAATAATAAGAGATTAGCTCAAATGCTAGCGCTGTTAACTTTCCGTCGAATTTTCATAATGGTATGTCCACATTAGCAATGTCTCTTATTTGGGGCACAATGTTTGAAATCTAAGGCAATTGCTACCCCTTATAGAGGGATGAAACTTTTGTGATGATGGTTATAGCAAGGGAGGGACAAGGCGTTGCGGTGGTCGTGGCGATGTCGTGGCCGCAGGCCAGCGACAAGGTAGCAGTGATGAACGACAACAATGATAGTGGTGTGGACGACATCAATGCCTAAAGAAGAAAGGGGAGAGATGGAAGGATTAATTAATGTTAGCACCAAAAATTGGCTTAATGGGCCATGGATAGATAGCAAAGTCCACCAAGCCCAATACGCAAAAAGAAAAGGTCTATAATAGCTTGGGCAAAACTTGTTGTCGAGGATACCAATAGATCGGTGCCAAGTATCACCCATGAGCAAAAGGATAAATAGGAAGGGCAGTTTCTAAAGTATTCAATACCGATGACACGGCGGATAAGACGATACGGTTATCAGCGCAATACTGAAGATTCTGGAAAATTTGAAATTGAAGTGATAACAGTAGGAAGACGGATTTTCACAACACTAGATTATAAATAACCGAGAAAACATCATTATAAGAGATCGCACATTTTGCATAAGAAACTTCAATACACTTAGTTTCAACTATCTTTACTTATCATTGTTTTCGCATTTACTTTTGATTACTTTAGCTTTATCCTTTATTTTATCGTAATTTCATTAGAATACATTACTTCCTTTCCAAAATGACACAAAACCCGATACAAACCATAAAACCGAAGAAACCTCTGCTTTGATGAAAGATATTTGATTCGAAAACCGTCTCAGCCAAACAATTAACCTTATAGCACAGGCGCAAAAAAAAACAAAAAATAAAAAGCGATTTTGCACCCTATTGATTTGATTGTTAATGATAAGAGTGGGCAGTTATGTATTTGGACTGAATGTTTTTTGGTTTTGTACCAAGAATGGTTTTGACCACATGCCACGGATGATAAAAAGATTCTTAAGGAGCACTACATGTAGATTGAAGTTTTCTTCATCTGTGTTCTTTTTCGACTTTTGGGTAAGTTTGGATGTGACGTTGAAACACTATGTCATAAATTGTATAGACAGGTCTATTGTGATTATCACAATTTTCGGAAGTTCAAATCATCAAATTACAAGCATTAAGATCGAGACATTATAATTGGCAGAAAAATTCTCTAAGATTTATTATCAAAAAGAAAACGTTTCACATGGCAACTGTTTAAAATGCTTGAAATTTAAAAATAAATTGGGAAACATGAGTCCTTAAATATGGTGCTGAATTAGTAGATACTCATATTTTCTTTCCTTTTCCTTCGCGAAAGGGATTGAAAATTTATGTTTGTGTAATTTTTACAGAACTTACAAAAACTCATTTTAGTATAGATTGGATCTTCAACAAATCAACCAAGTCTTTGGGAATTAGAAATACAAGAGATCGTCCTTCTGGGACGTTGCAAATGCAAACCGTCGATAACATGATCATAAAAGAAAATAAAATGAACTCAACTTCCACTGTAAGATTTGATACAATATTCCCATTAATCCATAACGATGTTTGGCATATCTTGTGAATTTTTCGATCCTCGTGCGACGTACATGTTGGACACTTCTACCTGCAAGGGAAGGAATAAAAGGTAATGCATCACTCATTACAATGAAAGAGAATTGAATAAGAAATCGAAGAACATGGGAAACAACAAGAAAATCAACAGATCTTCAATTAGCGTTCTCTCTAGTTGCAGGTGACTGAGGTACA
Organism: Eucalyptus pauciflora; assembly: GCA_007663325.1. Taxonomy (NCBI): domain Eukaryota; kingdom Viridiplantae; phylum Streptophyta; class Magnoliopsida; order Myrtales; family Myrtaceae; genus Eucalyptus; species Eucalyptus pauciflora. Next base: position 3,790,506 of record VMYD01000404.1, read on the forward strand.
TCATATGGCATCTTTTCACACTGCCATGTTGATGTTGACAAAAGGGATGAACTCTGATCGGATCAGTGATTTACCAAAAAATTAGCAAAGCAAAAAATGCTTTCAAAATAAATTTTCCGATAAGTCACTGCCCGAACAAAGGTACATCCCTATCACTTTGCTTGAATAGAGCTTTCTTTTACTTCTGTGAATGATCAATTTGATGGGAATCATCCATATTTATAGCCTGTACATCACTCATTACCTAAATAAGAATAGTGTCGTTGACCTATGCGCTTACATAATCATGTTGGACCATATGTCAACCTAATCATGACTTTGGATTAGTTGCCCATAATGCCATGTCCAATAGTTTATTGCATTTTAATTCATGTCGATCTTCCTAAATAAATGCTTTCTAAGTTTTTTTTTTTTTGGTCAGTAAATGCTTTCTAAGTTAAGTGTGATATATACGAGTAATGATTGATTCCGTTTGGTACTAAATTCACATTTTATTAGCCGCGAGTTGTAAGTGCAAAGAACTCGCTCCATTCCAATTATACAAGTAATAGGCATGAAAATTGCACTAGTTTTGATCTATTCTGGCAATCGCAACAGATCGCATTATTTTCAATCTCAAAATGCAAGCAAGACCAATAAGAAAGCTGTTGGAAAAAGTATTAGAATACATAAAATAATAATAATAATTATTGGAAATACATTACACAAGATTAGAAAATAAAAGAAATGTCCGAGGCGTGCAAACATTGTCCTTAAGGATAATTCCACCATTCGAAGTACGAAACTCGGTGCGTAAGGCTTCAACGGCTATCCTCCAAAGATACAACAGACCCTCCTCTATACTCCGCACTAAATATTAGAAGGAAACAAAACAACTTTTGTGTATAACCCAGCAAAAAGAAAAGGAAAGATATGAGAACATATTATGTCTTCAAATATTGTGGTTTGAAGTTTAATTTATATTTAAACAAGAAAATGAGAGTCTTTAGGAGATCGTTATAAATCAATTGGTAATTAGAAAGATGACCCTTATAAATTAATGAAGAGTTTATGAAGTATAAATCAAAAGTTATAAAGCCGTTAGACGACCGTTATACAACCATTAGAAAGCCGTTATATGACCGTTAAAAAAAAGCGTTACAAAGATGACTTTCATGACGTTGAAATCTAAGGCAATTGCTACCCCTTATAGAGGGATGAAACTTTTGTGATGATGGTTATAGCAAGGGAGGGACAAGGCGTTGCGGTGGTCGTGGCGATGTTGTGGCCGCAGGCCAGCGACAAGGTAGCAGTGATGAACGACAACAATGATAGTGGTGTGGACGACATCAATGCCTAAAGAAGAAAGGGGAGAGATGGAAGGATTAATTAATGTTAGCACCAAAAACTGGCTTAATGGGCCATGGATAGATAGCAAAGTCCACCAAGCCCAATACGCAAAAAGAAAAGGTCTATAATAGCTTGGGCAAAACTCGCTGTCGAGGATACCAATAGTTCGGTGCCAAGTATCACCCATGAGCAAAAGGATAAATAGGAAGGGCAGTTTCTAAAGTATTCAATACCGACGGCACGGCGGATAAGACGATGCGGTTATCAGCTCAATACTGAAGATTCTGGAAAATTTGAAATTGAAGTGATAACAGTAGGAAGACGGATTTTCACAACACTAGATTATAAATAACCGAGAAAACATCATTATAAGAGATCGCACATTTTGCAGAAGAAACTTCCATACACTTAGTTTCAACTATCTTTACTTATCATTGTTTTCGCATTTACTTTTGATTACTTTAGCTTTATCCTTTATTTTATCGTAATGGCGTTAGAATCTGTTACTTTCTTTTTGAAATGACACAAAACCCGATACAAACCATAAAACCGAAGAAACCTATGCTTTGATGAAAGATGTTTGATTCGAAAACCGTCTCAACCAAACAATTAACCTTATACCACAGGTGCAAAAAAAACAAAAAAAAACAAAAAGCGATTTTGCACCCTATTGATTTGATTGTTAATGATAAGAGTGGGCAGTTATGTATTTGGACTGAATGTTTTTTGGTTTTGTACCAAGAATGGTTTTGACCACATGCCACGGATGATAAAAAGATTCTTAAGGAGCACTACATGTAGATTGAAGTTTTCTTCATCTGTGTTCTTTTTCGACTTTTGGGTAAGTTTGGATGTGACGTTGAAACACTATGTCATAAATTGTATAGACAGGTCTATTGTGATTATCACAATTTTCGGAAGTTCAAATCATCAAATTACAAGCATTAAGATCGAGACATTATAATTGGCAGAAAAATTCTCTAAGATTTATTATCAAAAAGAAAACGTTTCACATGGCAACTGTTTAAAATGCTTGAAATTTAAAAATAAATTGGGAAACATGAGTCCTTAAATATGGTGCTGAATTAGTAGATACTCATATTTTCTTTCCTTTTCCTTCGCGAAAGGGATTGAAAATTTATGTTTGTGTAATTTTTACAGAACTTACAAAAACTCATTTTAGTATAGATTGGATCTTCAACAAATCAACCAAGTCTTTGGGAATTAGAAATACAAGAGATCGTCCTTCTGGGACGTTGCAAATGCAAACCGTCGATAACATGATCATAAAAGAAAATAAAATGAACTCAACTTCCACTGTAAGATTTGATACAATATTCCCATTAATCCATAACGATGTTTGGCATATCTTGTGAATTTTTCGATCCTCGTGCGACGTACATGTTGGACACTTCTACCTGCAAGGGAAGGAATAAAAGGTAATGCATCACTCATTACAATGAAAGAGAATTGAATAAGAAATCGAAGAACATGGGAAACAACAAGAAAATCAACAGATCTTCAATTAGCGTTCTCTCTAGTTGCAGGTGACTGAGGTACATCATATGGCATCTTTTCACACTGCCATGTTGATGTTGACAAAAGGGATGAACTCTGATCGGATCAGTGATTTACCAAAAAATTAGCAAAGCAAAAAATGCTTTCAAAATAAATTTTCCGATAAGTCACTGCCCGAACAAAGGTACATCCCTATCACTTTGCTTGAATAGAGCTTTCTTTTACTTCTGTGAATGATCAATTTGATGGGAATCATCCATATTTATAGCCTGTACATCACTCATTACCTAAATAAGAATAGTGCCGTTGACCTATGCGCTTACATAATCATGTTGGACCATATGTCAACCTAATCATGACTTTGGATTAGTTGCCCATAATGCCATGTCCAATAGTTTATTGCATTTTAATTCATGTCGATCTTCCTAAATAAATGCTTTCTAAGTTGTTTTTTTTGGTCAGTAAATGCTTTCTAAGTTAAGTGTGATATATACGAGTAATGATTGATTCCGTTTGGTACTAAATTCACATTTTATTAGCCGCGAGTTGTAAGTGCAAAGAACTCGCTCCATTCCAATTATACAAGTAATAGGCATGAAAATTGCCCTAGTTTTGATCTATTCTGGCAATCGCAACAGATCGCATTATTTTCAATTTCAAAATGCAAGCAAGACCAATAAGAAAGCTGTTGGAAAAAGTATTAGAATACATAAAATAATAATAATTATTGGAAATACATTACACAAGATTAGAAAATAAAAGAAATGTCCGAGGCGTGCAAACATTGTCCTTAAGGATAATTCCACCATTCGAAGTACGAAACTCGGTGCGTAAGGCTTCAACGGCTATCCTCCAAAGATACAACAGACCTTCCTCTATACTCCGCACTAAATATTAGAAGGAAACAAAACAACTTTTGTGTATAACCCAGCAAAAAGAAAAGGAAAGATATGAGAACATATTATGTCTTCAAATATTGTGGTTTGAAGTTTAATTTATATTTAAACAAGAAAATGAGAGTCTTTAGGAGATCGTTATAAATCAATTGGTAATTAAAAAGATGACCGTTATAAAATAATGAAGAGTTTATGAAGTAATAAATCAAAAGTTATAAAGCCGTTAAACGACCGTTATACAACCATTAGAAAGCCGTTATATGACCGTTAAAAAAAAGCGTTACAAAGATGACTTTCATGACGTTGAAATCTAAGGCAATTGCTACCCCTTATAGAGGGACGAAACTTTTGTGATGATGGTTATAGCAAGGGAGGGACAAGGCGTTGCGGTGGTCGTGGCGATGTCGTGGCCGCAGGCCAGCAACAAGGTAGCAGTGATGAACGACAACAATGATAGTGGTGTGGACGACATCAATGCCTAAAGAAGAAAGGGGAGAGATGGAAGGATTAATTAATGTTAGCACCAAAAATTGGCTTAATGGGCCATGGATAGATAGCAAAGTCCACAAAGCCCAATACGCAAAAAGAAAAGGTCTATAATAGCTTGGGCAAAACTCGCTGTCGAGGATACCAATAGTTCGGTGCCAAGTATCACCCATGAGCAAAAGGATAAATAGGAAGGGCAATTTCTAAAGTATTCAATACCGACGACACGGCGGATAAGACAATGCGATTATCAGCTCAATACTAAAGATTCTGGAAAATTTGAAATTGAAGTGATAACAGTAGGAAGACGGATTTTCACAACACTAGATTATAAATAACCGAGAAAACATCATTATAAGAGATCGCACATTTTGCAGAAGAAACTTCAATACACTTAGTTTCAACTATCTTTACTTATCATTGTTTTCGCATTTACTTTTGATTACTTTAGCTTTATCCTTTATTTTATCGTAATTGCATTAGAATCTGTTACTTTCTTTTTGAAATGACACAAAACCCGATTCAAACCATAAAACCGAAGAAACCTATGCTTTGATGAAAGATGTTTGATTCGAAAACCGTCTCAACCAAACAATTAACCTTATACCACAGGTGCAAAAAAAACAAAAAACAAAAAGCGATTTTGCACCCTATTGATTTCATTGTTAATGATAAGAGTGGGCAGTTATGTATTTAGACTGAATGTTTTTTGGTTTTGTACCAAGAATGGTTTTGACCACATGCCACGGATGATAAAAAGATTCTTAAGGAGCACTACATGTAGCTTGAAGTTTTCTTCATCTGTGTTCTTTTTCGACTTTTGGGTAAGTTTCGATGTGACGTTGAAACACTATGTCATAAATTGTATAGACAGGTCTATTGTGATTATTACAATTTTCGGGAGTTCAAATCATCAAATTACAAGCATTAAGATCGAGACATTATAATTGGCAGAAAAATTCTCTAAGATTTATTATCAAAAAGAAAACGTTTCACATGGCAACTGTTTAAAATGCTTGAAATTTAAAAATAAACTGGGAAACACGAGTCCTTAAATATGGTGCTGAATTAGTAGATACTCATATTTCCTTTCCTTTTCCTTCGCGAAAGGGATTGAAAATTTATATTAGTGTAGTTTTTACAGAACTTAAAAAAAAAAAAAAATACTCATCTTAGTATAGATTGGATCTTCAACAAATCAACCATGTCTTTGGGAATTAGAAATACAAGAGATCGTCCTTCTGGGACGTTGCAAATGCAGACCGTCGATAACATGATCATAAAAGAAAATAAAATGAACTCAACTTCCACTATAAGATTTGATACAATATTCTCATTAATCCATAACGATGTTTGGCATATCTTGTGAATTTTTCGATCCTCGTGCGACGTACATGTTGGACACTTCTACCTGCAAGGGAAGGAATAAAAGGTAATGCATCACTCATTACAATGAAAGAGAATTGAATAAGAAATCGAAGAACATGGGAAACAACAAGAAAATCAACAGATCTTCAATTAGCGTTCTCTCTAGTTGCAGGTGACTGAGGTACATCATATGGCATCTTTTCACACAGCCATGTTGATGTTGACAAAAGGGATGAACTTTGATCGGATCAGTGATTTACCAAAAAATTACCAAAGCAAAAAATGCTTTCAAAATAAATTTTCTGATAAGTCACTGCCCGAACAAAGGTACATCCCTATCACTTTGCTTGAATAGAGCTTTCTTTTACTTCTGTGAATGATCAATTTGATGGGAATCATCCATATTTATAGCCTGTACATCACTCATTACCTAAATAAGAATAGTGCCGTTGACCTATGCGCTTACATAATCATGTTGGACCATATGTCAACCTAATCATGACTTTGGATTAGTTGCCCATAATGCCATGTCCAATAGTTTATTGCATTTTAATTCATGTCGATCTTCCTAAATAAATGCTTTCTAAGTTGTTTTTTTTGGTCAGTAAATGCTTTCTAAGTTAAGTGTGATATATACGAGTAATGATTGATTCCGTTTGGTACTAAATTCCCATTTTATTAGCCGCGAGTTGTAAGTGCAAAGAACTCGCTCCATTCCAATTATACAAGTAATAGGAATGAAAATTGCCCTAGTTTTGATCTATTCTGGCAATCGCAACAGATCGCATTATTTTCAATTTCAAAATGCAAGCAAGACCAATAAGAAAGCTGTTGGAAAAAGTATTAGAATGCATAAAATAATAATAATTATTGGAAATACATTACACAAGATTAGAAAATAAAAGAAATGTCCGAGGCGTGCAAACATTGTCCTTAAGGATAATTCCACCATTCGAAGTACGAAACTCGGTGCGTAAGGCTTCAACGGCTATCCTCCAAAGATACAACAGACCTTCCTCTATACTCCGCACTAAATATTAGAAGGAAACAAAACAACTTTTGTGTATAACCCAGCAAAAAGAAAAGGAAAGATATGAGAACATATTATGTCTTCAAATATTGTGGTTTGAAGTTTAATTTATATTTAAACAAGAAAATGAGAGTCTTTAGGAGATCGTTATAAATCAATTGGTAATTAAAAAGATGACCGTTATAAAATAATGAAGATTTTATGAAGTAATAAATCAAAAGTTATAATGCCGTTAGACGACCGTTATACAACCATTAGAAAGCCGTTATATGACCGTTAAAAAAAAGCGTTACAAAGATGACTTTCATGACGTTGAAATCTAAGGCAATTGCTACCCCTTATAGAGGGATGAAACTTTTGTGATTGTTGACACCTAAAATTTTGGGATTTGATTTTGCTAAATTAAAAAAAATAAAAAATAAAAAAAATCATATGGCATATAGGTTTAGGAAAAATTTATTTTTTGTTATATTTTGTTAAGATTTTTCATAGATTTAGGTAATATACATCGAAAGATGCATTTTTTGTGCAAAGGGGAATTTTTTCTATCAAATATGCAAAAAATATTACACGGGGTGAAACGATATATTCAATGGAATTTTACGTGAGCAAAATTGCCAATGAAATATACCACAATGATACATTTTTTTGGTGTAGAAAAGGGTCATGTACGGTAAAGAAAAAGGGGAGGGCTTTTCATTCGGTTCTTTGGGGGAGTTCTTCTTTGTTTTTTTTTAGAGAGAGAGTCGTGGAAATCAAAAAGTGAAAGGAGTTGCCGTCCGTGGGTTCTCTCGATTTTTTAAAGAAAAATTTGCCAAAAGAAATAGAGATTTTGTGACTTTTTCCTTCTGCAAAAAGTGTTGCAGAAAGGAAAAAGGAAAAGAAGCAGCGGCAGAGAGGAGTACACGTGAAGGGACAGACCAGCAGGGAGAAAAGAACACAAAACAAAAAGAGATAAAAAAAAAAAACAAAAGAGGAGGTCCTGTTCATCTTCCTCGGGGAGCCGACGCCCTCCGCCTGCCGCCCGAGTCGCCGGTCCCTGCCGCCGCCGTTCCTCCGAGCACCACCGTGCCAGGCGACCCACGGTCTCCGAGCACCTTCCCACGCCACCACACCTCTGCCGACGCCCCGAGGTCCGTCCCGACGCACAGCCCGCGACTCGCGCCGATCGCTCGCCTGCAAGTCATCCCCGGACGAGCCCCTGCTCCGCGCTGACGCTGCCCAGCTCCGCCTCGCACCACTCCACCTGCTGCCCACCAAACTGCGAGCCGCGCCCATGTCGCTCGCCCGCCGCGCGAGCCCTTCCGTCCGAGCGCCTCTCACCCGCGTCAGCCCCCGTGCCGGATTCGCCCGCCAGCAGCGCTGTCCCGCCGTCCTGCCTGGACCCACTGACCCGCGACTCCGCCTCCACGCTGCTCGACCCCAAGCCGCTCACCGTGCGAACCCGATCCAATCACGCCGGAGCTCCGACGTCGGTGATTCCCCTTGCCGTGCCAAGGAACGTGCTACCCCCTTATCTTCCTTAGGTAGTTTTTCTTTGATTTTTTTATTTTTAGGTTATTTTACTTTACTTTTAGTTAATTTTATCATTAGTGTTTAAAGTGAATTTTGTGAGGTGAGTTTTAGTTATAATTGTTATAGGCATTATCCATAGGAATTGTTCCTAAAGTTATTGTAATTATTTAATTTGACCCGTAAAACGTCGGGTCATCTTTTTAATTATGATAATTTTTGGGGTTTGTCTATGATATATTAACTGTTGAATTAATCTAATTATTAATTTGATCCATAAGATTTCGGATTAGATTTTTAATTATTTTGATTTCTTGTCATGATGTTCAGGGTTAAAATATTCGTTAATTTGACCCGTGAGATAACGGGTTATTTTTTCGTTTATTTTGATCCTTTATTTGTTTGAATATCTTGCTTGTTAGATTTAATGTTTGTTTTAGATTATCACTAAGAAAAATCAAAAAGATGTTTGGATTAGGATTTCAATTGATTCTAGAATAATTCTGGTTATTTTGCATATCTAGAATATGGATTTTATTTCGAATTTAGAAAACACAAAAAATGCATTCATTTAAGTTGTTAGTTTTTTTATTTGAATTGCACGTTTAGTTATGTGTTAGTTTTAATTTCGAATTTCATAAAGAAAAACAAAAAAAGTCATTGTGCATATTAGGTCGGAATTGCATGTTTCATCTTTAATTTAGATCATCTTTAGGATAGATTGCATTTTAAAAATAGGAACATCAAATGCACGTCATTTAGTTTTTATTAAGTTCATTTAATTAGGACCTTCATGTCATTAGACCAAGTCATTTAATAAATGTCACGTGACATATAGCTCGCATATTAAATTGCATTTTGCATGTCATTTTGGTTGAGATAATTTTGTATGTCATTGCATCGCATTGCATGTTATTATAATTAGATCATTTAGATTGCATTTAATTATTGCATTTCTTCATGTCATATAGTTTAGGTCATGCCGTCATGTCATATTAGGTTATTAGCATGCATCGCATGATTTTCATCAAAAAAAGTGAAAACAAAAAAATTGAAATTGCGTGTTAATTAGAAATCATATCTAGGATTGTCTATATGATTTTTGATCTAACAACGCAGATGCTTTCGTTGCTTTAAGGTATGTCCTGCATTATTTTATTCGTTTTCTCGGATGTTAAATTGGTTGTTTGTGCACTCGCATGATTGCCTCACACGTTAGGAAAATGAATCAAAATCAGATCAAGCTGCTTGCAAAACATTTTTTTTGAAAATTAAAAAGAAATGGTACCGAAAGGGCACTAGGATAGTCTAGTGTAATCAAGTCCCCGTACCCTTAGTCTCTGGTTCGTAGGAGTAAGATAATCCTCCCGTTATTTTACTTAGGTGTCTAATCGACCTACCCCAAATTGATTAGTGGCGACTCCTAGATAATAATCTTTTGCATGTTAAAACCCTAAGTCGCGATTTGGTATGGGCTTGGGAGAGCCCGAGCTAAGCTTAAAGGTTTAGTAGTCCATCAACCTAGTTTTAGGTGACAAACCCGAAAAATTGGGTCGCGACAGCTTGGCGACTCCACTGGAGACATAAGTTTGAAATTCTTAGTGGACTTAGGCCAATTTTCTTTTTTGAAAAATGTTTTTGTTTGGCAGCAAGGATCCCAGGTACGTCCCTAACATTTTTAAGGTGTTAAATGTTCTTGCAGATGGGAGGTATAAGGGGAGTAGTCTTTGCTAAACCTTTGTCTTGCAGGTTGGAGTGTGGAATGAATGATTTATTTTTTCCAATTAGAAGTGTTGTTTGCATTTAAATTGTTGTGCATGCTTTATTGCTTTAGCACCACACTATTTGCACACACAACCTGCGGTCTGACCTGGGCTGCGATAGGATTTCTAGGATGGTGTTGAGAAGTATTCTTCCTCCAAAGCGAGACTGCTATGTAGAGGTTGACCTTCTCTTCCCCGAAAGTTTTTCATGGTGTCGAAATGTGTTTTGTCCATATCCGCGAGACTGCGTGACTATTGGACATTCCATTCGACTGAGCCCGGAGTTAAGAGGACCTGAAGTTAATGCGAGACTGCAACAATCAGATCACCCTCCTAGCTCCACTTTGTTAAGCCTTTTAGATAGAAATCGAACCTCACGTCTCATGCGATGTGTCTATGTGATTGTCATCTATTTTCGGTGAAAGTAAGTTGTCTAAATTTTTGCAATTTACTTACTTTATTGTAATTTTTGTCAGCCCATGACATTAGGTTTCGTCGTTAGTTTTGTTTTATATGCAATGGGGAAAACCGACGCGCAATTCATTTCCACTCCCAAAAAAGAGCTCAAGATGTGGTTGGACCAGCTAGATCAAGATGGCCAGAGATATGTGAAAGCTAGGATTCCCCGACTTCTCCCATTGCTAGAGATCAATGTCCACTCTGGTGTGATACAAGCGCTCCCTCATTTCTGGCGTCCACAGACTTCCACCTTCATATTTGGTGAGTTCAAGCTGACTCCAACACTTGAAGAATATAGTGTTGCCATTGGAATGCCTTTGGAAAAGGAACTCGTTAGACCGCCTATCGGCATAGATTCTATTTCTGAATTATCACAGTTTTTAGAAATTGAAACCGAAAGAGTAAGGAAGGTTGTCAAAGCCAATTGTTTGGCATGCCCTTTCTCATTTTTGGAAGAGTGTTTTGCAAATCAACCAATGATTTTAAAAGCTAGGATCTTCATATTAGCATTTTTCGGACTAATCGTTTTTCCTTATCGAAGAAATGCTATTAATCCTTCAATTTCATATGTGGTTAATTGTGTTTGCAATGGTTTAAATTATGTTAATATGGTTTTAGCTGAAACATTTTTGTCATTAAACCGTTTCAAACAAAATGAGGAAAAGACCATGCGTGCGTGCCCTCCCTGAACTTTTGCAAATATGGTTTTTCTCACACATAAAAGGTTTTGGGCACCTTATGAAACAACTTAAGATTGATGATTTAAGGCATCCCATACAAAAATTTGCGGTCTTGGAACATTTTTCTCCGAATAAACAATATGCCCGTTGGGTTAATTTTTTGAGAAATCCTAGGCCCAAGGCATTCCTATGGCATACTAAATGGCTTCATGTTGAGGAGGCCCGTTTCTCTCACAAGTATAATGGGCCAATTCCGTTGCTGGGCCTTTCTGGTGCTACCTCCTATTACCCATATCGGGTGGCCCGTCAGTACAGAGCTCTTCAAGAAGTTCCTCCACTCCTCAAGACAGAGTTATTCCAAGTCCGTTTTGTCCGTACGGACTATGATTATTTCAACGAGGTCCAGATGATCATTGCTGCATGGAACGAATGCCATCTAGAAAAGATTCTGGTGCCCAAGAGACTGAAAGGCAAGGAGGAAATCCACCATGCGTCGACATTCTACATCCAACAACACCGAATTCCCGATGCCTTACGCCCGATGGTCCCTAATGTGACCGAGAAGCCTACTCAACGAGCACAAATTGAGCATCTTAAGCGGAAAGTGGAAATGCTTGAAGCTGAAAATAAGAAGCTTCGAAAGACGTTGGGATCCCGAAAGCATATGAAATGAAATGTTTTGAATTTTTAGTTCAATGTTTAGGAAGTTGAATTTCAATTTTTAGTTCATTGTTAGGAAGTTTGACTTCATATTTCAAGTGAATTTTGAATAAAATCAGGCGATTAGACCATTTGTCATGGGCCATTTTCCTATCTTGTCACTAGTTCTTACATTATCTTATTTTCATTAGGTGACAACGGATCCTCCACGTTCGCCCATTATTACGCGATTAAGAGCTAGAATGGCCGACCAATCATAAATGCGTGATCGTATGTCTGCTGTGGAAACTCAACTCCAACAAGTGCTCGCCTCTCTACAGCTTGTGATGGATCAACTCCAGTTCCTCCAAGTAAATCCTACAACTGCACCTGCTCTTCCTCAAATAACTATCCCGAAGCAAACAAACAAGGTTGACGATGACATGCCTGAGTTGGAAGATGACTCGATCCTTGTTAGAAAGACCAAGCTCAACAGCATTCCAAAGACTGATCATGATGAACGCTTCTCAAAGCTGGAGGAAAAATTGAAACAACTACAAGAGTCGCAGAAATCACTCCTGTTCGACCTATCGGTGTATGAGAAGGTCAACATGCCAAAGAAATTCAAGATGCCGGATTTTGAGAAGTATGATGGTACTTCCTGCCCAAAAGCTCATTTGCAGATGTATCACGTGCGTATGGCCCAATATGTCAAGAATGAGCCCCTCATGATCCAATCGTTCCATGCGAGTTTGACTGGACCTGCACTAAATTGGTATGTCATGAAAAATGTGAACCTTCTCGACACCTGGAATGAAGCGACCGACGCATTTCTCAAGCAATACAAGTTCAACATGGATATTGCACCTTCTCGAGAGGATCTTGAGAGGATGGAGAAAAAGAGGAACGAGTCGTTCAAAGAGTATGCCGTGAGATGGCGAAATCTGGCAGCTCAAATTACTCCCGAGCCTACTAATAAGGAGTTGATGAAGTTGTTTGTCAAAACTCTCCCGTCTAAGTTCCGTAACTCGATGGCCAGCACGTATGTGGAAAACTTCAATCAGCTTATTCCCGTGGGAGAACAACTCAAAGTAAGGATAAGGGAAGGATGGTTTACTGAGCCATCTAGTAAAAGGTTCACTCCCAAGAAGGAGAAGGAAGCGGCTGAGGATGTGAACATGACTTATAGTCAAGAAAGTGCCAAACATGCCCCGGTTATCCAGATGAATCCAAGACAGCCACAAACTGCTGGCCGTCAACCATTTGCCCAAGCAAATAATACAAGGCAATTCTCTCCTCTCCCTAGGTCTCCATCCCAAGTGCTGACAATCCTCCGAAAGAATGGTTTGCTAACTAGTGAACCAAAGCGTCCTAACCGTGAAAGTAATCGCAGTTACGACCCGACGAAGAAGTGTGACTACCATAGCGGTGAATTGGGGCATTCAATTGATGAGTGTTTCACCCTCAAGCACAAGATCCAAAATCTCTTGGACACGAAAGCCTTCTCATTTCAAACTGCTCGGCCGAACATCCAGAAAGATCCGCCACTGAAGCATGAGGATACGGTCAATGCTATCCTGGAACCAGACATTGAATCCGAATCAAGTTACCACTCATTTGAGTTGGTGTCCACCATACATGCATCTCAAGGCTCACCACCACCCACTTCTGAAGCTTCAAATGCTGCCTTTATGATGGAAAGGATGATGGATGTGAATGGTTTTGTTCCTGGTAGTCACCATGGAAGAAATAGTCAGAGTATTCAAAGTCTAAATGAAGTCCCTCAGAGGCCCCATGCTACTGGAAGAGGAGGGAAAGGTTCTGAAGGACGAAGACAAGGAGAGCGGAACCCGCCACCTGACCAAAGGCGAGGGATGCAAAACCCACTACCCCTGAGCATTCACGAAATATTCCCCGGTCCTCCAAGAATGATGCAGGATGAAGCTGAAGTCATAGACACTCTGGGGCAGCCTAGTGGCAAGTTTGATTACTTGGTGAAGTATTTGGCCCCTCCCAATTACTACATTGATCCTCGTGAGATAATCCCAGATGGATGGGGTGGCATGGATGATCCGATACCCCCGAAGGCAGAAAACCCTGATAATGATCTGGAAGGAGTTGCAAGCTTGTTCGACGATCTCATCATAGGAGCTATCAATGAAGGACCCTCAGAAGAGATGGGCTTTGGCCCACAAGAGTAACTCTTTTACTATTTTTGCATATTCCCCTGCATGGGAATTTTTATTGTTTTTAGAGAGATGTTTCCACTTTCCTTTTAATTCTTAAGTGTTGCATTTTTTATTTAATAAATGTAATTTATTGATGAATTTCAATAAAATTACAAATTTTATTTTGAGGGCATGATGAGGTACTCCAAACCGGTCCAATGACGATATCCAGCCATGAAAAGAAAATATCATCCACAGAGAAATCCTGAGGACTGGACTTTCTCATGCTTCCTCCCAAAAACTTTTTCGAAAACAAAAAGCATTTCACTATAAAAAAAAAAAAATCATTTTTCAAGCAATTTCCAAAAGCATGCATTAGGTTACCCTTGTTTGTTTTTCTAACTCATTTACTTCATGTCTCATAGCATAACAGAGAGGCATTTGAAAATAATGCATCAATTTCCAATGATAGTTCGCCCGTTGATTTGGGAACATGCATCCGAAGGAAAATAGACATGAAGGCAAATGATCATTTCCTAGCCGATTGTAATCTCCCAAGAGTGAAGAAAATCATCTTGATTCCAAAGTGTGATATGTGGCACATCTCATAACAATTTGTGTGAGATGTCATTCTCAAAGGCCAAATGAAGTTTCTCATTTCCGTGAGAAAATGATGGAACAAGTCAAAAGAGGTCATTTGTTTTGGATGAAATGGATATATTAATATAACTAATTTCGGAATTGACACTTTTGTTCTTTTTCTTGCAGATGAAAAATTGGGGCACTACAGATTTTAGTATTGACATGACCGAGATAAAATCTCGATCCGAGCCAAAATGGTTGTGCAATTTGAATTCACTCTGATGTTGCATAGTATCCTATTCATGCACGTTCTCTTGTGCAGGGGCAAAAGCGGGTCTCCACTTTTAATGGATAGAGACAATCCAAGGACATCCATTGCTGAGGCAATTCTTTTGTGGAGCAATTCCCCTAAATGAGTGCTTAAAACCATGTTTTGAGTGCAATAAATTGTTTGTAACAAAACTCTTTTCATGCTTAAAGTTGCTAGACTCTTTTGAAAAGGGAATTTTCATATTGATTTAGCTCACCAATTTCATGTGGAGATTTGTCAAGATAGACAATTCAATAAAGTGACATCAATGCTTAAGAATGCGAAATGAGACGTGTCAGGATGATGAAAGGCAAGCCATGTTCTATACACAGTCCCATACTTATACACTTGTGAGAAGAGTGTAGGAAGTTCCATTTCTGCAAGGCAAAGAGTTCTCTCGCAAAAGGTACGATGACCGAAATGATGAGGGGCAATTCATTTTTCTCTCCCAAACACTACAGGTGTTCCATTGCTTAACCATTTTTGAGCCCATACACTAATGGATGTTCTTTTCAAATTATCCCTGTCAAGAACCACCTCACATTGGGGCAAATTGGAGGGTAAGACAATACCATAAGGTGGAGAAAATGGATTGAAATTTTCTTGCTCTCACTTGCATCAATCTTCAAGTTATGCTATTACATTGAATTCATGTGTTAATTTAAGTGCCTTAGGATGACGAAGAGCATTTCTTTCTCTATCCTATACACTTATATCCTTTGCATAGCCCACTTGAGCCTGCAATTTCATTTCTTTAAACCCAGTTGATGATCATCCCCCACACTGGGGCAAGGCAAAAGGCAGATGAAGACTCTTGAAAGGTTATAGTGTCATTTAAAGTGTAATTGCTTGACGCATGCATTATGCGCAAGAATTGAATTCAAAGTAAAACTTATGGGCATGAAAAAGCAGTGTGCCTGGTAAAAGCAAGGCCGATGCCCATGAAAAAAGAAGTGAAGAAAAAAATGCATGAGAACTAGGGACATAAAAAGCAGTGTGCCTAGTAAAAGCAAGGCCAATGCCCATAGATGAAAAAGGAAAGTCAAGATAAGGTGACTGTCAATTGTAAGAGTTGAATCCCAATGGAGCAATACTCAAAGAACTCAAATGCTGAGTTTTTACAATCAATGGGGCACTTCATGAAGACAATCCACGATGGTGAAAAAGAAAACTGGTGGCAATGCCAAGATGATCATCAACTCTCACCTTTTACACACATTTTGAGCCTAATGATCCTCTCATTTCTCAACCCATGAACCCAACCTACGTTACGTCCTTTATAAAGTCTCTTCAGATTATGGCACTTAAATTAACGTAGGAGTTCATATGTTTATGAGCATCGCTCGAAGAAGTGCGAGCAAGATTATTTCTTTCTCATTTTTGCAGGGTTCTTGACCTATAAACCCAGAAATGATTATAAGACCGTTCATTCAATAGCTTCGACTCAAAGAGTCCCTTTGTTAAGCCGTTGGCCAAGCCCACATTATGGTCCCTGTTAAAGACCTCTCAGATTGGTAAGATCGTACCGCTTGCGAGAATATTCGGACCCATGTCGATATGATGAAATTGAGTGATTCTCATAAAATAGCCATTCTAAATGAGAGTGAGTGAAAGTCCTTTCTAACCGAAAGTCTCTCATTTAGTATTCTTAAGAAATCAATGTCATGAGTGAAAATTGTCTTGAACGATAATTCTCTCTAGTGGAAATTCGGATGATGCAAAAATCATTATGCACGAATCTTGATTAATTTGATAAAAGTTTCAGTAGATTTTGAAGTTAGCATTCCTCAATAGCCTTAATTGCTTATTTCTTTGGTGAATGCATTTTTGCTCTAATCATGTCTGACAGATAATGTTTTCTCAAAGACTCGAGAGCTCCTAACATTTAGGTTCTTTTCAAGATGCCTCATGATATGAGGAGATGAGAAACCATCATGAGCATTCAAGGTGCATCCTTAATGTTCCAAAATTTATTTCTACCAGGAGATGAGAGGCCTCCACAGGATATCTAAGTTCCAGAAGACATATTCCAAAGAATCAGAGATATCACCAGGTAAGTATATCTCTACCCATTTCTCGACACTTGACTCGGTCAAGTTGTCCTTTTATATTATCCTGGCGTGCTTTTGTAGCCCAATGCCCATCTTTACAGGAGACATATCCCTAATGAGCAAAGATGTCACTTGGTTAGTATATCTCCATCTATACCTTAAATACTTGTCGTTGTACAGGTATTTTCACTTTTGAGTACTTTGACACTCGATGGAGTTGTCCCCAAAGATTTTTCTCCAAGTTGCAACGCCGGGCGACCGAAGAATGGTTCGGGTCCTAGCCAAGCAAAATCTCCGTTTAGGCAACCGTAGAATGGTACGGGTCCTAAACAACATTTATTGCTCTAACAGGCGACCGTAGAATGGTACGGGTCCTGGAAAAGCAATTTCCCCATTCAGGCGACCGAAGAATGGTTCGGGTCCTGAAAAATCAATTTTTCGTCAAGGCGACCGTAGAATGGTACGGGTCCTCGACAACCCCTATTCCTTATTCAGGCGACCGTAGAATGGTACGGGTCCTGGAAAATGAATCCCCGTTTAGGCGACCGTAGAATGGTATGGGTCCTAAACAAAACTTTTCTGCCGTACTGGGCGACCGTAGAATGGTATGGGTCCTAGGAAAGCAGTTCCTTACAAAAATTTTCTGCTGTATTGGGCGATCGTAGAATGGTACGGGTCCTGAGAAAGCAACCCCTTCCTGCCGTATCAGGCGACTGTAGAATGGTACGGGTCTTGAGAAAGCAACTCATTTCTGCCGTATTGGGCGACCGTAGAATGGTACGGGTCCTGAGAAAGCAGCTCCTTTCTGCCATACTGGGCGACCGTAGAATGGTACGGGTCCTGGGAAAGCAGTATTGTCACAAAGTCGTGTTACTATTCTAGGCGACCGTAGAATGGTACGGGTCCTGGACATGTAATACCCACTACCTCGAATTACTCAATCCTCCTCAAAGGTAAGTTATTCCAGGTAGGTTCATCTATCATTTGCATTAGTATTTCCATGCATCATATAAATTGCATTAAAAAATGGAATTCATGTTCCAACAAAAATCATTCATTGCATGAACATGACCAAAATTTAGGCCTCAATTTGTCTTTAAAGGCAACCTCTGCGAGCTCGCCCTCAAAGAGGGGCAGCTGTTGACACCTAAAATTTTGGGATTTGATTTTGCTAAATTAAAAAAAATAAAAAAAACAATCACATGGCATATAGGTTTAGGAAAAATTTATTTTTTGTTATATTTTGTTAAGATTTTTCATAGATTTAGGTAATATACATCGAAAGATGCATTTTTTGTGCAAAAGGGAATTTTTTCTATCAAATATGCAAAAAATATTACACGGGGTGAAACGATATATTTAATGGAATTTTACGTGAGCAAAATTGCCAATGAAATATACCACAAGGATACATTTTTTTGGTGTATAAAAGGGTCACGTACGGTAAAGAAAAAGGGGAGGGCTTTTCATTCGGTTCTTTGGGGGAGTTCTTCTTTGTTTTTTTTAGAGAGAGAGTCGTGGAAATCAAAAAGTGAAAGGAGTTGCCGTCCGTGGGTTCTCTCGATTTTTTAAAGAAAAATTTGCCAAAAGAAATAGAGATTTTGTGACTTTTTCCTTCTGCAAAAAGTGTTGCATAAAGGAAAAAGGAAAAGAAGCAGCGGCAGAGAGGAGTACACGTGAAGGGACAGGCCAGTAGGGAGAAAAGAAGACAAAACAAAAAGAGATAAAAAAAAAAAACAAAAGAGGAGGTCATGTTCATCTTCCTCGGGGAGCCGACGCTCTCCGCCTGCCGCCCGAGTCGCCGGTCCCTGCCGCCGCCGTTCCTCCGAGCACCACCGTGCCAGGCGACCCACGGTCTCCGAGCACCTTCCCACGCCACCACACCTCTGCCGACGCCCCGAGGTCCGTCCCGACGCACAGCCCGCGACCCACGCCGATCGCTCGCCTGCAAGTCATCCCCGGACGAGACCCTGCTCCGCGCTGACTCTGCCCAGCTCCGCCTTGCACCGCTCCGCCTGCTGCCCACTAGACCGCGAGCCGCGCCCACGTCGCTCGCCCGCCGCGTGAGCCCTTCCGTCCGAGCGCCTCTCACCCGCGTCAGCCCCCGTGCCGGATTCGCCCGCCAGCAACGCTGTCCCGCCGTCCTGCCTGGACCCACTAACCCGCGACTCCGCCTCCACGCTGCTCGACTCCAAGCCGCTCACCGTGCGAACCCGATCCAATCGCGCCGGAGCTCCGACGCCGGTGATTCCCCTTGCCGCGCCAAGGAACGTGATGCCCCCTTATCTTCCTTAGGTAGTTTTTCTTTGATTTTTTTTATTTTTAGGTTATTTTACTTTACTTTTAGTTAATTTTATCATTAGTGTTTAAAGTGAATTTTGTGAGGTGAGTTTTAGTTATAATTGTTATAGGCATTATCCATAGGAATTGTGCCTAAAGTTATTGTAATTATTTAATTTGACCCGTAAGACATCGGGTCATCTTTTTAATTATGATAATTTTTGGGGTTTGTCTATGATATATTAAGTGTTGAATTAATCTAATTTTTAAATTGATCCGTAAGATTTCGGATTAGATTTTTAATTATTTTGATTTCTTGTCATGATGTTCAGGGTTAAAATATCTGTAAGATGACCGTTATAAAATAATGAAGAGTTTATGACCATTAGAAAGCGTTATATGACCGTTATACAACCATT